>CM056952.1:13188873-13751099 GCA_029856935.1 Cyclocarya paliurus | reverse complement strand
CAACTTCCTTTGGCATCACCCAATATAAACCTGTCTGACTCAAAACCTCATACCATAAAGACTTTGCCCACCTCACGATGAAGAAAGAGATGATTTACAGATTCACTGTCTTCTTGCACATGACACACCAATCAGCAATGCACATACCACGTTTTTTAAGGTTATCTATGGGCAAAAGTTTCCCTAGAGCAACCACCCAACTAAAAAAACCATCTTAGCAGGAACCTTCTCTCTCAAATGGTTTTCCACTGGAAAGCACAACCAGAATGACAAATCACCACCTTATAAAAAGAACTAACAGAAAACCTGGACTTTCCAGCATGGTCCCACAGTAACAGCCTCCCTTTTGTTAAAAGAGAGTTTGGAAGGAGTCCGTTTTATTTCTATTAGTTTTTTCTTTTACTAGTGAAAAAGAGTGAGATGAATCTATCAAGTGCTTATGCAGAAGATCGTTTAACTCCATTTCTTTGTTCTTTCTTTGTTTTGTTGATAGGGAAAACTAAAGGGGATGTTTATATTTCCATATGGTGTCCGTTCATCTCCTTAATGATTATTCTAATCTTAATTTTTTTTCTTTTCATCCTTATCTGTGGTCCGCAGCATTATGAAGGTGACATTTCAGATTTAGAACTGTACTTTGTTATTGTCAATAATGAATATGGAGAGCAGACAGAAGAAGAGCTACTTCCTGGAGGAAAGAACTTGCGTGTTTCCAATGAAATGTTATTACATTTATTACATTTATACATCTGTGGCCAATCACCGTTTGAATATTCAGGTATTTTATCTTCTATCATTTGTTCTTTCAAGTTTCTTCCAGGTCTCTATGTTTTTTCATATTGTTATGACATGATTACTAACATTGCTTTCAAATATACTTGTAAAATAAAATTGTTTTCAGATCCGTCAACAAAGTTCTCATTTCTTGAGGGGGTTTCAGCAGCTTATACAGAAAGATTGGATTGACATGCTTAATGAGCATGAACTACAGGTACTCTTGTAACTCCCAGTTGCCAAAAATTATGTTTAGTTGCATTAAACTTCGATATCATTCATGAAACCATTCTTTCTGAAGTTAAAGCTATTTTAACATAATGAATGGTGCTTACGGCAATATGTTTCTTCTGGACCATTAACATGCTTCACTTCTTTTGTTTTTCTCTTCCTCTGTTAGACAATGTTCTCTTTCCCATCGTATGAGAGTATGAGAGAACCCATGGCAAGATGTGTTTTGCTCATAGGTAGTGTACGGTAATCCAATTAAGAATCTAGAGTCATTATGTGTGGAATGACTTTTTCCATATTCTTGAATCACATTGCAGTTCAAGCAGACTCATTTAAATCTTTTACCTTCTATTACACACTTTAACAAGTAGAGGAAAGAAACTCCAAAGCTGTAAGTAATCATACCATACACCTAAACCATCCCAGCTGAGCTAAAACACAAGTGCAAACTCGCATGTAATAATTAGCAACAAATAACAAAATGGCTAATAACCAAGCCTACATCTATTTATTTAAGACAGCATCAAAGACATGAATGTAATCACACCAGTTCAGTTGATCAGAGGAAAAGAATTATACAAGAGAAAGTAATCAAATGACCTGGGGTAGGTATAGAGGGAGGATGGTTCCAGAAATAAAAAGTCGTGGTGGTAAATCTTCTAAACCAAGCGTATCATGAAGACAGCAAACAATGCAATCACCTTTCCATGGCAAATCCTTGTGATAGCCTCAGTGTGAAGGTTTGGTTCTTAAAGAGAAGTGACATCCAGACCAGCAATATTTTCACCCTGCGATGATCCATTGAAATTTAATTTTATTGCTAGGATTGCTTGATTCATCTCAATGCACTGAACAGGTTGAGAATTTACATGATATGGAACAAAGACAGATCCTTTAATCTAATAATCAACTCTGTACTTAATAAATGTACCATCTATTTCATTACAAAGTCCAATCATAGGGAAGACAATTAAACAGACCATGACATAATTGATAGATTTTGATAAGCAGGATATAATGGATAGATATAATAGATAACAAAAAACATCTAACAAAGATACACACATGCCATCCAAAGATATGGACGCTGTCATCTTGAAACCACTATAATGTCCACTCAAACAATTGGTATTGTTATTGATAATTCCAAGCCGAACTCTTTGCCATGAAATGTTTTCCTTCCATCTCAGTATTCAGATAATAGAAATGTGGTTACCTGCCACTAGGTGTTTTCATCTGTCCTAGATTGCAGCTCATGTTTGAACCACTTGTAAGCCTAATATGTTTTGTTTATATTTACTTCCTACCTCTTTGACACATCTTCTTTTTTACAGCTTTTGATATCAGGTTTCAGTTGACAGCTTGGATGTTGATGATCTAAGATTGAATACCAATTATGTAGGCGGCTGTCATAAAGTATGTTCCTTTTTTGTTGTATGTGATAATTTGTCTTTGCAATGAATGCATAGCTCAGGTGTATTGTCCTAGATGGATTTTGCATGCAATGAAGTTTGTGGTCGCTCATTACAACTTTTTCAAATTCAAATACAAAATAAATAAATAATTCAATTTTTTCAAATTTTAAAATAATAATAATATGAAAAATAATATTCTAACATTATTTTATCATCTCAACTTAACTTAACTCAGTTCAACATCCAAATGCAGTCTTAATTCTCTTTGTATTTTTCTTCTTTTGAAGGAGCACCCACTACTCTATTGCCTTCGAGAGAAGTGATTCAACTTTCAGAGTGTATATATGGAGCTGGACCAACCCTAGTACTGAATTGTTGCAGGTAGCGAAGTAATGAAATATTGAAGATTTTGCCAGGGGTCGAAAACTGTATCAATAGGCATCAATTTCTTTCTATAGCTTGAATCATATAAAATTAAATGAATAACATCATGTTCTTAATTGAGCAATATATTTATATTTACCAATTTTACCTTAAACAGAGATATGCTAATCTTAGCTAAGCCGTGGCTTTAGAAATTGTTTAAGTTGTCTCCTCAATCACCATGTCAAATGAAACTCATAAAATTAACATAGTAATTTTTTTAACATATTTTTGATAACTTTTAAATATTTGTTATTTAAATAATAATTATTTAATATATATTATTAGAAAATAACAAAATCTTACAAATTCTTATTGTTGGAGTACTTGTGACTTGGGGTGAGTCCAAAACCGAACCGACCGGCTGGTGAAAAATGTGTATAGAAAGTGGCCGAACCGATCGGTGTATAGGGGCAAAACCGGCCAGAACCGGTCCAACCGATTACCAGTCAGTTTGGGCTTTTTTCTCGGGCTCTTTTTTGGGCCTTTGTTCTTGTTCAATTGGGCCAATTCAACATTTATTTTGGACTTTTTTTCACTTCATTATCCAAGTTCTTTTTGAGTTTTTTTTTAGTTGAATTCATTTTAATAGTAATGTCCATTTATAATTTTCTACTATTACTAACTATATTACTTACTACTTATTACATGATTTAAAAAAATAAAAATAACTTTACTAGATGTTTAGTATTACATAATATATATTACAAAAAAAAAAAATTATCTTAAGCACAGCAAAATGTAACTGAAAAACATAACATAAATATATAAAAATAAATTATCTTTAACATAGCAACAATTCAAAAAAAAAAAAAGATATAACATAAATAAATGACAACAAATTAGGAGTGATCTTCATATTTTCTGCTTCAAGCCTTTAACCTTCAATCTTAAATAGTTGTCACGTTTGATTATGTGCCTAACTCTATATATAAATATTAATAATAAGAATAAAAGATCAAATGTTATGAATTTAGATTATAAAAAATACTAAATTAAATTACAATGAAAACAAAGAAAACATTACTTTATTCTAATATGAAACTCTCCACATTCTCTATAGCCTTCCAGATATTAATGGTTGTTGTCGGATGCCTTAACAAATTTTGAGTACAAATAAGTACTTCAACAGTTTTTGGAGCTAATAAACTTAAAAAAGGATCAAGTACACGACCTCTCATACAAAATGTTGACTCGGATACAATCGTGGAAACATGCATGGCCAATAAGTCTTGTGCAATTCTCGCGAGTATAGGATATTTAGCCTCATTAATTTTTCACTAAGTCCACAAGTCAAACGATGTGGAGAGTGCTTCACAACTATGTGATAAATATCAATCTACTTCTGTTTTGGCAATAGTAGATCCCATTATGGAAATGTTTTATACCACTCGTAGAACCATATAGTTTCATGCTTGCCATCACCATCACCATCATTAATGGTTCTAGATGTCGAAAGAGGTTCATGTTATTGGGCACTCATGGTGGAACCGAATTTCGCATTATACTCTTCATACAAATCTTCCAATACTTGTTTCACACTTGACACCAACTCCTCAACACGAAACTCATCATAAATTTTCTTCAAGTGGAAAGTAAGAAGTTCTAACTTGCTTTGTGGATCTAGCACAACTGTAATTAACATGAACAAGTTTATCCTGTCAAATGACTCCCAATACTTATCATATTTTGTTCTCATGTTTATGGTCATACTCTTCAAGCAACTATTAGGACTCTTGTTCAACATAATCAACTTATTTTAGAGATAACAAATCTCTAAAAAATTGGTATTGGTTGTCACATATAAAGACTCAGAAAATCTATTAGTGGCATCATAAAACATTCTTAAAAACTTAACAAAAATCCGCACTGTCTCCCACTCCTTAGCTTTAGGAGGCCCCATGTGCCCAGGCCTATATAGGACCATCATGAAAGTAAGAGAGATAATTATAATCCTCACTCTCCGTCTGTCTGAAAGCCTTCTCAAACTTCTCAGCCGCCTCCAATATCATAAAAGTTGAGTTACATCACGTTCGTACATCAAGACACAACATTTTCTTACAATCAATTTTTTCTTTTCCTGCACATCTCTTAAACTTGTCTAATCTTGTTGTGAATGAACGCACATATCTAACTACATTTCTAACAATTGTGATGGCGTTATTGCACTCCTTCAAACTCTCATTCACAATAAGATTCAATATATGAGTACAACATCTCATATGCACATACTTACCCCCAATAGATTCCCAATAAAAAACTGTTTCAAATATGAAATTGTAGTATTATTTGAACTTGCATTATGAACAATCACATTAAATATTTTTTGGTATCTATCCAAAGACCCACGTTTATGAAGATTTTTAGGACATGAAGGCAAATAATTTTGCATTGTTGAAGTTCTGTTCCTCTTTGAGCAGCAAGCGTACGTCTTGCTATAATAATTACATTTAGCTTTCAGATCATCTATAGGACAACTCTCCACTTTCGTAAAATGGTTGCAAATAATCGATGGATCATTCCCTTTTCATTTCTTAGGTAATGGACAAGTATTACTAGTAAGGGCATTAGGGGTTTTAATGACTAGGTCTCCCTCAAATCGTCTCCCAAGTTAATGGTTGGATTTAATTCATTTGAATCAACATCAATCGGAGTCAACAAATAATCTATCTAATTTATAAAACAAAACAGAAAATGTTACACGTTGTCACGTACATTACAGTGATTACATAGTAGTTAGTTTGCAACATGGCAAACATTACAGGTTTAGTTCACTCATCTTTCCTCAATGTTCCATGTAATTCATCACACATAATTTATCAAACTATTTCACACAAATTATCACACACAATGCTTCATGTAATTCATGCAAAAACAGAGACTCGAATATCCAGTGCTCATCAAAGTAAAGCAAAGAAATGAATAAGAAATTAACAAAGAAATGCTCCTCAATCTCATTTTCTCAATCTCATAAAAAATGCATAAGAACAGAGAAATTAACTAGTGCTCATCAAAGCAAAGCAAACAACAGAGAAATTAACTAGTGCTCATCATATATATAGACCCAACAAACCAGTGCTCAACAAAGCAAAGCAAAGAAATTAACAACTAACGGACCCAACAAAAACATAAAATACAAAGAAAATTAGAAAACTCATAGTAGGGATTCGGGACGATGGGGATCGGCATTGCACGAAGTCAGATGCGGGGGAGAGAGGAGATGGGGGAACTGACCAACTGGTAGTTTGAGAGAGGAGAGAAGGCCGTGGGGCGTGGGGATCGTTGACAATGAAAGAGAAGAGGGTCTGAGAGTGAGAGTAGAGCATTGAGAGGGAGAGGGAGAGGACTGAGGTCAAGAGAGAGAGAGGGAGATGACTGATGAGTGAGGAGAGTGAGCACGACGAAGAAGGAAGAATGGGGGATTTAAATGATTCCTAACCCTACCAAAAAATGACACCGTTTGGTTTAGTTTCGTTTAATTTTTTTTTGAAAGGATTAAGAATGAAATGACGTTATTTTATTAAAAGAAATATAAATATATATATACATAATATGTCGGTCGATTCTTCGGTTTGAATAGGGACTGAACTAGCCGACGTTGGTTTTGTTAATTTTCTTCTGCCGGTCAATCGATTTTCTATCAGTTTTGACCGGTTCCTGAATTTGATGGTTAGTCTCTGTCGCCGGCAGCCGTCCAACTGGTTTATGTACATCCTTAGTTGTCACCATGATATGATCGCACAGATAAAGTCCGCTTGAATTTCAAAAAAAAAAAAAAAAAAAAAAAAGAAAAGAAAGAAAAGAAAGAAAAGAAAAGAAAGAAGAAAGAAAAATGTCGGCTTGATGAATGCGTCCTGGAATCGATTGAATGATTAATCATTCAAGCCATGCCTTGATTTGTAAATACGAACAATTGTCGACGTCATAGGCATAAATCGTAGCGCCGTCGTAATATCCCGTGACGAAAATAAATCAAGAACAACATTTTTCGCAAAAAAAAAAAAAAAAAAAAAAGTCCCCAGCTCGTTTTTCATTGGCTTTATATACAGCACCGCTACGCGTAATGAATTCCTTTGTGCGTGAACTTCTTCTCTGAAGCCCACCTAGTCGACTTCCGTTGTCTCCGTCTTCCCAGTCAAGAAAGCGAGAGAAGCTCTCTTTTCCCTTTTTCCATTTTCCATCCAACTAAACACAAATCTCCCAATCTTTCTTTCACTCCATCAACGTACCTTCCTCCGATTCTAGGGCAGCTTCTTTGTTTTTTTACTCTCCCCACCAAACCCCCCTTCGTCAAGCAATCGGGAACGATCGGAAACAATTATTAGAGCTTTGAGAATCTTCTTTCCTATTTTTGTGTTATTGTAATTAGGGCGTGGAGCCGGCCAAGTCGACTCGGGATAATGTTCTTCTCGGGCGATCCATCGACTCGGAAGCGAGTCGATTTGGGGGGCCGGAGTTCGAAGGAAAGGGATAGGCAGAAGCTTCTGGAGCAGACGAGGTTGGAGCGCAACCGGCGCTTGTGGTTACGCCAGCAAAACTCGGCCGCGCTCAAAATCCAGGTTCGGTTTTCGCGCGATCACACGCATACTTTCGATCATCGGATTTTAATCTTTTATTGAAGAATTTATTGTGCTCGTTAGCATCGGGCTCAGAATTCGATAGATAACTGTGTGAATGGCGTGGTAAAAGTAGGTAATGCGTATAAGCTTCCTTTTAATGCAATCAACTGCCTTGTTCTTTGCTTAATTCCTTTTAAGTCGTGGAATTGGAAGCGTTTGCTCAACTAGACTTTGCTGTGGAATCGGTCAGTGCATGTGTCTTCTACTCTAGGTGCGATATGGTTAGATTATATGGAAAAAGAGAGTGCACGACTTGGTTATGAAATGCTTGTATGCTACTGATTTTTAATGTCAAACGTTGAGAGAAGCTAAAGATGACATGGTTTTTGGACTATTTGTTAGTGAGATGAGTTGTTCTTGTGTCGCATTGGTGATACATTGTAGTGGACATGTCATGGAGATAGAGGGCAGATCCAATAGTGCGAATGCATCAGGATGTTTGTGCTCGAAAGTGTGTTTTTTTTTTTTAACTTCCCATTGGACTATATGGAATGGGATGGTATGAAAATAAAGAAAGCAGGTTTTCAAATTCCATTATTTTTTTTTATAGGTAATAAGAGATTTTATTCCAAGTAAAAAGGCATAGCCCAAGTATACAGGAAGTATACATGAGAATACACCTAAATACAAGCTAAAGCAAATTAAGAGAAAACACTACAAATATTCATGTCCTTCACTAGATTGTACGCCCAAAAATTTAAAGTGCTAAAGAAAAAATCCCTAAATTCTCTCACCGTGCGTTCACAATTTTCGAAGCACCTCCCATTTCTCTCCAGCCATAAACACCAGAACAAACACAAAGGAATCATCCTCCATGCAGCTTTATTGACTCCACATCCCACAGCACCATGCCAACTAGCCAAGAGGTCCACCACTTGTAGAGGCATCACCCAAGCAATACCTATCCTTGCAAATAACTCATTCCATAAAGCAGTCACCAATTCGCAATGAAGAAACAGGTGGTTAACTGATTCACCATTTTTTTTACACATATAACACCAATCCATCACATATAAACCCATTTTCCTCAAATTTTCAGTTGTTAAAACTTTCTCCAACGACACCAACCAGCAAACATATGCAATTTTACTGGGCACTCTAGCTTTCCAAATACATTTCCAGGGGTATGTTTTATTATCCTGTCTATTTAACACCTTGTAATAGGAATTCACCGAAAATCTGGACTTAATATCATGAACCCACTGCATCCTATGATCAGATCGATCTTCGAATCATAAAGTTTTACAAAGAAATCAGCAGCTTCAATCACTTCCCAGTCCTGTAAATCTCTAAAAAATTCCACATTCCAATTTAACATGTTATTAGAGAACAAATATGAATCAGCCACAGCAGCCCCTTTATATTTTGCAATCCTGAAAAGACTAAGAAATGCTAATTTAAGGGGTGAATCACCACACCAAACATCATTCCAAAAGGAAATATTAGTCCCAATCCCCACTTTGAAGTTAATGTTTTTAACAAAATCCCCCCACCCCAACCGAATGGGCTTCCACAATCCCGCCCCAAATGCCCCTTTTATTTCATTAGAACACCAATTCCCCCACATCCTACCATATCTAGCATCTAGAATCTGTTTCCACAATGCATTACTCTCATTGTTGTATCTCTAAAGCCACTCCCAAGAAGAGCTTTATTAAAAATCTTTAAATTCTGCACGCCTAAGCCTCCACAAGACACCGGAGTACAAACCTTATTCCAACTCACCAAGTGGAATTTTCGTTCCTCCCCAATACTATCCCATAAAAAATTTCTGAAAATTCTTTCAATTTTTTTAACCACCCTGCTGGAATAGGGAAAAGAGAGAGGTAGTAAGTGGGTAAAATTGACAAGGTGCTTTTAATCAAAGTAACTCTTTCCCCTTTGGACAAATAAAGCTTTTTCCAACTAGCTAGTCTCTTTTCGATCTTCTCAATCACCCCATCCCAATCCCAAACAGCCCCATATTTATGAGGAGTTCCCAAAGGTAACCCAAGATATTTCATGGGAAAAGATGAAACTTTATAGTCCAGAATATTAGCCAAATCATAAATATTGCTGATTGAGCCCATTGGAACAATTTCAGACTTACTTAAATTGATTCTAAGCCTGGAGACAGTTTCAAAATATAACAATTAAGCTCTTAAAGCACGAAGATGGTCCTCGTTAGTATCACTGAAAATTAAAGTATCATCCGCAAATAGAAGGTGAGAGACTGTAATGCATCCCCTAGAAACATCTTCCACTTTGAAGCCCGACGTAAAACCTCTTTCAACTGCCATTTTAATCATACGACTTAAGGCATCCATGACTAAGTTAAAAAGAAAAGGAGATAAAGGGTCTCCTTGCCTTAATCCACGGGAGCTGCTGAAAAAAACAGCTGGAGAGCCATTCACCAAAATAGAAAACTTTGCCATTGAAATGCAATGCCTAATCCACGAGCACCATTTCTCCAAAAATCTAAATCTGCCAAGCAAGTAAAGAAGGAAATCCCAATTGACATGGTCAAAAGCCTTTTCCATGTCCAATTTGACTAAAATTCCAGATAGCATTCATGAGCAATTAAAACCGAGTCAAGGATTTGTCTTCCCTTCACGAATGCATTTGAGGCTTTGTTATAATCTTGTCCAAGACCACACAAAGGCGGTTAGCTAACACCTTAGAGATGATCTTATAAACTCCATTAACCAAGCTGATAGGGCAAAAATTCCTCATGTCAACAGCACCCGCTTTTTTAGGAATAAGAGCTATTTGACTAAGTTTTTGATCAAATTCCATTATCATAGTTGATCTATCAAAAATAAAAGTAAACCTGAGAATAAAAGATCGTAGTTAGTAGTAGTAGTAGTGCCATTGGTTTTGCACGTGCTTTGGTGAAATCAGGGTGTCTTTCATGTATGGTAAACTCCCTTTAGATATGTTCAAGTGTTTAGAAGGGCTACTCTTGTTTATTTATTGGGTCTTTCTGTCTCTGGCAAACATCCAATGTGATCATTTTAGAAGGAACAATTAGAAAAAAACTCATGTCTTATTTGGGTCTTTTTGTCTCTTGCAAACATCCAATGTGATTATTTTAGCGTGAGCTGGGAGCAGCTCCAAAAAGTGAGCCAAAGAGTGCAGACTAGCCACAGAGCTTGGATACGGTTTCCTGATTGGAGATCCATGGATCACTGACGATATCTCCCAATGGCCATTTGGGTTACGTTCCACGCATTAAAGCACTTATTTTTTATCTGAAAAAGCCATTGTTTTCAAACTGATTTGATAAGATTACCAAACAACTCTCTTTCTATCTTCTATGCTTCAAAACTGAAATTACAGGGGGGATGTTCAGTATCGATTCTTATAGAACTGCTTGGGGAGTTGATAAGCTAATTCTTGTAGATGTCTATTTGCCAGACTGTCCACCTAAACCAGGAGCAGTTATAGATGCTATAGGAAAACTTTGTAAAAAACTTTTTTTTTTTTTTGATAAATAAACTTTTTAAAAAACTATCTCGAGAAATATATAAAGATCGAATTAGGTCTCAACAGGGGAGTGCGTGTTTTACTATCAACCACAAGTTTCATATTGGACAAAGTGCTCATACTGGAAATTATGATTGAGAATTAGGGGATTCTTGGGAATGAGATGAGATGATAATTTTATTTTATTTATTTTTTTGATAAGAGTAAATTTATTGATACGAATGAAATAGATATAATCCGTGTACACAGGAATTATACAAAAGAACACATAAATACATTCTAAGATCAAAAGATTAAAGATAAGAAGTCATGCACATTGTTTCCATAAAGTACAATGGTTGAAAACCAAGGCATTAAAGTGTGTGCAAAAAAATTTTGAAGCTCCGCCATTGTACGCTCCCTATCTTCAAAACAACACTCATTTCTTTTCGACCAAATACACCACATGATGCACAACGGAATCATCTTCCACACTGCTGCCACTTGAGGACAACCTTGAATCTCCTTCCAGCAGGCCAATAAATCCACCACCCTTAGAGGCATTTCCCATGCGACGTCTACTCTTCTAAAGATCTCATCTCACAACACTCTTGTCACCTCACAATGCAATAGTAAGTGGTCCACTGATTCTCCATTATTTTTACACAAATAGCACCAATCCATCACGACACAACCCCTCTTCCTCAAGTATTCTGTGGTCAAAATCTTCCCAAGAGAAGTAGTTCATACAAAGAAGGTCACTTTAGAAGGCACACGAGACTTCCAACTATTCTTCTAAGGGAAATGAACATTAGCTTGTGATCTCAATAGCTTGTAATACACCTTGACTGTACACTTCTTGCTGCCATTAGACCTTCATTGCATCTTATCCCCTTGTGCCATGGTGTTCCCCGTGGAGTATATCAATATGAAAAAATCTGAAACAGTGGGTAATTCCCAATCATGAATTTCCCAATCTGAAACACTGGGAGGACCATGAGAAGATATCTGCAAATCCGCCATAGTAGCATCCCTGTTAGCTGCAATACGATAGAGAGCTGCAAAAGCTGTGTTAAGAGCACAATCTCCACACCAAACATTATGCCAAAACCTAATTCTGGTACTCTCTCTAGCCATGAAACGGATATGACTTACAAAGCTCGTCCAACCCTTCCTAATAAATTTTCATAAGCCCATACCATACCTCCCATTCACTTCATTGGAACACCAACCCCCCCCCCCCCCCCCCCCCCCCCACCCCCAAAAGCACTTTCGTGTCTACAATCAATAATTTCCTTTCACGACGACTCTCCCTCCAAGTGATACCTCCATAACCATTTCCCCAACAAAGTTCTATTGAAAGTCCTCAAGTTGCACACTCCTAGTCTCCAATTCGAAATTGGGGAACAAATTTTATTCCAATGCACAAGATGGAATTTCTTTCCTCCCCCATTCTCCCCCCCCCCCCCCCCACGAGAAGGCCCGAAATAATTTCTCAATCCTGTTTGCCGCCCCTGCAGGCAAAAGGAACAAAGATGAAAAATAGATGAGAAGATTTGTTAAAGTACTTTTTAGTAATGTGAGTTGACCCCCTTTCGATAAATATGTTCGTTTCCAACCAGCCAACATTTTCTCCACAACCCCATCCCAAATAGGTCTAGCCTTATAAGTCGGCCCCAACGGAAGGCCCAAATATTTCATAGGCAACGAGGACACTTTACAATCCAAGAGGCTCGCCAAGCTATTGATACTAGGCACTACACGCACCGCAACAATCTCAAACTTACTCAAATTCACCTTAAGCCCTGACATGGCTTCAAAACATAATAAGAGTGCTCGTAGAGATTGAATCTGGCCATGATCCGCTTCACAAAAAAGTAGAGTATCGTCTACAAACAAGAGATGTGAAATTATGATAGAGCCATTAATACCATTACCCACCAAAATTCAAGCTGCTTCCAACAGCCGCCTTTACCATCCGACCAAGTGCCTCCATAACTATAACAAAGAGAAAAGGAGATAGTGGACCCTCTTGCCTCAATCCATGAGAACTGTTAAAAAAAAGCAAGTTTTGGAAATGAGGATTTTATGAATGGTAACAAGATGGTTTGTGAATAGTAGTGAGATAGTTTGAGTTAAGTATTTGTTGGGTTTTGGAAAAGGAGTAAAAAAATTTGAATAAAAAATATTATAAAATTAAAATATTGTTAGAATATAATTCTTTTAATATTATTTTTGTTTTGCGATTTGAAAAAGTGAAATTATTTTTTATTTGAAAGTTTGAGAAAATTGTAATGATTAGTTTGAAAATATTCGTGTTTAAATGATGTTTGGGAAGGAAATGAGATGTGATGAGATGAAAAACTTTTTCAAACATCCCTTTACTGTATCAACCACCATCTACTTCGGAGATTGCTCTTGAAACAATTTTCAAACACAACAAGAATTCAGTTTCTTCCCACGAATTAGTGAATTAGGCAAAGGAAAAAGGAAACAAATTGTCACTTTTAGCCCAGAAAATAATACTAAATGGCTTTGACACCATAACCTAAGAAATTCATCACCAAGGGTCTCATCCACATTGACAAAAGCTTGTATTCCCTTTCAATTAATTATAAGAATGGGCCTGTATTCCTTATTTACTTCTCTTTTCTCATAAAAAAATGTCAATTATTTATAAAAAGAAGTGTGTAAGAAAGCATGACATTCATATTCCTATAATATAAATCAGATTGGACCATCTAGATGCATTTTGAGTGGAGTTATTTTTTGATATCATCCCTTAATGAGCATGATATTCCTATCTCATTGCTTTAGTCGTTTCTAGTTCTAGCTTGTATTTAGGTGTTCTCTCTCTTTATGTGTATTTGGGCTATGCCTATTTACTTGGTAATAAAATTCTCTTATTACTTCTATAAAAAAAAAAATCCTATCTTATCATTTATCGTGGGTTGGAGCACTGTAAGTTTTTTATTTAGTTGTATCTAAGATTGGAATAAGTTTAATCGTATTGAATGGTAGTGATTATTTGAGAGTGAACCGATATCTGTTTATTTTTTTATTTATTAGTATTATAGGAAGTAGTTTTTTTTTTAAATATGATTTCAAATACAGGCAGCTGTTGTTGGGCTTACTTAATTTTTTCCCTAAATGGGATTAAAATATTTAATCTATTGCAAAGTTTTGACTGATTACTAGCTACAGAAATGCTTCAGAGGGAGGAAGGCAGTGAAAGCTGAACATTTTAAGGCGCGAGAGCATTTCTATGAAACCTATGGGAAGCACTGCCAAAATGTAAACAGGTAGCAGTGTTGTATCCTCTTTACCATTGTAGCCACTGTACAATACTGTTTAATTTCCTCTTTACTCTTAGCTTCTCCTAATATCTATGTGATTATATATTCAGCAATGCTATTTCTGAACCATTGATCATCTTTATGCTTAATGGGTTCTTCTTCCACTTGATTAATTGATTTTGTTTCAATTATCTTTGTCCATTCAGGCATTGTTTTGGCCCAGACTCAGAGTTCCTCCGTCAGTTACTTTTTTTCTTTAATGCACAAAATGCTGGCGATTTTGCAATCCTTGTGGAGACATGCCGATTACTTCTGCAATTTGTTCGTGATAGTGGTAACTTTTAGCAGTGTTATTTCTCAAAGATTTGCCTTTTGGTCCTCTGCCGGTTGCTTGTTTTTCTTTAATGCACAAAATGTTGGTGATTTTGCAATCCTTGTGGAGACATGCCGATTACTTCTGCAATTTTTTCGTGATAGTGGTAATTTTTACCAGTGTTATTTTTCAAAGTTTTGTCATTTGCTTTTTATTTTGACCTCTATTTTGGTTCCTGAAACTTTCCATTGAGGCTTTTCTAGTGGAGCCTTTATTTCTCAATCCTGTATTTTCTTCCCAACCCCCACCCGTCCAAAAATGTTTTGAATATCTTTTGTTTTTTTTAATTAAAAACTTATGAATATAACCCGTATTTGCAGCATTTGTGGTTTGGTTATTTGTCTCTTAGAATATAGCCATGACCTTATCCAAAAAAAAAAGAAAAAGAAAAAAAGAGAGAAAATAATATAGGCATGGTTTTGTCTTGGTCCGTTTATAAGGTCAGTTTAAATCAAGTCACAATATGTGCCTTGCTGATTTACATAAGATAAGAAGGGAGCAATTAAATTTCTGAAACCTTACTCGGATAAGCTTCCCAGGTATTAGAAAATTAATGGTACACCAAGCGTTAATCTTTGATTGGCAAACCGTGGCATCAGCATGCCATGTCAGCCAATCAAAGATTTGACACATGGCATACTAATGCTGTGTGGCAAACGGGACTAACTGAAGATTGGCAGAGGTACGGAATTAAATAACATGAAAATCTCTGTTATTGAAAACTTAACTACTTCTTGATGTTGAATATTGGAAAAATGCTGCTGGTGGAGTGAAAATTTTATAATTGAACCCTGTTTGCAGAGATAAAATTTTCACCACCACCCTCTGGCATTTGTTATTGTTGTCAAGACCACCTTGCAACATGTTTTAATTATCAAAGGCATTGTCAAAAGTATTTTCATTCACATCACCATTACATCACCACTGCAACCACCATCAATGTATCAATACTACCATGACCACCATCACATTGACTATTAAGATCATCCCCCCCAGTCTTACAAGTTGCCACATTGCTAACCTGAAATGACCTATTGCTTCCATCATGCCAATCGTATGTAATACCCCGGATTCGATTGAGTATAGGAAGGTGATGAATGAGATTCCACATTAATTGGGAGGAAGAATTTCAAGTCCTTTCCTTTATAGGGTTCCAGTTACAACATTGACTAGTCTTATTGGAGAATGGGCTCGGATGTGGCTTGTGCCTTCCTTCGGTCATTACATCATAACCAGTAATGTTATTTCATCACCACCACCTTCACTAACCGTCTTCTATTCTCAATAATTATGTATGTAAAGTACTCGTAAATAATGTTGGGTTTTAAGGCTTGAATTGTATTTATTTTATGATTACTTAATTTCAGATTTGTAATATCCTGTATTGAGTATGGGAAGGTGGTGGATGAGACTTCATATAGTTTGGGAAGAAGTTCTCTCCCTTTATAATGATTCCAAAGGGCTACAATTAATCCTTTTGGAGTGTAGGCCTAGATGTGGCTTGGGCTTTTCTTGAGTCATTACAAAATGGCATTATAGTCAATCCAAACCTCAAGTGTAGGATTTAAGCTGTGCTACCTATGATAGAATAGCTTGACGAGGATGTTAGGGATGTAAGGGTGAGATTCTAATATCCCGTATTTAGTATAGGAAAGTGGTGAATGAGATCACATTGCTCGGGTAGGAGATGTTCTTGCTCTTTTTAGTAATTTCAAGGGGCTCTAGTTGTTATCTTGAGTACCTTTGTAGTATCCTCTTGATAAAATCCAGAAGTATTTTCTAAATACTAAAACTAATTGTAATCCAAACTATTGTTAAGTGTTACAATATGTAATCTAATATGTTTCAAACATCATATCCTTGGAAATTTATATATGTTTTTGAAAAAAGGATAACATACATTCAGAATTGCAGTTATCCACTTTGTATGTGATGCTTATCATGATATTCAAGCTCATATTTGTCAGTTTTTTCTCTTCCATGTATGAATCTATGAGAGAAAATGTGATTTGACAGGGTTTACAGTATCTCATAGAAACTTTGTTGCCTAGAACTTTAGTTGGTGGTATGAACATTACCTTATCATTCTCCTTTGAGATTAGTGTCTCCCTTGCGTACTTGTGCATGGTTCTTTTGTGCTTATTAATATATATATATTTTTTGTTAAGTTTGTGCTTATTAATAAATATTTCTTACTTGTAAAAAAACATTTTCAGATCATGCTACAGGGAACATTGCAGGCCTCTTTGCCGGCAAGGATTATTCATCCAACCGAACCTTGGTGGACTACAGAGTGAAGCAACTTGCATATGCTTGTATTCAGGCTGTGCATCAGAATAGGTTGGCTCACGATCTTTTGTTTTTGGAAATGATATCAATTTGTTGAGGGTTCAGCTTCTTTGAATACAATGGCTGATTGTAACCCTAAAGGGGTTGGCCGAAGTGGTGAAGGCTTCGTCTTGGGCTATCAATCCCTTCAAGGTCCAAGGTTCAACACCTCATGGGTGCAAACAATCTTTTGAGGCCACACCCCCTAGTGAAAGGCCAGCAATTTAACTAGTTCCATGTAGGGAAACTTCCGAGGGTGCGGTGCACAGGACCAGGGTTTACTCTGCAGGGGTGGGTCCGAAGGACCTTGCCTTGGAGAGGTTCCCCGACATAAAAAAGAAAAAAAAATACAATGGCAGATTGTATCTTTATGTGTGGGCTTGTGTTTAATCAATATATTTGGAATTTATGTCAGCCATTTATCTTGACTGTAGTTACTGCCTTAGTGGAGTCATTCTATTCCACACACCTTATTTTGTTCAGCCAAGTAATGGCTATCGAAGACTATACTTCTATCACCCTGTACAGCTAAGCTTCTCTATAAATGTGTAGCCTATATGAATTTGATATGAAAACTAGTATGTTGATTTATTGTGGGATCCCTGCTTTATTGTATCTAATGCTACAAAAGTTGTTTCATGAAATGTATCTGTAACAAACCATTTCCTTACCAAAAGGATTTTCTTTTCTTGAGGGTATAGGAAGTTGTTGACGGATTAAATTATACATGTGCAGTATATCCTTATAGAGTTTTGTAGACACATATGTTGGATGAATAAATAATATTGTATTATATTTAATTGAACTTAATGTTAAACCTTTGGGAATAAAAATTGTCTTCATTGTTGGTGTTGGTGTTAAATGCAAGTTTTGCTTATTCAGATTTTTGTTTGACAGAAATTGGTTAGAGGAGCAAGTATTGATGGCGCCTGAGGAATCTAGCACATCAACGAGTCTCTTGCTAGAAACAGTAGTTTTATTGATAAATCCAAAACTTCCATGGGCTTGTAATATAGTTGGCTATCTATTGCAAAGAAATACATTCACCCTATTTAGAGAGATTGCACTTACATGGAAGGTATGGTTCTTATGTCATCATTTCTTATTTTTGTTAATTTATTCTTTTCAAATAATCTTTTGAATGCAATCATTTTTTCTTTTAAGCGTCGAGTATTGTAAGCAGCCTTTTTTTAGCCTTATGGAGTTTTTTCCACCCCAAAGTAGATCTACTGTTCAGTCATGTTCATGTAGATGTCTTCACTTTAGAACTTAAAATAAACATCAGCAACTTGCATGTTAGCCACTACAACTTTAACTTTGGAACTTAAACCTTTTGGCCTTTGAGGTTTCTGGACACATTTGGTATATCCAAATTGAGGTGGAGTTATATGTGTCACTATTGTCAGCATTCTTGTTACGATTGGTCTAACTCTGCTAGTAATTGTGTTCCCAGATCTTTTTCTTTTATTCTGTGTTGGTCCTTTGCTAACTCATTCACTCTTGTTTTGCTGCAGGAAAGTACTAAGACTGGTAATGCCATTGGTACAGTTTTGTCATTGGAGCATGTGCTTGGCCTTATAATTCCTCACGTTGGTCAGAAGCCATGTACTTGTCCAAATAGCTACCCACAATCGAGTTTCTCATCCCAGATTCTTACAATTCCTTTCTTGTGGCAGCTTTTCCCAAACTTAAAAGAGGTAGCATTTTTTCCATATCACCCTTTTGGTTTTTATTTTTAGCTTCATTTGACACATGATTTAGTGGAAAATAAAGGGCTGAAGAGCCACTGAGTTATTTTCTCAACCCTAGTTGTTTCTGCTTAATATAACATGTTTTATTTATGTTGCAGTACTTCAGAATGGTCTTCTTCTTCTTGTTTTCCTTTTTATTTTTTTCTTTTAGTTCTTGTCGAGGCTTGTTGCCTGTTCTAATCTGAGTGATATTTTGCTATCCAGGTTTTTGCAAGTCGGGGGCTTAGCCAACATTACATACATCAGATGGCCGTTTTTATGCAAAATAGTGCTAATATACTTCCTAATGATGTATCCGCTGAATATCCTAGTTATGCCTGCCTTCTTGGGAATATTTTAGAAACTGCTGGTGTTGTTTTATCACAGCCCAACTGCTCATTTGAAATGGTAAGGAACTGTTAAAATTAATTAGATTGCCACCCATCATTCTTCATTTCTCTTAAGAATGAAAATGGTCAGGAATTTGTGAGCATTGCTTAGTTTTTATATCAGTTTTTCTTCCAAGGGATGGAATTCAATGCTTAGGTCTCGTTTGTTTTCGCAGATGAGATGAGATGAGTTGAGATTAAAGTTAAAAGTTGAATAAAATATTGTTAGAATATATTTTTTTAATATTATTTTTGTTTTGAGATTTGAAAAAGTTGAATTGTTTATTTTATTTTATGTGAGAATTTGAGAAAGTTTTAATGATTAGATGAGATGAGTTGAGAGTGGTTGTGAAAACAAACGAGGCCTTAATTTTATTAGATTTGTAACAAGTCAGTTTGTTCTGTGACATGATCTGGTTGTGCAGTGATTCTGTTTGGTTTTAAAGCTAAATTTATTCTTGTACTAACATGGCCAGGCTGTGGACCTTGCTGCTGTTACAACGTTCTTGTTGGAGACACTTCCTTCCCTGAAATCATCTAGCAGAGAGAGTAAAGAAAGTACGGTTCTTCCTTGTTATATGCTTGAGTTTCCCTCTCCTCTATACCATCTCTTGAACACATCACTGATACTTGCTACAAACATGCAAGCCCGAAAGCTATATAGAGATCTGATTATTTTCTCTTTTATTATGTGCTCTGCAGAGTAGTTACTTTGTAATAAGTTTTCAGTTTGAACGGTTGGCTATGTAACTTTCGTAAGTGAAATTGTGTAACCTTTTATCTGTTCTTTGATAATTATTGATTGAAATATATATGTTCACTCCAGGTTCCATGCTGGTTGAGGATGACGCAGTTGCAGGTGATGAAGCAATAGAAATTGGTTTGAATAAGGATTTGGAACAACAAATATGCAATGCTATAGATCCTCGATTTCTTCTGCAATTGGTATGCCTTCTTGAGACAGCATATTAGTCTCCAGAATGAAGATTTTACATCACTAAGAACAGCCTTCACGTTTTTAAAAATAAAAATGAAAATAAAACAACCTGGAATTTTATGCTTTTGGTGCAGACAAATTTGTTATTTGGAGGAATTTCTCTTGCCGGTGGTTCACACAATGGACCGGATGATAAGGAGGTGGCAGCTGTCGGTGCAGCTTGTGCTTTTCTGCATGTCACTTTCAACACTTTACCTCTTGAGCGAATCATGACTGTACTAGCTTACAGAACTGAACTTGTTCCTGTGCTTTGGAATTTTATGAAGCGGTGCCATGAGAATCAGAAATGGTCATCCTTGTCACAGCAGTTTGCATATCTGTCTGGAGATGCACCTGGTTGGCTATTGCCCCTGGCTGTTTTCTGTCCTGTGTACAAGTAAGACCCCTTTTTAATTCTGGTAATTCCATTTAGTACACCGGTTGTATTGATTAGTGCAGTTGTGTTAATGCTAAACTGACATGGTTTTCTGAGGCTGATACAAGTTAAATTTACCAGTTGATCATCTTTTGTGGTTGATCAGGCACATGCTTATGATAGTTGATAATGAGGAGTTCTATGAGCAGGAGAAACCATTATCATTGAAGGATATTAGATGCCTTATAATTATTCTAAGACAGGTAACTTGTTGGAAAATCTTCACCTGAAGGCACTTTTTGATGTCTGGATACTCTTTGAATCCATTTATCATTGGAAAATTCTACATACCACACTTCCACCCCACTATGATGAAGTGACATTGCCCATTGACCGTTGAAATTTTCTTTCAAAATATTAAAATATGATCCAAGGGCTATAAAATTGCCACATTTTACATAGTGGGATGAAAGTGGGATGGGAGTGTTCTAAGTAGCATTAGTCTTTATCATTTGGTTACCAGCAATATGGTAACCATGATCAGCAGTAGTGGAGGCCGCCTATTTGTTCTACTAGAATAACTGGTAATCATAGATCTGTGACAATTTCAATTCTCTGTGCTGTTTTTCTGCAGGCGCTATGGCAGCTTCTATGGATCAATCCTTTAACACCAGCTAATTCTGTGAAATTTGCCGCCAACACCTCTACTAATAAGAGGCATCCTGAGGAATTCATTCAAGAAAGGGTTAGCGTTGTAGCCTCTGTGCTCCTCTCACAGGTATATTTGAGCGTGACTTCTTGAATTTCTATGTTCATGTTTGGTACATCCTATTTCCTACTAAGAGTTCATTGTGTGACAAGCTAAGGCTTTCCATGCGGTTATAGTCCCTGTGTGTCAGAAGAGCTTCTTTATTCTTCATTAATAAAAAGTGTTTTTCAAATGCATTTGACCAAAATAATGATGTATTGAGAGTGTTATGCTCTGTTTGTAATTATAATTTGTTGTATGCCATTTCCATAGTTGCAAGACTGGAACAATAGACGGCAATTTACATCCCCCAGTGACTTCCATGCTGATGGTGTTAATGAATTTTTCATTTCCCAGGTAATAGCTTCTGTTGCATTTTTAGGCTCCCACAACCAAAATCTCTTGGGCTGCTTGTTGTAAACATGTTTTCTTTCTTTTTTTCCCAGGCTCTAATAGAAAATACCCGAGCAAATGACATATTGAAGCAAGCTCCTTTCTTGGTGCCATTTACAAGCAGGGTTAAAATATTCACTGTAAGTGTTTTACTGTTTACACTCAATTTTGAGCCAGAATGCCAGTAATAATAGGTCATATAAATTACTGTATAATTAGTGGTGTCATTTTTTGGAATTCCTTCTTTTATATGAATTAGTCATTCTTTTTTGAGACAAATGAATGAAATCTTAAAAATTGTTTTTTGCACTCAATTCTTTCATTTTTACAACTTTTTTGTTTCCCATCCATTTACCAGTCACAGTTAACGGCAGTTCGGCAAAGACAAGAGTCTCATTCTGTTTTTACTAGGAACCGATTCAGAATACGAAGGGATCATATTTTAGAAGATGCCTATAACCAGATGAGTGCATTGTCTGAAGAGGATCTTCGAGGCGTTGTAAGTCCTTTCTTCTGCGCGCACACACGCGCGCGCGCGCACGCAACTAAAATATACACACTACCTGTTTGAAGTTCTGAAAATTGTTCTCTACCCCTGTTGTTGTCACAGAAGATAACTACAGATTTTTTTTTTATTAATACAATACCAGTATAATTACTGTTTGATGTTCACTTACAGATTCGTGTAACGTTTGTCAATGAATTTGGGGTTGAGGAGGCGGGTATTGATGGTGGTGGAATTTTCAAAGATTTCATGGAGAATATTACTCGAGCAGCTTTTGATGTCCAGTATGGTTTATTTAAGGTCATTTCTCAGTGCCCTCAGTAACTCCAACATTAAGGCTTGTTTTGATTCATAAGAAAACTTGTTTTTATTCGCTTTTCCTGTTTTTAGTGGTTTGCAAAGGATGTGGAACCCACCGGTTACAGTTTCTTGCAGTTGCAGGAAACATTTCTCCTCAAATCATCTTCTCTACGATTAAAAAAAAGTCCTCAAATCATCTCGAGTGACATGGGAAAATAAGATCATGACCCTCTAAGGTTTCTTGTAAACCAACACGTTATGGAAAATAAACATTTATTTTCTTTCTACTCCACTTTGCCTAATAATTGATTTCCTGCAAGGCCATCAAAATTTCAAATGAAGCATTAATCTCACTTGTAATTGCTTGGGGAGAAAGGGGAAACACAGAATATATGAACTTCACCTGCTGAACGCCCTGAGTGACCAAGTCATGCTAGAACCTTAGAAGACATCTCTTTTTTTTTTCCCATTAGCTGCCCAACACAATCTGGAAGACGTTTGTCTAAAGCCAATACGGGTAGCCTGATACGATGAATCATTGGCCAGAGCAGTTGAATTATATCTCATATCTGACTTCAAATGTATTCATTCTAGATACTTGACAATGTCTTCCAATGTTTTATTATTCAAAATATGTGTTCCTGTTTACTTGGGTTGTGCCTCTTTACACTTTTAATGAAATTACATTCTTCGTAAAAATGAAATGTGGGTTGTGCTCCACTGATTCTCTGCTTGGCTTGGAATATCCAGGAAACAGCTGATCACCTGCTCTACCCTAACCCTGGATCTGGAATGATACATGAACAACATCTCCAATTTTTCCATTTTCTTGGAAGTCTTCTGGCAAAGGTAAGATGTGTTTTCAGTTGCCAGTGCCTTCTTTCTGTCGTTTAGTGTAGTGTGCATGTGGTTTGGTGGCAGCTTGAAGAACTTTCAATGTTTTTGGTGTCTTTATCCATATGCCATATTTAATCTATATGAAGCAAGAAAATAAAATAACTTCCATGAATTGACATCTTTTATTAGCAGTTAAGGTGACAATCTTTTCTGCTCCCTAACAGGAGGAAATGCTATTACAATTAGCAGTTTGTCTGACATAGTAGGTTGCCCAATCAATTTACTTTCATATGTCCAATATACAACCCTTAAAGTATAGGATGAATTTAATGTCTTTGTGCTAATTTAATTCTGTCCATGCTTCCTTGCATGAACTCATGTTTCTCTTCTCCTTGAAGGCTATGTTTGAAGGGATTCTTGTTGATATACCATTTGCAACATTCTTCTTGAGCAAATTAAAGCAGAAGTAAGGTTTCAGAAAGACTTCCTGCCCTATTCTTTTCAATAGTTTATTTTCTTTTCTTTTCCTTCTCAAATTGTTTATGGCTATAGTTATATTGTTCTTATAATCTATAATCTGCACCTTATACATGCGATTAAAGATTAGGTAAGCTTATTTAAGTTTGTATCGAAGCATATTATCCTTGGGGAATGAGACTATACGCATAGATCTGCTGCAGATGTTGATATACATATGTATTAAAACACACACACACACACACACACACAAGTATGTATGTATGTATGTACAGGGGAACTACATTTTCTCCCTCAGACCTTCCACCCTTTTTTTTTATTTGCAAACAGTCCAATTGGAAAATGGCAATATCACCCTAACTATCAAATTTTGACGATTTGCACATTCAGTTAAAATCTGATTGTCAAGATAAAAAATGGCACGTGGTATAATCTTAATTGTTAGATCTTAATCAAGGATGCTAATTAGTAATTGCAAAAATTTGGTATTTTAGGGTACACTTAAAAAAATGATGGTAGTTTGAGGGTGCAAAATGTAATTTCCTGTATAGATTAATTGAAGTAGTATTGAAGACTCACACACATTAGTTGATGAAATATGATAGGAACCGCTTTTTATACTTACGGTTCATGCCAAATCGAGAGCCATATATATTAGTTTATAATGTTGTTTTTCGGAGTCTTTTGGTGAGTTAAGACATATGATCATGTTCTTTGTATTTGCTAGTCTCACATTGGAAAACAAGAAGCGTTCGTTGGTTATGAGGCACTCCTCTATTCTCATGGTTAACAGTGTTTTCTCATAGTCTGAGAACAGTGGAGTGCAAAGCTATTATAATTAGCTGTTTTGTCTCATAGTCTCACGTTGCCCTTATAATTTGTGAGCCTCCTTATCTTTTAAAATAAGATGCCCATTTGTTTAAGATCAGTTGTGGGCCTTTAAAATTATGAAGCCATGAGCTGTTTGTGAGCCTGGCAAACCATACTGCTAACCAAGCTTGAGTAAGTGTATGATAGCCGATTCTCCTCTTTTGTGCAAAACCTGCACAGCCTAAAGGTCAGCTTCGCTCATCTTAGCTTGTTTACACTCTACCTTGGAGCTTTAAAAGAGCTCGATATCCTATTTCTTTATTATACGAAATAAATGAACTGATGAGAGCCCCAAATTTCTATACTGGCTATGGGTTGCAAGTAAAATACCAGTGACTTGTAGAAATTGTCTAAATGGATTTTTTTTTTTTGGATAAGTAATTGAAGAGCTTGTTGAAAAACAAGAAAAATGCTTGGTTGCAGGAAGAGATTTGTTTATGATGTTCTTACCATTGTCGCTTGTGTTTTCCTCGTGATGGATTCATCAATCGATCTTTTCGTTCCACTTCATTCCCTTACTGTTGGCTGAACTAGCTTGAATCCTTCCTTTTTTCTGTAGTATGTAATCTTATCTTTTACCCTTTATCTCATGACTTATAGTAAGCTGATGTTCCCTTTTATGTCCTTACCTGTAAATTCTACTTGATTTTCTAATACAAAGAAAAAAGAACACTCACCTTTCAGTATCATATCTTACGTGTACTATTTGTCAACTAAACAGGTACAATTATCTGAACGACTTACCTTCATTGGACCCAGAACTGTATCGCCATCTTATTTTCTTGAAGGTAATGATTCTTCATCTTCTTTTATCTCCTCATCTGTCTTACCTGTATTAATTTTTGGCTCCCATGATACTCAGAGAGAAGTAATCAATGCTTCCTATATTCCAAGCAATTTAATGAATGGCGTGTACTTTTTTAGTTTATGCGTCCAGGATATGAAAATTGTCGACGCCCTTGTGGGGGTTGTGCTATATCCATACTTTTTTTTTATAAGTAACATCCATACTTGGACCATTAATACAAGAAATTCACTAGCATTCTTTACAAGAAGACCTATTAGTTGGGACCCTTCCATGATAATATTGTTATTTATTCTCAGGTTTTACATTTGTTTTCACACCACTACATTAAGAACTAAGAGTCTAATGCCCAATGTGAATTCGTTTTATCACTTTGTTACCGTTTTATCACTAAGGGGATGTCTGCATTTTTGCAGTGGGTTCCTGGTGATGGGGAGCCCACTCCTCTGAGTCGTATGTTACCGGATGAATTCACTATGTCAGATTGGGTCCACCGCAAGGTAAAGGAACTTCAATTTTGTGTGGGTATGGAGTGTGTGGGTTTTGAAGAACAGTTTATGGCCCTTCTTGCTGCCATTGAAGTGGCTCACTCACAGTCCAAGAGATCTGGATTGAAGAAACAGCGGGAGCTTAAGTGACTCAATTGGTCTTTGAATTATGAGGGTAGCTCTAGCCGGGTTAGATCCAAAGGGAAGGGGCTGGTCTCTCCTTTATGAAGCCGAAAATTGTGTCTTGGAATGTCCGAGGGTTGAATGAGGCAAATAAGCGACTTTGTATAAAAAATTTGCTTCGGGAATGGAGGGCGGACATAGTATGTTTACAACAAACCAAGCCGAAACTGGTTTCTAGGAGAATAGTGCGTAGTGTTTGGAGTTGCACCTACACAGATTGGGTTTACCTTGCATCAAATGGGGCTTTGGGTGGTATTTTAGTGATGTGGGATAAAAGAGTTGCGGAGAAAATAGAGGATTTTGTGGGGGGAGTATTTAGTGGCTTGCTCCTTTAAGAGTGTGTGGAAGATAACTTTTTGTGGGCGTTTGCAGGTTTATACGGGCCGAACGTAGACAATGATTGAAGACTTTTATGGGAGGAACTTGCCGGGTTGCATAGCTGGTGGAATCTCCCTTGGTGCATAGGTGGGGACTTTAACATCATTAGATTCCCCAGTGAAAGATTTGGAAATAGTAGGATGTGCCCAGCAATGACAGATTTTTCAGATTGTATTTTTGACTTAAACTTGTTGGATATCCCTCTCATGGGAGGTTCTTTTACTTGGTCTAATGATCAGACATGGTTCTGGCTGGATAGATTTTTAGGCATCGTTTGTTTTCGCAGATGAGATGAGATGAGATGAGTTGAGATTATAGTAAAAACGTTGATAAAATATTATTAGAATATATTTTTTAATATTATTTTTGTTTTGGGATTTGAAAAAATAGAATTGTTTATTTTATTTTATATTGGAATTTGGAAAAGTTGTAATGATGAAATGAGATGAGTTGAGAGGTTTCCTGAAAACAAATTAGACCTTAATCTCCCCAGAGTGGGAAGTGCATTTTCCGGATGTGTGTCGAAAGAGGTTGCCTCGCCTTTGCTTAGATTATTTTCCCATTTTGCTGGATTGTGGTGGAATCCAAGGTGGTCGTTGCTATTTTAAGTTTGAGAATATGTGGCTTAAAAGTGAAGGTTTGCTGGAAAAGGTTAGGCAATGGTGGTCATTGTGTATCAATTTGAAGGTAACCCCTCCTACATTCTTGCTAGCAAATTGAATGTTTTGAAGCATGATCTTAAGGTTTGGAATTCTCTTTCTTTTGGAGACATAGGGGAGCAAAAGAAAACCTTGGTGGAGGAGCTTCAACAGTTTGAGAGAGTACTACTGAGGATAGAGCCCTTTCTTCTGAAGAAGTAGAGCGGAAGACAGAGTTGGCCTCTATGTTGGAGCGAGTATTATCTGTTGTATCTCTTGAGGAGATTTCATGGCGTCAGAAGTTAAGAGCATTGTGGTTGAAAGAGGGGGATAGAAGCACAAAGTTTTTTCATAGAGTGGCTAATTCTCATTGAAAAAATAATACTATCGAAATGCTAAACATCAATGATATTGAGTGCAGGGAGGCTCTAGTGATCCGGGATCATGTGGTAGATTTCTTTGAACAACTGCTGACAGAACGAGAGGGGTGGAGGCCAAAGCTTGATGGTCTTGGTTTTGACTCTATTGAGCCACATACTGCGTCATGGTTGGAGCATCCGTTTCAGGAAGCAGAGGTATTTGATGTAGTAAGATGCATGGCTAAAGACAAAGCACTAGGGCCAAATGACTTCTCCTTTTCCAGACATGTTGGGATGTGGTAAAAGTGAACATCATGAATGTGTTCTAGGAATTGTTCTTGGCTGGGAAGCTTTAGAAAAGCTTAAATGCTACTTTTACTAGAAGAAGATTGGAGCATTGGAAGTTAAGGATTTTAAGCCCATTAGCCTCGTTAATGGAGTATACGAAATTATTTCCAAGATGCTTGCGAACAGATTAGGGGAGGTGTTGAAGCAAAATGCGTTTGTTCGGGGTCGCCAAATCCTTGATTCAGTCCGTATAGCAAATGAAGGCCTGGATAGCAGATTAAAATCTGGTTCCCTAGGGATTATTTGCAAATTAGACATGGAGAAGGCATACGATCATGTGAACTGAGATTTCCTTTGTTTGTTGGAGAGATGTAGTTTCGGGAAGAGATGGAGAAAGTGGATAAACTGGTGCATCGGAACGGCAAAGTTCTCAGTCTTGATTAAAGGTAGTCCCATTTGTTTTTTTAGTAGTTCTCGTGGCTTAAGGCATGGTGAACCTCTCTCCCCACTTTTATTTGTGATTATCATGGAGGCCCTCAATATGATGATTTCGGCGGTGGTTACAAATGGGTTTGTGGCTGGTTTCTCGGTTGGTGACCCCAATCGAGGCGTTATTTCTTTGTCTCATTTACTTTTTGCAAATGATACGTTGTTATTCTGTGAGGTAGATCAAAACCAGTTGAAGGCAGTGAAGGCACTTTTACTATGTTTCAAAGTAGCGTTGGGCTTGAAAGTGAACTTCGATAAGTCAGGGTTAGTGCCAGTAGTGGGGAACGTTAGCAATACTCGGCAGCTAGCTATCATACTTGGGTGTATGGTAGCCTCTCAGGCTATCCAAAAGATGCCGACACACGAAACATAGAAGAGAAAAAAAATTCACGTGGGCAAGAACAACACGGAACATGCCAAAATACGAGACCGAGAAGAAAAAAAATTCAACCTGCTCTTGATACCATGTCAAAATAAGTCAAAATACTGTATGAATGGCCGAATACCTTGGCCTTGTGATTTCGGTTTATTATATAAATTGTACAAAAAAGTGCTATACATGGAAAAGAATAAGTATATGCTAATTCTAGCCCTATACAATCTGTCAAATATTATGCTAATTGTACAGAAGAGTAAATCAAGGAAATAAATAAGGAAACAAATATGGACAGCAAGACTGTCCATTGACATAACATGGAACTAGAAGCCCTATGAAAATTGGTGGTTAATTGTAAATATGGAAGCTTGTGAGGTGGTTGGTGTACCGGAGAGGTAAGTGGGGCTAATGGAGTGGGGGTTTGGAAGCACATAAGGCGTGGAGTGGGGGGTGTTTAACCGCCATTCCAAATTAATATTGGGCAAGGGTTGCCGGATAAAGTTTTGGTGGGACAATGGTGCGGGGACGTGGCCTTAAAGGACTCATTTCCAGCTATATTCCAAGTGGCACGTGATCAAGAAGCCTCAGCAGCAGACGTCATGCTTCGATCAGGGGACCAAGTCCAGTGGAATGTCACGTTTAGTAGAGCGGCTCAAGATTGGGAAGTGGACAGCTTTGAGGCTTTTTTCAGCCTATTATATTCTGTGGTGCCAAATAGACAACAAGCTGATAGGCTATGGTGGACACCGGCGGGTAAGGGTGCTTTCTCAGTTCGCTCTTTCTACAAGTCTCTTACTCTTTCACCAAACATCCAGTTTCCATGGGTCTCTTTTACTTGGACAGCAGCCCTAGGGAAGATTTTGACTACCGATAACCTGAGGAAGTTCAAGGTCGTCATCCTAGACTAGTGTTGTATGTGTAAGCAATCTGGTGAGACAGTAGAACATCTCTGGTTACATTGTGAGACAACTAGAGCCTTGTGGACTGAAGTGTTTAGTTGGGTGGAGTTCTCATTTATAATGCTTGCAACAGTGGTTGAGCTACTGGCTAGTTGGACTCTGCTGAGAGATGCTCCACAAATTAAAGAGGTGTGGAAGATGATCCCGAGCTGCATCATGTGGTGCATTTGGCAAGAACGTAATGATCGGACTTTCGAAAACAAGGAGCAGTCACCCGAGGAACTTCGAGCGTTATTTTTCCGTACTTTATTTCTATGGGCCATAACTTTAGATTTTAATGGCTTGAATTTTCTTGATTTTCTTGTTTCCTCTACCTCAACTTAGATAGGTCTTATCTCTTACTTATAAAAAAAAAACTTAGATAGGTCTTATCTCTTGTATATCACCTTGTGTATTTGGGTTATACCTATCATTATTAATAATATCGTTTACTAATCAAAAATAAAATTACAATTTTGACCTTGAGCAATCTTTGCTTAACTTAAGCTTAATTGGGGTTTATTTTAAATTAGCCCCCCCTTTTTTTTTTTTGATAATTAATAAGAGATTTTATTACCAAGAATAGGCACAGCCCAAGAATAGGCACATCCCAAGTATACAAGAAGTATGCAAAGGAAATACCTACTACACTCTAGAACAGGAAAAAGACTAAAACAGATTCAGTACATTATCATCATCCCTTACAAAAATCCTAGCCCACATACACAAAGTAAAAAAGAAAAAATTCCGAAGTTCTCCAAGAGAACGCTCTTTGTCTTCAAAACATCAGCCATTCCTTTCCAGCCAAATACACCACATTAAACACAAAGGAATCATATTCCATGGCAACTACACGTTTCCTTCCTTCGGCATCACCCAATATAAACCTGTCTGACTCAAACCTCATACCATAAAGACTTTGCCACCTCACGATGAAGAAAGAGATGATTTACAGATTCACTGTCTTCTTGCACATGACACACCAATCAGCAATGCACATACCACGTTTTTTAAGGTTATCTGTGGTCAAAACTTTCCCTAGAGCAACCACCCAACTAAAAAACGCCATCTTAGCAGGAACCTTCACTCTCCAAATGGTTTTCCTCTGGAAAGCACAACCAGAATGACAAATCAGCACCTTATAAAAAGAACTAACAGAAAACCTGGACTTTCCAGCATGGTCCCACAGTAACAGCCTCCCCTTTCTTTAAAAGAGAGTTTGGAACAAGTCTGTTTTATTTCTATTAGTTTTTCGTTTTTATTAGTAAAAAAGAGTGAGATGAATCTATCAAGTGCTTATGCAGAAGATTGTTTAACTCCATTTTCATTGTTCTTTCTTTGTTTTGTTGATAGGGAAAACTATAGGGGATGTTTATATTTCCATATGGTGTCCGTTCATCTCCTTAATGATTATTCTAATCTTAATTGCTTTTTCTTTCATCCCTTATCTGTGATCCGCAGCATTATGAAGGTGACATTTCAGATTTAGAACTGTACTTTGTTATTGTCAATAATGAATATGGAGAGCAGACAGAAGAAGAGCTACTTCCTGGAGGAAAGAACTTGCGTGTTTCCAATGAGAACGTTATTACATTTATACATCTTGTGGCCAATCACCGTTTGAATTTTCAGGTATTTTATCTTCTATCATTAGTTCTTTCAAGTTTCTTCCAGGTCTCTATGTTTTTTCATATTGTTATGACATGATTAGTAATATTGCTTTCAAATATACTTGTAAAATAAAATTGTTTTCAGATCCGTCAACAAAGTTCTCATTTCTTGAGGGGGTTCCAGCAGCTTATACAGAAAGATTGGATTGACATGTTTAATGAGCATGAACTACAGGTACTCTTGTAACTCCCAGTTGCCAAAAATTATGTTTAGTTGCATTAAACTTCGATATCATTCATGAAACCATTCTTTCTGAAGTTAAAGCTATTTTAACATAATGAATGGTGCTTACGGCAATATGTTTCTTCTGGACCATTAACATGCTTCACTTCTTTTGTTTTTCTTCCTCTGTTAGACAATGTTCTCTTTCCCATCGTATGAGAGTATGAGAGAACCCATGGCAAGATGTGTCTTGCTCATAGGTAGTGTACAGTAATCCAATTAAGAATCTAGAGTCATTATGTGCGGAATGGCTTTTTCCATATTCTTGAATCACATTGCAGTTCAAGCAGATGGAGACTCATTTAAATCTTTTGCCTTCTATTACACACTTTTACAAGTAGAGGAAAGAAACTCCAAAGCTGTAAGTAATCATACCATACACCTAAACCATCCCAGCTGAGCTACAACACAAGTGCAAACTCGCTGTAATAATTAGCAACAAATAACAAAATGGCAAATAACCAAGCCTACATCTATTTATTTAAGACAGCATCAAAGAAATGAATGTAATGAACACCAGTTCAGTTGATGATCATTGGAAAAGAATTATACAAGAGAAAGTAATCAAATGACCTGAGGTAGATATAGAGGATGGATGGTTCCAGAAATAAAAAGTCGTGGTGGTAAATCTTCTAAACCAAGCGTATCATGAAGACAGCAAACAATGCAATCACCTTTCCATGGCAAATCCTTGTGATAGCCTCAGTGTGAAGGTTTGGTTCTTAAAGAGAAGTGACATCCAGACCAGCAATATTTTCACCCTGCGATGATCCATTGAAATTTAATTTTATTGCTAGGATTGCTTGATTCATCTCAATGCACTGAACAGGTTGAGAATTTACATGATATGGAACAAAGACAGATCCTTTAATCTAATAATCAACTCTGTACTTAGTAAATGTACCATCTATTTCATTACAAAGTCCAATCATAGGGAAGACAATTAAACAGACCATGACATAATTGATAGATTTTGATAAGCAGGATATAATGGATAGATATAATAGATAACAAAAAACATCTAACAAAGATACACACATGCCATCCAAAGATATGGACGCTGTCATCTTGAAACCACTATAATGTCCACTCAAACGATTGGTATTGTTATTGATAATTCCAAGCCGAACTCTTTGCCATGAAGTGTTTTCCTTCCATCTCAGTATTCAGATAATAGAAATGTGGTTACCTGCCACTAGGTGTTTTCATCTGTCCTAGATTGCAGCTCATGTTTGAACCACTTGTAAGCCTAATATGTTTTGTTTATATTTACTTCCTACCTCTTTGACACATCTTTTTTACAGCTTTTGATATCAGGTTCAGTTGACAGCTTGGATGTTGATGATCTAAGATTGAATACCAATTATGTAGGCGGCTATCATAAAGTATGTTCCTTTTTTGTTGTATGTGATAATTTGTCTTTGCAATGAATGCATAGCTCAGGTGTATTGTCCTAGATGGATTTTGCATGCAATGAAGTTTGTGGTCGCTCAATATATTCTGGCTTCTTTTGTTTGTATTTTATGAGGACATTAACTTGGTTGCCTGTGCTTTACACTTTACAGCTCATAGGCATGATGAAGATTTGAAATTCTTGCTGCCTATCCCTCTGACATTTTGAATGACCAGAGTTTTTATTTTGAATATGTTGTTTGAAATTCCGCATTTCATTTCTAAGAAGAAAACAATTTGATGCATATAATTACTGTATGCAAGTGTTTGATGGTCTGATAACAAGATGGTAGTGATACTTAACTGTGTACCATTACCTAGCGTGGAGAACCAATTGTTAGTCACTATATGCTTTGCGATTGCGAGTACTTAATTTTTTACTATTTGCTTTCACAGGAACATTACGTCGTAGAGATGTTCTGGGAAGTTCTGAAAAGCTTTTCATTGGAAAATCAGAAGAAATTTTTGAAGTGAGGGAGATCATCTATCATCACGTTACTGTTTATTTACGTTGACTGCTCTAGTTACTAGTGTTTAGTCAGCTTTAGAGGAAATGGATATCAGATAGGAAAATGACTGGATCATATATTTTCCAGGTTTGTCACTGGGTGCTCTCGAGGACCCCTCCTTGGATTCAGATATCTCGAGCCTTTATTTTGCATACAAAGGTAATAACTTATACGAATTTCTCTAGTTCTTAACTAGACATTTTCTCTTGTATATACTTCGGCTATGCCCTTACCAATCAATTTTTTTTTCCTATAAAAAAATGCACCAACTACAATTTCTTAAAGAATTATTGTAGGTGATCTTAGCCAAATGGCTCTGAGAGAGCCTCTACCAGATCTCTCTCTCTTTCTCTCTCTCTCTCTCTCTTGTTGTTTATCAGTTTGTTGGTCTCTCTTATTGCAGGGCTGCTGGTATTGCCTCTGAGGAGGCTCTTGACCGGTTACCAACATCAGCTACTTGTATGAATCTTCTAAAGCTTCCACCATATAGAAGGTTTGTCCTGAATCTCCTGATCATAACTTCCTTTCTGAAAAGAGGTTTGCTACACAACCTCCACCACACTCCACACTCCTCATTTTTTAAAATTTTTAAATTTTTTAGTATTTAAAAAAATTTTTTTTTTGAGTTTATTCTTTTTAAACTATTTCAAATTTTCTATTCATTATTTATATAATAAATATTTGATAAAAGAAAAACATAAAAAAAAATAAAATAAATGTGGAGTGTGGTGTGAATAGTAGGAGGTTGTAGAGATTTTTTGTTCTGAAAATGGAAGGGATTTTATTCTGCCAATGGTCTTGGGACCAAATGGTGAGCCCTCGGCCCCTCTCCCATAAACAAAATGTGGAGGGTGAGGTCACAAGTTTAATCTTGTACACACATGATGTTCCATTAATCTATCAAAGAAAAGTGACATAGATTTTATTAAAAAGATTCTTCATATTGCCAGAAGATAACTTGAATAAAACACAGGATAAACAAAGAGCATTGTCAGATTCGTGTGCTACTTTATGGAGCACTACTTGGCACCTTATTTAAAACCCTTCAGGTTTCAAGTCAGGCTGGTTTGAAACCTATTGGCTTAGTTTTCTACTTGTCATGCTACTTATATAAAAAAAAAGTTTTCTATTTGTCATGTGCCAATACTTACTAAAAAAAAAAAAAACTTGTCACGTGTCAATGTTAGAAGCCTAATCCCACGGTACCATGGTACATATCCTCCCAGATTTTTATGCTGGGAGGATATTTATTATATCAGGAATTTAGGTGTACAAAGTGTCTCATCTTTTAAATCTTTCTTTCATTCTTTTCTAGAGATTTGCCTCAACTTAGATCATCTTGCCAAGAAAGGTTCTCATCATTTTTCTGAAGAAAATTGGTTTATATCTTTGGGGCGTGTCTTGAAAGTTTGATTTCTATTTTATATTTGCACTTAATTAACTACATGTTTCCATTAGGAACTTGCTTCTTCTTGAAAGGCCAAATGTAGCCTAAGTGTGTTAGTTTGATTAGCTTAGAACCTTAAATCTTGATCAATCTGAAACTATCTTCTTCTTCTTTTTTTCTTTTTGAAACAAATTTATCTGTAACTATTACTTCAAGACATGATTTGTTCTTATTAATTGTTGTCAATATTTCTTACCTCAGCTTTTTATTGAACATTATCGACTCTTTTTTTTTTTTTTAATAGCAAAGAGCAACTGGAAACGAAGTTGCTATATGCTATAAATGCAGATGCTGGTTTTGATTTGAGCTGATTGACCAACTACGCCAAATCGAAGTGGAGAAGAATACTGTCATTAGATACGGTATTTACCATTTTTCAGTTTTATAACTCTCCACTCTTGGGGGAAGTGTTCATAACCATAAGAGCTTCCTAGGAGACTTTGAAGATGTTAAAGACAGATTGGAGGCTGAATAAAAAGGCATGTAAGTTATGATTCCCGGCCAGCCTGCTTATTCGAGTTTAAAATGTACATATGTGGGATAATCTGCAAAATGGATGGAGGCATTCTGAAGCCCACACATGCAGGACCATTGCTAGATGGTCATATAAATGTCATCATTTTGTAGATTGTAAATCTTTTAAAACTTGGATTGACATATTTCTGTAAATGAGAAGGGATGACACTGCATGTATAAGTATAGGGGTTTGTAGGATGTTTAGGCAGTGTTCTCATTTTTTTACCCTCATTTCTAACCTTTTAAATATATGATGATGGTGTAAATGACACATCTCTGATATTCTGCATGGAGCTTAAATATGTTCTTTAGAAGCAGCAGCTGCAATTCTCATTGTTGCAAAAGACAGGTAGTAGAATCAATGATTTCAATAACGTTGTGTGGCCATAATAAATGATATTTATTCTTGATTTCTCATTGGTTTGAGCCACTATGGAAGTCCGTGGCTGGCAAGCTTATTTTAAGACAGAAAAAGAAATGAATGGACGGTTCTTGGGTTTTTATTTTTTATTTTTTTTTTTAGTTTGAGAGGAATGGAGAGAGAAGGGTATTACATATATCTTCCCTTAATAAGCTCCATGAGACTACACACCCGCGTATGTTCCGTGAGATTTCATTCATATATATGCATTGCCAAGCTTTCTGTTTAAGATTCAAAAGTTCTAGAATGATTAGATGTTTGTTTAGTTAAACCGTTAACCCTTAGCATCATAATTTTCCCTAACCTAAAAGATTACTGAAATCTTACGACGACTAAAAGATAACTAAAAAGTCGATCATTTCTTTCTTCCGAGTCCCTTCTCCCCTCTCTCTTCGTTTTGTATTTTCAGTCAGGTCTAATTTTTAGGTAAAAGATCCCAAGTTCCTTGTTCCCAGCTCCTCCAATCCAACCCAACCCAACTCAACTCAACCCAACGTCATCTTCTCTCTTTTCTGGCCGAAAATTTAACTAGCTTGTAATCTCTACAACCACGTGCTGCATCACACTTGGGGACTACTAGCAATTCATTAGCATAACACATCGCTGGAAAGCAAAAGGCAGATGCTCTTTTGATTAATGAAAAGTACCGCTCCAAATGCGAGCTGCTTCTCGGTGATTTCAAAATTTTTTTGCGAGATATAGACTTTACTTTGCCTTCAGAACTTCTGCGGACTAGGCTGCTTATTAATGCCAAGTTAAATCATCCTAGGGTGTTGGTTCTTAAATAAAGAGTACTAATTGAGTATCAATATCACTGCGTCCGGGAAAGTAAATCCATTTATGTGACATTAGGAAGTAAAAATTTTCAAATCAAGGCGCTGTGATCAGGAATCAAAAGGAATCTTAGGCCAGAAAGCAGAAATACAGCCTTGGGTAGAATTTTACAAGCTAAGTAACATAGAAACATTCAAAAGGAGATAAACTACCAAGTTTCAATCATGATTCTACTGCCGGAGAAACACCACTCAGATTTAGACCTTCTGCTGGCAAGTCTGAAGTGAGAGGACCCAAAATTCCGTCAGAGCCGAGAGTCAGTCCACTCTGCAGATGGAAATAGTATATGCACAATTATTCACCATAATGGACAGAAAATCTCATTAAAAAACACGCCAACAATATCTACCAGCCCTTGGACCCCTGACCTTCAGGTCTTTTAGTTCATGTACCCCACCCACAAGGCTCAAAGGCTGGTCAAGAGCTGATAAGTTGATAACTCAAATTGATGCGAATCATATATTGGTCTTCCATGTGCATCTCCTAGTTTCTTTACTACTTTGAACTGAGTAAAAATTTTTAAGGAATAACTAAGTACCACTACCTCAGGCTGGAATCTAAGCATGTCTGCACGAGCCATAGCTTCTGCTTGAGCTATCCTCTGCCTGAATGTCTGAGCCATTTCCTCCGCCTGTCAGAACAGAATTAGAAATGTGACTATCTATTTTTCTATAATTCCAAAATGCTCGGACACGAGATAAATATTTCATGTATCCGAGAAAAAAGGAAGCATAAGCTAATAGACTTCCTTTTGGATCTTCCTCTACGCATTGAAGCAACAAGATATTAGTCAGACCAAAAGTTCTCATCGCGAATGAAATGGGTAAATATGGCAGCGACCTATCCATCAGGTCTCCATCACTAGAATTTACTGTGCAATAAAAAACACAACTACTTTTGAGGCTTAGGATTGTTTTTCAGAAAATACCTTCTCAAAAACAAGCTTTGGATTGCGAATCATGTCTCCAGGAGTAGGTTCTAACTTCTTGGTGGAAAGACTGACTCGGCCTCTCTCACGGTCATGGCTCAATATCATGACCTACAACATGAGAATTAGGTTAAAAATGTTCATATCCACCGAGTAGCATCAATTATCTGCAGCCAAGAACTCATATTAAGGACGTACCTTGAGAGTATCACCAGGTTGAAGTACCGTTGCAATATCTGAGACACGATCATGACTGATCTGACTAACATGAAGAAGGCCATTGATTCCACCAATGTCAATGAAGGCACCATATGGTTTTAGGCTCTGCACAGTTCCAATGACCACTGATCCAATTCCTAGTTGTGCCTGGCTATCAGCCATGGCTTTTCGGTTACTGAAGACAAGCCTTGACTGTTCCTCATCAACCTCCACAAACTTCAGTGGAAGCTCCTTATTAAGGAGCTCCTCTGCAGTTGATTTCTGATACATGCAAGAAAGAGTGACAAATTTGATAATTAAAAAATATTTGGAAATAAATGTATGTCAAATGGGAAAAAAATTGTGATAGTGATCTCATTCTTTGAATCATACATACCAGAAAAAATCCAATTAAATAAATTGTGGTAGAATACTTACCTAACCTAAACTAGTGTTGCAGAAACTTCTCGACATGACATCGAACAGGTATCATGCATATTTTGCTATAAGAAAGTTTTTTTATAAGTAAAATTTTATTGAAAAGTATAAAGTGTTCAACAAGGTACTTGTTTTTTTTTTTTTTAATAAGTAAACGATTGTATTAATAAGAATAGACATAGCCTATGTACACGAGATGGTATACAAGAGGTAACACCTATTTAGGAAGAAGAAATGGAAACAAGAAAATCATGAGAACCAGGCCATTAAAATCTACAGCTTTGGCCCATAGAAATAAAGTTCTAACAAAAAGTAATCTAAGCTCCTCTAATGAGTGCTCCTTATCTTCGAACGTCCAGTGGATGCGCTCCTGCCATAAGCACCACAGAATACAAGTAGGAACCATCTTCCACACAGCTGTGATTTGTGGAATACCTCCTAAATTTGTCCAACTGACCAAAAGCTCAACCCCTGTGGCAGACATAACTCAGGCTTGCTCTAACCTGTTGAACACATCATTCCCAAATGCTCTAGCAACCTCACAATGCAGTAGAAGATGATCCACAGTCTCACCACTTTTTTTTTTTTTTTTTGGTACATATAGCACCGACCCACTATAATCACCCTACGTCTGTAAGTTATCCATCATCAAAATCTTATCCAGAGAAGTAGTCCAAGCAAAAAATGCTGCTCTGGGAGGTGCCTTATTTTGCCAAATCCTTCTCCATGGAAAATGATTGTTTATCTGATTGTGTGAGAGACTTATAGAAAGAGCGAATCAAGAATGTATCTTTTAACGCGGGTACCTGCCACAACATGTCAAATCCTCGAGTGCTCGGTACAAAAGTAAAAAATCCAAAATACTCCCAACTTCCCAATCTTGGGTTGCCCTAGTGAAATTCACATTCCATTGGACTAGGTCACCAGATATCTCCAAAAGTCAGCCACCGAAGCTTCTTTCTCACATGCAATCCTAAAAACTAAAGGGAATGAGTTCTTAAGGGTGTTATCTGCACACCATAAGTTGCGCTAGAATTTTATTCTAGAGCCATCTTTGAACACAAGTCTAGTGTGACGAGCAAAACCCCCCTACCCTCGTCTAATGTGCTTCCATATTTCCACTCCATAATCCCCATTCCCCCCCCCCCCCCCCCCCCCAAAAAAAAAAAAAACCTCTATATTTCAAGTCAATCACTGACTTCCATAAGGCTTTTGGTTTCATATTATATCAACACAACCATTTCCCAAGTAGGGTCCAATTGAAAATCCTCAAATTTCCAATTCCCAACCCACTAGAAGAGATTGGGGAGCATACCTTATCCCACTTAATCAAACGGAATTTGAAATCATCCCTTAAACCACTCCAAAGGAAATTACGATGAAGTTTCTCAATACAAGTCACTAAACTTGCTGAATTGGGAATAAAGATAAGAAATAAGTTGGTAAATTTGACAGAGTATTCTTGATTAAGGTGATCCTACCCTATTTCGACATATAGAATCTCTTCCAACCTGCCAATTTACATTCAATCTTCTCAATTATTGTATCCCATATCGATTTAGCCCTTGAGGTTGCCCCCAAAGGAAGACCAAGTTAATTCAAGGTTAGAGGGGAGACCTTACATCCAAGAGTGTTAGCCAACAGCTAGATGTTGCGAACATTATCAACTGGCACCAACTTTGGCTTGGTGAAGTTCACTTTTAAATTGGATACCACTTCAAAACAGAGTAAAATTGCCCTCAATGTCTGAATATGGCTTTGTTCTGCCTCACAAAATATTAGAGTATCATTTGCGAAGAACAAGAGAGAAATCTTAAGAGTACCCCTATTTGGGTCACTAACCAAGAAAACAACCATTGTTAACCAAGGCAGAGATCATTTTACTAAGTGCCTCCATGGCAATGACAAAAAGGAGTGGGGACAAAGGATCTCCTTGTCTTAGACCTCGAGAGCTGTTAAAAAAGCTAACTTGAGCCATTCACCAAAACTGAGAACTTCATCGTTGATACACACCACCTGATCCACGAGCACCATCTCTCCCCAAATCCACACCTCCCAAGCAAGTAAAGTAGGAAATCCCAATTGACATGATCGTAAGCCTTTTCCATATCCAACTTGCATAGGATACCCAATCAGATTTTAATCTACTATCTAGGCATTTATTGGCGATGAGAACTGAGTCCAAAATTTATCTACCCCTTAGAAATTAATTTTGGGGTTTCATAATGATCCTCTCCAAAACCTCTCCTAGGTGATTTGCAAGCACCTTGGAGATGATCTTGTACACTCATTCACAAGACTAATGGGCCGATAGTCCTTCACCTCCAATGCCCCAATCTTCTTGGGAATAAGTGCAATAAAGTGGCATTGAGGCTTTTCTCAAATCAACCGAAAAAAATTCTTGGAACACCTTCATTAAATCCTCCTTCACCACATCCCAACATGATTGAAAAAATCTCATAGAAAATCCGTTTGGACTGCATGTTTTGTCTTTGACCATCCCAGGTACTTGTTATGAGGCAATTATAGTTATTACTTCTATCATCATTTGTTATATGCTTAAGGGTGGTCAATATTACAGCCAGTTTGTTCTATTCAACTACTACTAAAAATTATTTTCATCCATTATTTTTTCATGTGATTAGCATAAGTTTCAAACCAACCAAATTGAGCCATGCTTAAGAACTAACCGATGATATTTGTGAAAAAGGCACAAACCCTCTAAGGCCTTCCACCAAAGCAACTACTCCACCTTTATTTCCACTGACAACCTGCATATAGATTCCAGGAATTAAAAAGATAGGAAAGAATAGAGCAGTTATGCGAATTAAACACAAGTTTTGAGCCATGCCACAGTGAACCATTTGGGCTTCTTCTATTTTGTTTACAAACACATAGTTACAAGAATAATCAAATTCATGAAATACTGAGAATAAGCATAAAAGGAAGGATTTATGGCAAGAAATTCCTCCACTGATTTACTTAGACTTCACAACAGTACAAGATAGCATTTGACCTGCAACACTATCGGCAATCATACTCGAGATGCTTAGCATCTCACACATTGCCTGCATAAAACTACTGCAAAGGATCACATATGAATACTCTAGACAATAGAAGAACCAGAACAAAAAAAACCCTTGGTGTCAGGCACCCACCTTACCCTTGACGACAACATCCTCAGCTTGAAGCTGTCTACATCTTTCCCATGCAAGTTGATACTGGATAGTTCTTAAGCTTAGGATCAAGCTATCATCAACTTCATTTTCACCAATAATTACAAACTCCTCTTTCAGACCAGGAACTATGCCAGCTTCTTCCACGTGTTTTATTTTGTAAATGCAAGCCTCTTGGACTGGCAAGTATGCCGAAGACTTTGCAGTAATGTCAACTAGGGCACCATTGTTATCCGTACTGAATACTGTTCCTTTTACCTGAGAGTAAATATGCATCAGACTCATCAAACTTATCTTCCTCTTGTGCGTGTCTGCGATTTTTTTTATGCCTATGCAATTAGGCATGAAAGAACATAATGCAGCAATACAAAAGTAATAGGTTATAGCTTTATTTCTTATTCTCTCATTAAGAAAAAAAAAAAAAAGATCTGGACTGCGCCTCATAAGGAAATCCGCTTTTATGATATCAAAATAAAGAACCAATGTCCTTTTCTTTTTAATAAGTAAATTCATGCATACTGATATTCGACAAAATCACACATAACTCAGGAGAAGAGTAACCTGCATGCGGAAACCCAAAGAAGATACAAGATCATATTTTTAAAAATTAATTCAAAAACTCGTTCTCTTTTTTAAATGATTTTCGTAGTCACGCAAACTCAAACCATCAACAAATTCATCCTTTTCAAATGTCACAATCTGCAGTTTCCTATATCAACTCGTCAGTAGATCACATACACCCAATATCAAATTACACAAAAACTCACATAAAGTTCCCCATTTTAGGCCACACCCATTTTGAAAGCTTTTACGAAACCACCATCCTGTGTATTCCTCACTTCGACAATACAAATTTCACGCAAGCACATTGACAATTCCTCGATTCAGCTCATGCCAATTAAAAAAATCCCATTCCAAACACAGTTCCTACTCAAAGTTTCAAAGAGAAAACATCCAGAATACGGACACGAAAGAGTGGGCAACCAACCTTGGTCCCCAGCTCAGAATTGAAGTCGTATTTGTCGAGAGCAGAGTGGAAGTCCTCGAGAGTGAATGCCACGCCTTCTGTAGGGTCATTACGACACCGCTCGTAGGCTTCCTCGAATAGTTGTTTGAGCTGGGCCCTCTCTTTGGTCTGTGCGTTTGAGATTGCCACTGCTGCCGAGACAATGGGGGAGAGGGCAGAAGGCTTGTGGGTTTGTTTAGGAGGTACAAAGGGCTTTGAGAGTCGCGAGGAAGAGAGCGGCGGGCATCTCAGGCCTGTGAATTGCTGAGCCAAGGACGCCATGGCTCTCTCTCTTACACGCTTCCTGCGTCTGCGTGCCTCTGTCTGTGTCTCAGATAAGATGGAGAAATTGGGAGATTGAGCTATACAAGACAACACGTGTGGACATCTGTCGTGACAAATTTGCCAAGGCGACATAAAGGTTCTAACAAGTGGTTTTTCTTAAAGGGTACCACGAAGACAAGACTCGCTTTAATAAGTCTTCAATACAATTTCTGGAATAATTACTTGCTAAGGCGACAATTATTTCTCGAAAACTCTAGTAAGGCTTTGGTGGTGGCATTAGAGAGAGCATATGCAAATTAGCATTAGCTTGACTATCTCATTAGTCAAGACTCAAAATTTGTCTCATATCACATTTTTACATTTTATCTATTCCACTGATCAAAATCTAATCAAACATTAGTTTGTCTATTTAAATTATAAATAAGAATTAAATATTAAATATTATTTATTTTCTATTTTCTTTTATTTAATTTCTTTTTGTCATATTTTGTAGACTATTGGTTATGTTTTATTCTTTAATAAAAAAAATAGATGAGGAAGATGATTATCGGGTTGTTAAAAAAAGTTGAGAAGAGATGTGTTAATGTGCAAATTTGCACAATAGGCTGGAATAGAGAAAAGAATTATTTTTGGTCCACGATGATGATTCAGATGTCGATACGTTACTCTTTCTGTTCATCCATAAAATAATAGTAAATAAGTGAATAAAAATAAATAAATAGAGATACGGAGATTTACGTGTTTCGACATAAAAACCTACGTTCATGGATTGTCTGGGGGTAAAATCTACTAAAATAGGTGATTTTACAATCTTTCATAGCCTCACATATCTCTCATTACAATGAAAAAATTTAGGATTTCGGGAGGTTGAAGATGATGCCTTCCTTGAGAGAAGATCCTATGGAATCATTGTGCATGGATGAGTATATGTGTCGAGAAATTGTGGAGAGTCCCCCTTCACTCCAAGGAGAAGTTGTAGAGATCTCCTCTTTTTATACAGATATATTTTTTCTTTGGAGTGATTGAGTCCAACTTGTCTTGTGAAACATTTTCCTTTTAAAAATCTGAGTCAACTTCTTTTGGTTTATCTCTTCTTTGTTGTATCTCTTCATTGCCTTATCTCTTGGTTTTATCTTTTCCCTTATTATTAGTGATGGGTTTTCAATGGGTTGGACCTAGCCAATTTTATTCCTAACAGATGTTTGTAATTCTTAAGGTCGACTTGCTCAACAAGAAGACCTTGAGAATTTCAACTCAATCGTGAGCTGGTCCATAGTTTCCCGTTGTTATGAAATATAATGGAGATCTCCCTAAGTGGTCCTCAAGAAGATTTTGTGAGATTTTTAGTAAGGGTATTCGAGGATGGGCTTTTGGTAAGTTTTTTTGTAAGAACATTTGTGTGATAATTGAGCATACTGATGATTACATGTGATTATTTATCGTTAGCAAAGTGCGCATATTTTTGTATTTGGTGATCGTTTTTTGGTGGCATTAGTGGATTTTTGCCCTGTATTGTGATTTTCTATTGGTGTTTAATGTTTCCACTTTAGTGTAGAAGTAAGAGTTTGTTTGTAGTAACCCGCGCTTAAGTGATCAAGGAGCCCGTCGACTCCCTGGGTTCATCTTAGGGGGTTGTTGATCCCATCGACTCATTCCTGAAGGTAACCCGCTAGCACAGGTTGTGGTGAGTGGAGATACTTGACTTGTATTTGGTAGGAGGATACCTCGACCGCGTTGCTGGTGCGAGTGGAGTCACTCAACTTTAAATGTAGTGAGAGGATGCCTCGATCGGGTTAATTGGGTGAGTGGAGTCACTTGGCTTTAAATGTAGCTCAACCGCGTAAATTGAACGAGTGGATTCACTCAACTTTAAATGTAGAGGGAGGATGCCTCGACCACATAGCGTAAAATGGGCGAGTGTAGGAACTCAACTTAGGTGTTAGTGGGAGGATGCCCCAATCGCGTAAAATAGGCGAGTGTAGGAACTCAACTTAGATGTTAGCGGGGGGATGCCTTGATCACATAAAAAGTGTAGGAACTCGACTTAGATGTTAGCAAAATGATACCTCAACTGTGTAAAATAAGAGAGTGCAGGAACTTAGCTTCAGTGTTAGTAGGAGGATGCCTCAATCGCGTAAAATAGGTGAGTGTAGGAACTCGACTTAGATGTTAGTGGAATGATGACCGTGTAAAATGAGAGTGTAGGAACTCGACTTAGATGTAGCGGGAGGATGCCTCGACCGTGTAAAATGGGCGAGTTTAGGAACTAGGCTTATGGGTGCGAGCGTGGAGCATCGATTTTGGCTAGAGATGTACTCGACTGATTTTGACTGGAGATGTACTTGACCACGTTAATCTTAGAGTTGAGCTCGACTACTTTGCTGTGATGGGAGTCGAAGCATTGCCACACTCTGTGGCTGGAGTTAGAGCTCAATCGTACTAGAAAAACCAAACAGGTTAGATTAGATAATTAAAATTACAAGTTTAAGATTTGTAAATCTGAGTCATCTCGTTTAAGTGTGGTGAAGGTTGATGACACACGAGTGATGGGCAGCCATGCTTTGGCAACAATGAAGACATAAGATGCCACGATACCGAACGGTCTATTATGATGATAACAAATCAATATGCCAGAGCGGTGTAGAAGAGGTGCTTTGTAGTTGATGTCCGCGTCGCGTGGGTAGTTTTCAATGAAGTATATTCCCAGAGCATGTAGCCACTGGGGCTCTTGTGGCACTTTGAAGAGTTTTTGTGGTGGATAACCTCCAAAAACCAGATAGTGTAAATAAAATAGCAAGTTTGGTAGAGAAAACCAGAGCCATTTAGCCGTTGCTTTTAACCCCTTGTTGAGATTGTTTGAGGGTTTTTTTTTTTAATCGGGACTCCTGGTTGATAGCGATCAAGGTGCACCATTCATCAACTCTTCTGTCTTCACATTCCTAGTCGTTTGCTTTAGATCGGATTATTTGATTTATAGACATTTTGTACAAATGCATTGCTCATAGTGGAGTTGAGTGTGGGGGTTCAAGTCGTGTGGTTCCCACTTCCCAGTGGTTTTATCTTCACTGGTTGTGGCTTAGAGCAGAGTTTGTTTCCTTTCTCTTTGGCATGACCTGGTGTCGTTGCTACGGAGGAGGAAAGTGGTGCTACAACCAAACTGGTTTGCTCGTCAATCGTTTCTCGTGGTGCGTTTGGTGGCTGCAGTGCTAGCTGGAGTAGCCACGAAGAGCATGGGCTACATGTGCATGAGAAGTGCTGCACGTGGGTGAACTTCATGGCAAGAAGTGACCTGCAGTGGTGGAGAGGTTATGTTGTGGGGACTTGGAGTGACGTCCACGTACCATCATGTGCAGTGATGGAACCACAGTTGCTCGCCACGAAGAACTTGATTTGGTTGCATGGTGGAGACGTTGGTCTGATGGTGGAGAGGCGTTCGTCCAGTAGCTCGGTGGAGAGGCGTTCGTCCAGTAGCTCAGTGGAGAGGCGTTCATCCAGTAGCTAAGTGGAAAGGCGTTCGTCCAGTAGCTCGGTGGAGACGTTGGCCTGGTTGCTGGCCACGGAGTCGTTGTCCATCCGTGTGTTGTTGCTTGCCATGCTCCATCAGATAATAATTCTCACATCTGAGCTCTTTCTCGCCTCAGTCGGTTGCTTGCCAAACTATGACTTGGTGATGGATCCGAGTTATGTGGCTATTTATGGGTAGTTTCCATCTTGCTTGCTACTTCTAAGATGGTGCAAAGCGTAGCCGTTCGAGGAGGAGCTTCACTGTGTGGACTGGTGTCGGAATCATTTACTTTTTCCTTGGTGTAAGGTTGTTGCCCGTGGAACTCTTTTCATGGGAGGAGCCGGCAGTGGAGGGACTTGGAAGGTCGTTGATGCAGCCTGGAACAACGAAGAGGAGCTGAGGGCAGTGGACCTAGGTCGCAACGTCGGGATGTCGTGGTATGTGTTGGTGACCGAGCCGCTTCACGTGGGTGCTTAACCAGACGACAGTGATGGGTGCGACAATTTTGAGCTCTCCATTGGGGGGGGGGGGGGGGGGCCTTGAAAGTCACAGTGGACGCAAAAAAATCCGGTGGACCCAAGCCTCGCATGTTGCCCATCTCGCGACGCCATGGGCGTGCGTACAGTTGGGTTCAGTTTCACGGGAATCCTGCGACTTCCATGTGGTGTTGAGCAGCTCTTGTGGCGAGGTTCGGTGATGGTGGAAAGGGGTGACAGCGTTGCGCTTGGGACCACCACGCCGACAACAGAGTATGCCGACGAGCTAGGTGGTGGTCGAGCTAGTTTTGTCAGTGAGCAACGGTTGGTGTGGAGCAAGCTTCCTGTGGTGCACACTGGTGAGAATGGCGAGGAATGGTGGCGAGGAGCATGATTGTAGTGGCTGACAGTGCCATCGGCGATTTCTAAGCATCTTGTCGGTGGTGGGTCTACACCTTCGATGTTACCGTTGCACTTGCAAGGGGCTAGTGACGAGGAGGCTTTATGGCCGAACTCGGCGCAGCTACGATTGTTGGGTGCATCGTGTTTGGGCTCTCAGTGGGGCTTGAGACCACTAAGCTGGCGACAGAATAGTACTTCGGCAGGTTCGGTGGTAGTTGCTGGTGATCCTACCGGTCTGTGGGTAGCTGGAGGCCAGTTGATTTCCTGCTAGCTTCTGGGGCATTTCAGGTTGTGACGAACCGGCAGTAAGGCTCCTATTGGCTTTGTATGGCCGTTCCATCCAGGTGGCCAGAGCTGGGTTGAGTTGTGCATGAAGGTGGTTGGTAGCAATCCTGCTCATGGAAGAACTAGGTGCATGTCGTGCACCCCTTATGATTGTGCAAGGCATGCACAATGTGACTGGCACGTGCGTGGTGCATGCCATGCACTCCCCTAGTTTATATTTAGTTTTTGTTTTCTTTTAAACAAGTTAACGAAATAAAAGAAAATAATATATTAATATGAAAAATCTTTATGTTTGTTTTTTGGACACAATCTCACGAGCTAAGGAATCATCATTCTCTCATTTTCGGTATAGATAATAAATCGATCTTATAGATGGCACCAACTATTAATGCATAAATTTACACAACAGGCTGGAATGGAGGAAAGAATTATTTTTGGCCCATGATGATAATTCAGGCGTCGATATGGTGCTCTTCGAGTTCATTTATAAAATAATAGTAAATAAGTGAATAAAAATAAATAAACAGAAGCATAAGAATTTATGTGGTTTGGGATAAAAATCTACTTCCACAGATTGTTAGGAGGAAAAGTAAACTATAATATGCGATTTTACAAACTCTCATGGTTTCATATATCTCTCATTACAATGGAGAAATTTAAGATTTCTGGAGGTTGAAGATGATGTCTCACTAGAGAGAAGATCCTATGAAGTCACTATGCATGGAGGAGTATATGCATAGAGAAGTTGTGGAAAGTCTCCCTTCATTTGTAGAGATCTCCTCATTTTATAAAGATTTATTTTCTTTCTTGGAGTGATTAAGTCTAACTTGTCTTATGAAACCTTTTTCTTTTAGGAGTTTAGTCAACTCATTTTGGTTTATCTCTTGGTTGACTTATCTCTCTTGACTTTATCTCTTACCTTATTATTAGTGATAAGTTGGTTTTCAATAAGTTGGACCCAGTCAATTTTATCCTTAAGAAGATGGTTGATGATCGGACATAAAATGTGATGGTTCTACTGATTTTGCTTTTGTTAAACTGATACAATGTGAAGTAGTATGGAGAAGATTAACTTGCATGAGGAAAATGAAAGGCATGGAAAGATAAAGAAACCGAGGGAAGAAGAGAAAGTATCATTCAGCTAGGATGAAATAAAAAAATTAGAATGAATTTGCTATAATACATGCAAGAGATATTGAAACATTTTAAGTTACTGTAGATCAAAGCTATGATAATCACATGTTGCCCAATTCGTTGCAGGCCGGTTTTAAGTGATATTATGCATTTAAGGGATTTTACTGGCATTTAGCTGAGCTCATGTCAATATTAACTAGGGGTGAAAACCGACGTCGTCGGCGCTGTTTTTGGGCAAAACTGACGCCGACCGACGTTTGAAAAAATGAGGGAGCCACCGACTGTAACCGGTCGATGGGGAGGAGAAAACCGATCGAGGCAGTTCTCGGTCGGCGTCGGTTCTCTGGTCGGCGTTATCCACTGTGAGAGACTGAGAGAGAGAGAGAGTTGCACAAGAGAGAGAGAGAGAGAGTTACAGAGGAGAGAGAGAGTTGCAGAATTAGATTCGGGAAGAAGAGGGGATGGGAAGAAGAAGACTAATATCGAAACGACGCCGTTCAACTTTAAGTTGAACGGCGTCGTTTCAGACTTTTTTTTTTCTTACGTCCTTATTAAAACGACGCCGTTTGGTTTAATGCCAAACGGCGTCGTTTCTATATCTGTTGTAATACTTATTAGCTAAAACGACGCCGTTCCACTTAAGTTTAAGTGGAACGGCGTCGTTTAAGTAAAAACATATTTAAAAAAAATAAGTTTTATTATATCGGTCGGTTCAGCGGTCTGGTCCAGCCTCAAACCGGGACCGAACCGCTGAACGTCGGTTTCTTCATATTTCCACCGCATGCCGACCGGTTCTCCACCGGTTCCGGCCGGTTCCTGACGCGGCCGGTCTGTTCGCGTCGGTGGTGGCCGGTGGCGTCGGTTTCTGTACAGCCCTAATATTAACGGCTCGAAATTGAAACTATGAAATCAACACAGTAGTTAGCTAAGGGTGTAATCGGTCCCATTCCCCTGCCGGGGGGGGGGGGGTTTGGACTAGTTTGAAAATTTTGAGCCATATTTTTTCTAAATCGGGCCAAACTGATTATTCCTATAGACCGAACCAAACCGTTAGCTATCAGTCCGGTCAGTCCATATGAGCTAGGAATATTTTTTTTTCTCTTTTCTTTTTTTGGCAAATAAATTAATACAAAAAATTATTTATATTAGTAAAATGAAAATAAGTGAGCTCTTTAATACAGATTATGTACCTAAATCATTAAAAATATAATTAATTATAATTATATTTATGATGTTAATAGTTACTAACTTAATACTTAATAGTATGTAAATTAATGTATTATGATATTTAATGCATAATGGCCTGTATTAAAATTTTAACATTTTATATATGATTAATGAATAATTGTCATGACCATAGATACTTTATACTTACTTGTCATTTAGCTAAAGAAGGTGGTGTAAGGACTTATAAATGTTACTTTAAGGGTATGTTTGGGAACACAATTATTCTCAAATTATTTCATTACTATTCAAAAATTATTTATTATTATTTATAAATTATTCATTACTAATTCACAAATATTATAAACTATTCTTAATATTCAAATGAGCGAGGTGTTGCTTGGATGTTAAAAGTGGCCTTTGGTGATCACAGGGTTGGATTTTTTAAGACTCCCAAGAATTAGGCATCCTTCTTAGTGTTTGTTTTTGCACGTAGCTTAATATGTAGTTTCTAGTGTTTGTAACTGATAGAATTTATATATTCTTAGAGCACTAGTAGTAGGTTCAATAAAATCAAAATTTAGCTAAAGTTTAACTAAATTACACAAAACAGAGTTGTAGTGGACTCAACAAAACTACAATAATTTTAACTTTTAATATTTTCATTGGCCAAATTTATTGAGCCCCAGCTGCTGGCCAAAATAATATTTTGGCATAAAAAATTCTCATCACGCATGCTATTACTTGTCGTAGGAAGCTCTGGCTGGTTTGTGCTCGTGTTTTCCCAGTATCTTGCTCTTCTGTTCAATTTCTTATTATTTTTCGTATAAAGCTCTGGTTAGAGTTGGTTGATTTTTTTCATGAGCATTTTATCCTAAAAACTTTAATACAATCATATATTAGTTGAAAAAAATGTGACTGTTATAAATAAAAAAAGGACCGTCAAAAAATTTTATCTGTTAGAATAATATGAACGTTAGAAAATTAATGTGTAATTTTTTAATAACGAATAAATATTCAAATTACAATTAGAATTAAAATAAATGAAAAGTTCAAAATTAATATTTTAATAGAATAGTGATAGATTTGTTGAATCTATTATTTAATTGTGTTTAAAAGTTGCTAGTTAAATTTGTAAAAGTAAATTTCTTAGTCAAATTTTAGCCAAAGTTTATTGAGGCCACTGTTAGTGCTCTTAAAAGCTTGATTTTTGAAATTTTATAATCTTCAAGATTTTTATTTTACAATGAGAGTTTATCAATAAAATTAAGGTACCTCATTTTCTTAAAAAAGAAAGAAATCAAACACAGCTAAGTTCGATATATACGTTTTCTAAACCATTTTACCAATTTTGAAAAAGTACTATTGACTTTACCCTTGGTTAATGGCCACTGAGGTTTTTATTTTTTATTTTTGAAAGAAACATACTCGTTTCATTAATAATCCGAAGTTACAATTATGACTTATCAATATATGGAATAATCCAAACTATAAGTCAAACTACGACTAGGCTCTAAGGCTCCTCTACACACAAATTTCGTTGTAGCAGACATTGTCTTAACTTCTCAACAAACTCTCTCTTAACAGAGAAAGTGTTCTGTAAAACAGAACTTGAAGGCCCCATCTGTCCTCCCAAGGAGGAAGAGTATGGGGCACTGCTATGAACACTAAATCCAACAGCCTATTTCTAATTTATTAAACCTAAAATAAATATAAAACTACAATAGAACCATTAACAACTAAACAACTACTAACTAACAACTAAACTACAGAACCACAAGCACTGGTGTGACCCCGGACGTCACGCCCACTGCAAGCATCGGCATCTCGAGCCCTAACGACACGAGCACCTAGCTTACGCAAGGACACAACAGCCTCCACTGCGCAGGCTGCGCCTATGCACGAGCACTGGTCGTACGATCACCAGCCATGACATCGCCCATCACTCTCGAATAGTTTTTGCCCTAAATTGCATCCGATCCGATGGCACAAAACCTTACTCGGGTCAACAAAAGAACAAACACCAACAAAACACTAAAACGGAACAACAAAAACACAAAAAATAAAAAAAATGGATGAACAGTGCTCGAAGGGTAGGTAATGGCGTGAGTAGGCACTGGTCTCTCGGGGAGGAAAACCAACGATCATTTTTGGAAGCCCCGGAGTCAGGGAGCCCAGAGAAGCCGAGCGTGGTGTTGGCCGAGGTCTCCTCGGTGGCGCGTGATGACAACGAGTCGACGGGGTCCAGAAAATTCGTCCCGAGTGTGCGGGCTATGCACCGCTCCAATGGATGCCGGATTTGGTGATATTGAAAATTGGCGGCTGGGCGTCATCCCGGTGGGACGCGTGTAGGGAGGTGATGACTGGAAAGACCCGAACGACAATCTTCCTTTATTTGAACTGAAAAAACACAAAAAAAAAACTAAAAAAAACACTACAACGAAAAGTAAAAAGGACAAAACAGAAGGGAGGGGGGAGGAGCCGAAGCTCCCACCCTCGTTCGTTGGTCTGAGTTAAAGAAGGTTTAGAGAGAAGCGGGAGGTTTTTTTCTAGAGAGAGAAGCATACGATGAGCAAAATGTCATGCCATTGAGATTTTTAGTTTTACTTTGGGGTTATATTACAAGAAACTGCTTTAAATTATCACCTTATTTTCAAATACATCTCCAAACTAAAACCATGATAATTTATTTTCTAAATGTCCAAACTTTCTATTTCGAGAAAAATTAGGTACTGTTACAATATTGAATGATAAAGTGAAAATATTACTCTCATTATAACATGTATAAGTACATAAATGTCCCCTATTCGAAAGAAAAAAAGGAACCACGACCGTAGCTCTCATGGCGCATGATCACTAATTATTTTTAGCTCTTTTAACCAGAGCATATTAATTATACATCTTAAATGAAGGTGATATTGTCCTAATAAATGGACAAATATTCTAACTTACAAAATAATTCATCTTTCAGGGATCATGAATTTTCTCCAAGAGATAGTTTATGTATCATGTATTGTTTCGTAATTTACCATTTTTAAAGTCTCTCGTATGCAAGTGCAGCTGAATTCAAATTGATGTCTAAAGTAAAATTTAAGTGAATTATTCATAATTATAATATAATAAAATATAAATTATTATATAAAATATTTTTAAACTTTTTAATAAAATGAAATTTTATATAAAATCTTTAAATAAAATTTATTTGAATTTATATTTAATACAACAACTTAAAATGAGGTCTCAATGCAAATTTTGTACCTCAATTTAGCAAGATCTTAAAATTTTATTTAAAAATATAAATAATTCATTGTATTAAATATCAAACTCAGTATTATGGGATGATGAACAATTTAAAATATAAAAATTATTTAAAATTTTATTTAATGAAATGGTTTTTATTTTCAAACAAATTTTTTTTTAAAAAAGCACCTCACTTTTATTTTTGAAGCCTTAGGCAATGACTTAAATAGCCTTACCATTGAGCTGCCCTGCTCATATGGTAGGTAGGAGTGTTATGACGGCTCTTGTACCCCACCCACAAGGCACATTTGCTCGTCTCTAAGCTGTCCGCTTGTTATGAAAAACACCACACCCATACACAACGATAACAAGACATACCGTGAAATAAATGTAGAAACACAGGAATCAAGCACACACACATGACAAACAGTATTTAATGTGCTTTGGCAACGTGCCTATGTCTACAAAGTTACAGGATATTTTATTCCAAAGGAGATTACAATCACACACTGAGTTACAAACACTTCCCACTACTCACACAATGTCAACTCTCTCTCTAGGGCCTTTTCTCTCTCAAGAGTGCAATACACCATTTGACTCTCACTACTCTCTCAATCTAATGCACTATGATCATAAACATAAACATAAACATATATTTAGAAAACGACACTAGAAACCTTAATCTAGTAAAATAGAGTTCTTTACTCGAGAGGGTGTCGAGCGTAACGCGAGCTAACAGCCAATCCAATATTGGCTCGAGCAAATTGTCGAGCGAACTTTCTATCCAATCTTCGCTTGAGCTAACTGTTGAGCGTGCTTCGAGCAAACTCATTGCTTGAGTTTCACTTGAGCACTAGGTTGTGCGACAGTCGAGCGACAAAATATATGTGCCTTTTCTAGCTCACAAAACCAATCAAGCTCCATAACCCAACAATCTCCCACTTGGAGACTGATTCTCCACATGACCACCACTGTCTCCATTATCAGCCCTGCCATATCACCTTTGTAGCTCACAACTCCCGTCTTCAAGCCAAAAGATGCACTGAACTCGAGCCTGACTTCAGTCACTCACGTATATTGTCCTCAATTAGGGTATCTACTGGGCGACTCACAACTCCCATTGCACTAGGATATCTAGTCTCAAACTGACCTTGGCAAACATAAGAGAATTTGCTATTGACGTCCCCTTTTCCGATCTAGGTGACTGATCCCACCTCTTGGTGCGGTCCCTACTTCCTCTCTGGAAGTCCAGTCAGCTTCTTATCGACCAACTCTCATTTGCTCGATCTCTCGTCTCACAAGATTGTCCTGTTGTACCATGTCTCACTACCTTCCATCAACAGGATATTGTTCAAGGTAGGCGATCACCGTGGAGGTTTGCTCATCTTAGTAGCTTTGCGGGTATCAACTGTAGGTGTAGATGTCCCTGGAACACCAAACACTATGTTCCCTCTCCCACACCTCTGCTCTGCATCGTGGTCTCGAGAGATTTCTCTAGGCTTACATGAGGAAGTACAAAGTTGACTCCCTTTGCTTACTCATCTTATTTGCGAGACCAAGCTTGCTTTGTTGCAATTTTGCATTTACCTGCACATCACTGGACCCTTGATATCAAATACAAAGTGTTAATCTTCTTACCATGCACCAAGACCAGTGCACCCTTTGTGACCTTCCTCGCTCCTCCAGAAAACGTTATTGTATGACCGTTGCTATCAAGTTATCCCATAGACATCAAAATTTTCTTTAGATCTGGAATGTGTTTGACTTATTGCAAAGTCCAACGCTCCTGTGAAAGTGCGATGCGCACATCGCCTACTGCCACTACATCTTGTTCCTCTTCATCAGCTGTGAGCATCTTCCCAAAATCACTAGCAACATAGTTCTATATGATTTCTCGATGTGAACTGCTATGGAACGAAGCCCCTGAATCCATCACCTAATCATCAATCGGACTGTGGACTATAAGAAATAGAGCATCCTATATTTCTTCAATTATTGCATTCACAGCATCATCCTCAGTCTGTCTCTATTGATGTGGCCTGGCTTGCTTGAATCCCATCAAGTGATATGCTGCCCAAATCTCTACTTACTCTTGCCTCTGTTCTTGGACTTGACAAGTCCCCGGCCTCGATCGTCAACACTCAAGGTCGAATCGGCACCAAAAAACTCTCCAGAGTCTTTTTTGTATACCTCGTTGGCAAGGATCATGTCGCGTACATCATCGTAATTCACTTTCATCTTGTTGGCTGAATAACTCACCGCCATTCTCATTCCTCTCAACTACTTGGCAACGATGCCAATAGAATCAACGCTCTAATCTCATAATCAAACTCAATATCTACAGAAGACAATGGATTTGTGATCGTATTAAAGTCATTCCAGTGTTGGGCCACAGACGTACCTTCTATCATTCTCAGATTAAACAATTTTTTCATCAGATGCACCTTGTTATTCGCCGAGGGCTTTTCATACATACTTGACAAAGTCGCCATGAGATTCGTTATGGTTCTCTCCTTAATAACGTTGTGCGCCATTGATCTAGACAGGGTGAGCTGAATAATCCCTATAACCTGTCGATCCAACAGATTCTAATCAACATCGTCCATGCTCTCCGACTTCTGTCCTAACAGAAGAAGATGGGGCTTCTTCCCGTAAAGATAATCCTTGATTTGCATTCTCTAGTACCCAAAGTCTGTGCTATCAAACTTCTCAATTCCAACCTTCATTGTGTTTCCTGCCATCATTCAGCCTTCAGATTCGAACATGGGCTCTTGATACTAGTTGTTGTGAAGAACACCACACCCACACACAATGATAACGAGATAGACAGTGAAATAAATGCAGAAACATAGGAATCAAGAACACCCACATGACACACAGTATTTAACGTGGTTCGGCAACGTGCCTACATCCATAAAGTTGCAGGAGATTTTATTCCAGAGGAGATTACAATCACACAGTGTGTTACAAGAGCTTCCCTCTATTCACACAATCTCAATTCTCTCTTTAGGGCTTTATCTCTCTCAAGAGTGCTCTACACCATTTGCCTCTCATTATTCTCTCAATCTGATGCACTATGATCATAAACATAACATATATATAGAAAATGACGCTGGAAAACCTAATTTAGCAAAATAGGGTTCTTTGCTCTAGCTGTTGTCAAGCGCGCTATGAGTGAACAACTAATCCAACATTGGCTCGAGCGAGCCTTGAGTGAACTTTCTATCCAAGCTTTGCTCAAGTCAACTATCAAGTGCGCCTTGGCAAACTCACATGAGTTTCGCTCGAGTGCTAGGTTGAGCAACGGTGGAGCGAACAATCTGTTTGCGCTTTTTCCAGCTCACAAAACCAATTAGGCTCTATAACCCAACAGTTAGGGGACAGGTGGACAATCTGCTGACCTCGAGTGTGCAGGCAGTAGATGGGATGCATGAGTTTACTAAGATAATTGAGAGGGGGGAAAATGAAAAGAAAATGGAAGCTCAAGAGGGAAGGGAAGGGAAGGGAAAAGAAAAATAAATTGAGTGAAAAGAGAGCTTCCAACTTCTATGGCTGTTGTGCTTGAAAAAGAAAGAATAAAAGAAGTTATGACTAAGCTACAGTAGCAAGTCAAATATGAACCAAGCTCTTGAAACATTGTAGCTCAAAGTTAAATATATTTAGACTTGCCTAATTCAATGTATGTGTTTTTGAACAAATATTAAGCAAACTTTTAATTTTGATTGAGGATGCCTAATCCAATTCCAATGTTCTAAAAAAAGCCAAAAGCCAACCCATTTTTTGCCTCTCTCTCTCTCTCTCTCTCTCTCTCTCGGCTTCTTCCACTTTTTCTCTTATTTCTTTGTCTTTTTTCTTCTTTCTCTCTCCCCTATTCTAGTTTTTTCCTTATCATCATTGGTCATATATATAATATGTGTTCACTGACCCATAGTCGTGGTCATGGATCTCATTGATTTGTGCTCTCAGCACAATGGCCTCTAGCTTAACTTTTCTTGTAGCAGAAGAAAGTATGTACCAATAATAGTTGTACTGCTAGAGGAGGAGCTAAGGGTTGACTCAGTGTCGCCAGAGAGCTGGAAACTAGGTGGTTGTGTCTCAAAAGATTTTTTGCAAATTTATTTGTAAATTTTTGCAATTTTTTGTAATTTTTTACGAATCAATATGGGTATGCCTATGTTCATATGCAAATCTGTGTATAGGACTGTTCACCCGACCCATACCGACCCGGAATATAATGTTTCAACCCAACCCGAAACCAAGAAATTGTGAATGGAAATGACCGAGTTCTTACCCGTTACAGATTAACCGAACCCGAAACTGGTTCGGACGAAAACGGGTATTCCGACCCATTTTTTATTTTTATTTTTTTGTTGGGGGAGTTGCGTGTAAGATTCTTGCAAGAGAGAGAGAGAGAGAGATATTAGATTTACGCAAGAATGGGCTTCAAGACTTCCCAATACAGTGGAGCAAAAGAAATATCTTGGCATATTTGGTGATACTTTTTTCTACAGTTTTAATGACTTACCAACTCCAAGCACTTGATCATTCTGGATTTAATTGGGGGGACCATCTACAAGATGCAATTTGAGCCTTGGCCCAAACGTTTTCTATTCTATTGCCCACAATGGAAAGCAAGACTATAATCACCCAACAAAATATATTTACAGAGTGCCACAACTTTGAGATCTTGAACTTTCAAAACCCATTGTCGAAACTTTGAGATCTTGAAGAACCTTCGAGGGCCTTGGGTTGATCTTTTGACTTCAAGAGCCTTGGCTTGTTCTTTCGACTTTGAGAGAAACTGGAAGATGGAATAAGAGAGAAGATGGAGCCAGTGGGAAGAGAAATTAGTAAAGAAAAGATCAAGAGATAACAGAAGAGGAAGAAGCTAGAAGAAAAAGTGAGAATAAATCACTGGGAGATGGAAGTGTGACTGTGTGAGTCTATGAGAGCTTAGAGAGGCGAAGAATAAAATGAGGGAGTTAGAGTTTTTTAGCTTTTATATCTCAGTGTAGACTGTGTAGTGGACGAGCGGCTTAATGTGCTGGTATCGAGTAATTATCCGACCCTAACCATTTAAATTCGAAAACGGAGAAGAAAATTTCATAAACCAAAACAAGCAAACGGTTATGTTATTTTTTATCCAAAACGGGTTGAAAAATCGGGTCGGGTCCAGCGGCGATTGCTACACGGGGTGCGGGAACCCTAAAAGTAGTATGCTCCAATAGATAAATGGTAAACTCTTTCAACAAAGACATGAAGATAAAAGCTATAGGAGAATAAAAATGCAAATATTCGACTCACTCGTTGCTGATCTCGATGTCTATCCGCGCTTGAAATATTGGTACTATTTCATCATAAATGCATGGTAATCAGTACCACATTTTTTTTCACTCATTTAACAGAATGGATCGGAGTGCGCGCAACACATGCATCTTCCCTCTCTATCTATCATTCAATTTCAATCATATATCGCCCCATGCATCCTCTTTAACTCAATTTAGCATTTCAGATTTTCATGTGATCGTGATGATCAAAGGAGCATATGGATCCTAGATATGGGAGATGGCCAGAAAGAATGTACTCTTTAAAAGTGTAGGGCGGAATTGCAGCCGTACTTTTAGGATCTAGATAATTATGGAGCTGTCCCGCTCATATTTAAAGGCGATTAGGGATCGAGAATTAATCAGGCCGGAGATCTCCTGCAATATTAACCGAATCATGACGTTAATTAGAATATTTCATTTCAGTCGATCATCCTTAATTTAATTATTATCACTTTGATCCTAACTTCATATCTGTCCATATGCTTGACAAAAATCACTAACACATTTTAAACATTAATCTTGTTCCTAACTGAAACCAAGGAAAAAAAACACCAAATAAAAGGATCAGATCCCGATTGACTGGGTGAAAATCTTGCTATCATTTACATGGACGCGATGAAATGCATGAATAATTTCTCCACATCAAACTCATGAATAATTTGTGAAATCACGACTAGTCTCAAAAACTTAAGTTAACGAGAAGAGGTAGATTTTATTATTTATTTTATATCTTAATATTCATATCCTCACGTGTGGGTCAAACTCTTCTTCAATGAATAGCTCAATACGTAGAATATTTAATTAAATTGAGTAAAGTGTAGAGTCAGAATTTAAACTTACTGAACCTCTGCTCTAATACCATGTTAATTAATTATTACTACTTGTTCCAAAAACTTAAGCTAATGGGCCGAAGAGATAAATTTTATAATTTATTTTATATCTTAACATAATTTAATCATGCATGATTGTAGCCTCAATCTCTATCACTAATCAATGATTATAGAGTGATAATAAGAGTACTGCGTGCTCAGGGAAAGAAACAAAGCAAAAGAAATATAGGCATTGCATGCATACACGTAAGACGAATATATATATAATCTCCAAGTAGAATGTGATTCTCTATTTTGCCTTATATTGTTTTCGACTTTAGTAATATTTCCCCTTTCCACCTCATAAAGTTAATGCAAAATTATAGCATTCGTGCCGCGCGCAGATCCTATTCGATCTATTTTGCTGTCGCAGCACGCACACATGTTTGCGTCGCACGAGACGCATATGCGTGTTTAATACGGTTGGCATCAAAGAATAAATGAAAAAGGCATTCGTTCATAACCCCGCAATTACAAAGATGGTCACCTCCATGCATGCTTTTACATATGTAGCAACGCCACGAATATATGTACTGCTACACGACACACGGCAACTTGAGTACTAGTCATCATCAATAACATGCAATACTATCATGATTCATGCATGTTCTGTAACTGACAGAGATATGTCTTGTAAATTAATTATATAAGATCCGAATCCCAATATTTCATCGTATTATTGATTAAGATTATCTTTAGTAATTAATGATAGATTCTTCATGATATGCTAGTGGCAGCAACTTTTAGATATGGTTGTTTATAAATATTATTATGTGGCTAATTAACTGGCTGCACGTGTTTCAGATCCATACGATATTGTAAAAGGAAATACCGTGAAAAACATTTTATTCTCCAATCACACGACTGTGTTATTCTCTTTTGTACTTGCTCATAAATTGTAAAAGGAAATACTTCATCGAGTGGCTAGCTTTCCTCTTTTAAGGTGATCATGTTGCAGCTTTCTCCCGAGATTAATATTCTATACTATTTCCAAGCATATATATATAACGTACGTTCCTAATAAGAACGTGGATGTTAAAGGGAATGTATATAAGATTTCTCGAATTAAACATTAATCTTCTAATTATGGACTGATTAATATGATTATAAGATCTTGGTAGTAAAAACCAAACTTCATAATTAGTTATATATCATGGTATTTAAATTAGGATGTGGAAAGTAATCCAAAGTCTCAAAAATATTAATTATCATGATGCACAGAAAATCAGGATCAAGCCAAACACAGAAAATGAAATGACAACGTACGTCCGAATCTGAACAAGACTGGATCATCAGTACTACCCGAAATTTTCAAGTTCCCGCCCGTCTGGACGCTCTTGCGGTCGGGAGGACTCCGAAAGTGCCATAGGTACTGAAGCGAAATTCCCTGAATTTGAGACTAATGATCAGACGCGCATGCATGTAAAAGCTGGAGTAGTAGTCACCTAAGAAAAATATATAGCTTTGAACCCATTGGAGGAGAACATGCATGCACATATTCATCAAATGATGATGAACACAGATCAAAAGGAAAACCGTAACAAAACTAAATGAACGAAACAATGCTGTTGCATGCGGCCATGCACTGTAGTACTTCAATTGTGAGTATGTTATTCTGTATAGATTAACTACGCGTGATTTTGCTCAAATTTCAAACGATTTAGATTGATTTCCTCAGAGTAATTAAAGATGGAATCCGCAATATGGTACATTAATCGTCTTAATGTGGTTTAGATTCCAATTCAAGAATGAGGGAGATTTTTATTTATGGGTCGAATGGTTAGACTGCGGAATCTTTAAATTTGATCTTCTATCAACGATACATGATAATATTCTCTGACCAAGAGAGCAAGAAAAAGGAAGGTGAATATGCGCGCAACGAATAGCCAGGATTAATTATATATTAGATATTTACATGCCGTTTTGTGCACGTAGCTTTGGTATGTACTTCCAAAAAAGGGGCCAGTTCCTTTTTCTTTATTTATAACTTCTAATAATATTCTAATTCTTTTCCTTGACAACGTACCAATCTATACGACCGACTTCGATGATCTTAACAATGCATGCATGGACCTAATCAGACCCGTTGAATCACTTCCAAAAAAATGAGTCACATTCTACAATCCAATCACAGCATGCCAAGTACAGATTTCGAAATAAGAATCATAATCTTCAGTAGTACCTAGTAGTATTCATTACATTCTCAACACCATTGAATGCGTATTTATATATAGAGAGAGCCATACACCAATTATCTTCATAATATCTTCGAACGATCAATACCCAGTAATTCTTTGATCTCCCTTTCAACTTCTCTGAAACCAAGAGAGGATGGCGCCTCAAGCAATAACCGAGCCTTTGAATAATAATAACATGGCTATAGCAAGGAGGGCATACGTGACGTTCTTGGCGGGCAATGGAGACTACGTGAAAGGGGTGGTTGGTTTGGCCAAAGGTCTTCGGAAGGCTAAATCAGCCTACCCTCTTGTGGTGGCCATTTTGCCCGACGTGCCTGCCGAGCACCGTGAGATTCTTCATTCTCAGGGATGTATTGTACGGGAGATCGAGCCCCTGAACCCTCCCGATGATCACCAGACTGCATATGCTATGGCTTACTTTGTCATCAACTACTCTAAACTTCGTATTTGGGAGGTAATCTTTTGCTCTCCCCTTTCATCACCTTTGTTTATAATCTTTGCCACTTAAAGATCCTTTTTATTGGCAATAAAAAGTTAGTCATGTTATTAATTACTGAACTGTAATATTTTGATCATGACTTGTTCGTAGTTTGTGGAGTATGAGAAGATGATCTACCTGGACGGTGATATACAAGTGTTTGATAATATTGATCACCTCTTTGAGTTGCCGGATGGCCAGTTCTATGCTGTGCTGGACTGCTTCTGTGAGAAGTCATGGAGAAGTTCTCCTCAGTATCAGATTGGGTACTGTCAGCAATGCCCTGAAAAGGTGCAGTGGCCTGCTGAGTTGGGCTCGCCTCCTCCTCCCTACTTCAATGCCGGTATGTTCGTCTATGAGCCTAACCTTTCAACTTACCGAGATCTCTTGGACACTGTCAAAGTCACCGCTCCCACTTCATTTGCAGAGCAGGTAAACTTAATTAATTCAGGGGTGGCTTGACTAGCTTGTACTAGCTATATAATCTTCTTTTCATTTTCGGGAAAACGTACGTACATATTCTTCCTATATTTGGTACCGCGGGTACACTAGTTCTATTTTATGTTTCTTGGTCATGAGAAATGAACCTAATATTTTCTTAATTTGTTTCTCTAAAAAAACTTGCAAGTCATAGAGATGAAATCATACTTTTTGGGTTATAATGTGGTGCAGGACTTCCTGAACATGTACTTCAGGGATAAATATAAGCCTATTCCTCCCACATACAACCTTGTTTCAGCCATGCTGTGGCGTCACCCCGAAAATATTGTGGACATCATTGACAAAGTAAAGGTTGTCCACTATTGTGCTGAGGTACGTACGCGCGTGTATATATATTTGACTATATCTTATAGTGTCTTTAAAGATATTAGTTATATATTAGATATTGCTTTTATTTCGATGGTGTTAATAATCTTTTTTCTTTGTATCCATGCATGTTTATCGTAAATTAAGGGGGCGAAGCCTTGGAGGTACACAGGGAAAGAAGAAAACATGGAGAGGGAAGACATAAAGATGCTGGTGAAGAAATGGTGGGATATTTACGAGGACGAGACTTTGGATTACAAGAATGCTTTGTCCAACTTAGCCGCAGCTGATAATGAGCGAGTCATCCAGGCTCTATCAGATCAGGCCGATAATCAGCATGTGGTTGGACATGGGATTGTTCCATCCGCTGCTTAATTAATTATGTTTTAGACGTTAATGTACTATCATCGTCGCTACATGAATATTATATATACAGCATGCATGCGCCTTAATTTTTATGTATTAATTAATGACAAGTACTACGTACATGTACGGAGAAACTAAGCTACAGTACTATTATTGTATGCCATACATACGAAGGTTGTGCTTATTAACAACCTTTGGCAGCTACGTATAAGTACTGACTAAATAAATTACTGGGTGCAATGCTTTTATAAATAGCATTTATAACGGTCTTCATTTGTTCCCTGCATATGTATTTTTATTTTTATTTTATTTTGAATAAAACCTCCTGTATCATTTCATTATGAAATCAATTGGTTACAATATTTGTCATTTACAACTTTCTGTATGCTATCTGGTGGACCACATTCCATCCAAACAGTGTCATTATATACCAAAGAACAAATTACCAAGTTTGGCTAAACTATGTGCAACCTCGTTGCCTTCTCTATGTATAAACTGCAATCTCCATCCTTTGCAAGTCTGAAACTCATTCTACAAATATCCCACCAACTGCCCTTGTCATGACTCATCACCAGATAAAGCATCCACAGCATCCACCTCCCCTTTTGCATCCCCTTCAAAGCATACTTTACTGAACCCAAATTCTCTACAGAAATCCAAAGCCCTCCAAAGAGCATTACACTCAGCCAGTACAAAAGGAGAATTTACATACCTTTTCTGTGCACACTAAGATGCTAAGACATCCCCTCTATGATCCCTTACCACCACACCAATTCCCATTTTTTGAGCTTTTAAATCCATGGTAGCGTCAAAATTCACCTTTAAGCGGTTTTCTTCAATCTTCTTTCATCTCTTCCTTTGCTCTGCTTGTTCTTCCCTACTCCCTGCAGACAACTCCTCTTTATTAACTTCTTGAAAGTGACATAGACAAACAAGAGCATGTTTAGCAATTCTGTCAAGACTGGAGAAATTATTTTCAAACACCAAAGAATTTCTTCTCCCCCATATCAAATGCATAATGGCCACCACTTTTTCAATATCTTATTTTGATAGCTCTCTGATCAACTTCAACCACAAATCTTCAAAATCTTCCATATTCGAATTCCATTTCTGTACTGGACTCCCCTTCATTGTCCACACATTAGAAGAAGCTGGACAATTCTAGAGAACATAAGCAGTTGTTTCCTCCTTCTGAAGACAAATTGGACACTTTGAGTCCTTAGGCACCTTTCTTCTTCTCAAATTCAATCTTGTAGGTAGGATATTATTCAAAGCCTTTCATACTCGATGCTTCCACCCCCGGCACATTTAGAGACCATAACTTCTTCCACATTTCATTCTCATCACCTAACGTTGAAGCTTCCCCTCTCTTCTCTTTGCTTCTTTGGTTTTCAGCATGGTAAGCACTCCTTACTGAGTACTTTCCATCTTTAGACCAGCCCCATATTTGCTTATTTGTTGCACCAATTCAACTAATAGGCATAGTGCATATGATGTCTACCTCTTAAAAATCTCCCTAATCAGGTTAATTTTTCACTTTTTCCTCTCTTCATCAATCAGTTCACATACTCTAGCATCAGATTTTAGAATCTTTATGGGGGACTAAACTAAATAAGAAGTAGGCACAGGAAATAATTAATTATATCCTTCCCATTTTCCACTCTCCACCTATCCCCATTCTTAACCACTTCCTTCACTAACCACAAACTTCTTCAAATGTAGGATGGCATGTTTCTCAACTTTGCCTCAGTGTATTTGGTATTTTTTAGATACTTCTCTTTCTCCATCTGCATTAGCGTCCACCATTGTTTAGCTAACATAGTTTTATTAAAATTCTCAATATCTCTTAACCCGAGGCCTCCCACTGCTTTTGATTCACCCAGTTTATCCCAACTCCACACATAGCTTCTTAGGCATCCTAAACACACTCATAGAGTATGTAGAAACAACTTGTAGCACAGCTTTTATCATAATTTCCTTGCCAGCTTTTAATAGAAAGATGTTCTCCCAATTTTGAATCTTTTGACACATGCTCTTTCTTTAATACTTTGAAAAGTATTATACTTAGTCCTTCGCACTACTACAGGTAACCCCAAGTACTTCTCATAGTTGTCACAGTCAGTTGCCCCAACCTCACTAACAATCAAGTTCTTTACAAACCCCTTTGTGTTATTACTGAACATAATTGCAATCTTTTGTTTGTTCAGTGTTTGGCCCGATGCCTTCTCATAAATGCTCAAGATTCCATCAATTCTTCTCTACTCCTCCACCTGAGATCTACAGAAAACCACACAATCGCCTGCAAACATTAGGTGGTTGATTTTTCTGCCACCCCTAGCCACAGAGACTCCTTTGACCAACCCTCATAACACAGCTTTATTTAGCAACTGGCTCAAGCCCTCATCACTAATAAAAAAAAAAAAACGTAAGGGAACAAAGGATCCACTTGTCTAAGCCTTCTAGATGGATTAAACACTCTGCCAGATTGACCATTGACTAATACTGAGTAACTAACAGAGCTTACACAGTCTATTATAAGCTAGTCATCTTTTCACCAAAACCAATCCTCAACAGCGTAGCCTTTAGAAAAATCTATTCCACCCTATTATAAGTCTTAGCCATGTCAAGTTTGATAACCATACTCCCTATCCTACCCTTCTGTTTTGTCTTCATCGAATACAGTAATTTATAGGCTATCATTATATTATCAGGTAATAGCCTTCTAGGAATGAAGGCACTTTGATTTAGAGAAATACATCCATGTGATGCTTCTTTTATCCTATTGACTTTTGAAATCAACTTATACAACACATTACAAAGGCTTATGGGCCTGAACTCCTTTATAGATTTTTACTTTTGGAATTAAAGCCAAAAAAGTATGGTTAATCTTCTTACACAACCCTCCCCCATTCATAAACTCCTACACTGCCTCACAGGTCTCTTTCCCCACCAAATCCTAGTGATTTTTATAGAAACCCACCTCAAAACCATTTGGACCAGGTGATTTGAGGGCATACATTTGCTTTAAGGCTCTCTCTACTTCCATAGGTAAAAAGGCTTTTTCCAGTTTCCTCTTCATCTCTTCACTTATTTTCAATTCTACCTCTTTGACAAACTTTTCAACTTGCTCAAGTGTCGGGTTTGATGAAGTGTAAATCCCAGAAAAATAGTCCCCGAAAGCCTCTTCTAGTTGCTCTTTCCCATTCACCCATATCCCTTCAACATCTTGGATTCTGTCTATAGCATTCTTTCTCTTCCTCTGATTTGCACAGGCATGAAAATACCTGGTGTTCCTATCCCCTTGCTTAAGCCAGTGCTTTTTTGCTCTTACTTTCCACCTCAGGTTTTCTTGCTCAAACATTACCTCATGTTCCCTGCTCTTTTCCTTTATTTCCTCCATTTGACATAACCCCTCTGTCTATTGCAACATCTTCAACTAGTTTGTTTTTCTTAATCAGTTGTTCCCTCTCCCTTATTACATTTCTACTCCAGTGGCTTAGAACCTCCCTGGACCCTGCCATCATCGATTGTATTCTTTCTTGTGGCCTCACTTGCTTCCTCTCTCTTTTCCATTCCTCTTTTATCACTTCTTTGCTCCCCTCAACCAAATCCTAGCTAATGTCATATTTAAATTGTCTACCCCTTCTAACCCCCTCTTTTATGTTTTCCTTCCAACAATTAATCAATAAAGGATAGTGGTTAGAACACAAAGCCACCATGACCTCCACTTTTACCTCAGCATACATATTCAACTAGGTGTGGTTTGCCACTGCACGATCTAACATTTCTCTAATAATTTTACCATCCTCATGCCCATTACACCATGTATACTTATTGCCCACCCAACCAAGATCTGTCAAACTGACTTCTTCCAATACCCTTCTAAAGTATCCATTTGATCCTCCTTTCTATTTCTCCCCCCTTGTTTCTCACTTTGACAAACAATCGCATTGAAGTCCCCCACCACACACCAACCCTTATTAACCTCAGGCTCAAAAGAAGACAGCAACTCCCATGACTTCCTTCTTTTACTCGAATTTGGATTCCCATAGAATCCTATCAATAATCATCTTCGCCCTTCCCAACCCTCATCAATTGACACATTGATATGCCTTTGTGAAAAATTAACCAACTCTGCCATCTCTTCCTTTCTCTACATTAGTAACAAACCTTCACTTTGACCCCTAGAATCCACCCCAACACACCCTTGAAAACCCAATCTCCTTAGTAACATAGTGGCCCTACTAACTTTCAACCTTGTTTTCATCAAGAAAACAATATATGGCTGCTTCTCCCTTACTAGTAAGTAAAGGGCTCGACTGTACAGGGATTGCCAAGCCTCCGATAGTTCCAACTTAGAGTTTTCATGGCTCCTGGTGGGGCTGCCTCACAACCTCCGCCAATCCTTGGTTTTCATCCACACCACACCTCCCTATCTCATACTTCAGTTTTTCAAGCCTTATGTTCTTACATTCCCCTCCTTCCTTCATTTTGCACCCTTTTTTAGAGAGTTTTAGGGTCAAAAAATTTGATTGTAAGTCTTTCTCTCTTGCCCTCCTATTCCATTTTCCTTCATATGCCCTCTTTTCTCCTCCTAGTCTGGCCTCCTTCTTGATCCCTCCCCAAACTCTTAGTTTCCTCCTCATCCTCCCTCACAGCCTCTCCCTTCCATGTAAACCCTACAATCTGTGTCACTGCAGAATCACCAACTTCCTCGCTCTATTTTATAACCCCCAGCAGCTATCTGGAACAATATCAGCACCCTCCCTTTCTGTCTCCTTATTTCTATCATCCCCCACCCCACTAATTGTTCACCACCTACCTCTTTCCCCTTCCTTCCTGCGCTAGTTGTCTCCCCTTCCTCCTCCATCTCCTCAACTTCCTCACTCCCTCTACTCCAGTTTCCCCAATCCCCTTCACTCTTATAATGTCTTTCAGTTTTCCTTCCCTATATTGGGACTTTCTTCCATAGCCCACCTCTAACCATTTTCTCAGCACGCAACGATGGCCCAAATTGGGATCTTTCATCCTTCTTCTCACCCCCTTCACTACAGCCAAATCCCCCATGAATTAACCAACCATAATCAAAACATAAATGAGGCAATTTTCATATTGAAATTTCACCCATACCTTCTTTCCTTCCACTGCTATCAATTAACCTCGCGCTATTGCTTGCAGTAGTGGAATCTCAATTCTCATCCTCAAAGATCTACCCCATCCATTCCATCCTCAGGGACATCCACATCTAGAACCCTTCCCACTGAGCTCCTAATCTTCATTCCACATTCCTCGCTCATGCACCCCAGAGGCATGTTATGCATCTATACCCAGAACACTTCCGTCTCAAAGGCCATAGTTTGTGGTTGAGCCAATCCGTCAAATAGTTTAAGGGTAAACAAGTGGTTATCAAATAACTACATGCTTCCCTCCATGACTCACGCCTTATCTGCATGGGTCGAGAAAGAGACGATGAAAATATTGTTTCCGATCTCCTGAAATTTTGTCGGTATGCTCACCCTCCACACTATAGCCATCATGGATCCCATTATTTCATTCCCTATCGGACGGTCAAGCTATACTTTGCCAACTAGATTCCCCCCTTCTCTCACATCCTTTCTTCCATCCCACCTAACTCAATCATCGAGCTCTCTTCCTCCGTGAACCTTAGGTTCTCCCATAGATCCTCTAGTTCCTCCATATCTCCTCCTGTCACCACCATCAATTTCCAGTAGAAGATTCCCTCCAAAAAGTTGTTATCACCCCCATTGGAACTCCCAACAAACTTTCCCTCTCTAAAACGCCACCTCTGCTCTCACTCTAAGAGTCAGAGAGGAGACTTTTTTCAGGGATACATCTCTACATATGTATATTAATTTATAATATGCATAATGTTTTTTGTTGTATATATGAGGTTGATTGTACTGTTGTGATCGGAGATCATGTGTTTTTTTGCTATATATGCATGCACGCATCAAATTAATATATATATATATTAATGATGGAAAAGTATTGTTTGCAACTTTGTAAGCTTAATTTTCAGTTAACCACTATCCTTAATTATTTGGGGCAAATAAATTAAAAGAGTAAGAAAACTAAGCTTTAAAAACAAGTACTCTAAGTACTAGATAGATCATATATTATATATTAATATGCATGATGAGAGCAAATAAAGTAGTAAAATAATTATAATCAATAAAAGGATTTTGGATTAATAGTTTTTACTACAAACAAAAGTACTTAATCGTCTTCTCTTTGAGTGGGACATTAATGCAAAGGATCCTTCTATTCTGCGGTCTAGCATGTATCGATGGGAGTCATGTGATCCCCAATGTAGTTAATCTTTTTTTTTTTTTAATAGTTTTTAAACATTTTGAAACATTTAAAAAAATACATATATATATACACAAATATATTAGTAGTAACTTTTTTAAACATTTTGAAAAAATACAGTAACGATAAAATCAAGAACAAACTAGCTAGCATTTTCCTATTGGAAGAAAAAAAAAAAACATGGTGCAAGCTAGCTAGCTTGAAGAGGCCACTATATGCTTTTTTTTTTAAAATAAAATTAAAAATATTATTTGCTGCATTATTATGATCTCATGTACTCTATGTGATATAAGAAATCATGTGGTGCTGAAGCAACTAATTATACACACACGCATGCACGGCCAATATTGACGTTAAGATATTCTAATTAAATTAACGCACGAGCATATTAATTCTATGGATTATAATACGTTAGTTTTATCTCTTAGTTTGGTTTTTTACCTTATTTTTTAGCTAAATCATAAGCTGGTGACTTGACCCCTACACAATCTGTACGCAGCAAATCATTGAATTAAGATCGATCTTAGGCTTAATTGCAATCGATATTCTCATATTATATTAACCAATAGAGTCCAAATCTAAAGGTATGATTAGGAAAGTGATCATTATTAATTATGATTAGTTGAAAACAATTAGAATGAGAAATCTTTAATTGAAACTTTCCATTTTCAAGTTGTCCCCTTGGGAAAGAAACTGAATTTAATTATTTATTTTTCAATCATGAGAATGAATTAATATTTATAATGCATACATGACAATGCATTTGTAAGACTGTCGCGGAGAATTAACGTTTTTGTCACCCATTATATATTGAGAAAATCGAATATGAACTTACTTTTCTCACTACAAGGAATTCAGTCTTTTGCAGCGCTACAAATCCAAAAAAATGCCGCAAAAAATCTTTTCCAGCGATTTTTGAGTCGTTGCACATTGGTTGCCAAAAAATGGATGCTGATGCTTATTAGCGTTGAATCATCATAAAATGCTGGAAAAAATATTATTTGTAGCGTTCCCTTATTTGTCACAAATAAGCATTTAGGTGTTGGGAAAAAGGCCTTCACCAGGTAACCTTTTGCACTGCAAATACATAATAAAGTCGTTAAATCATTGCTGCAAAAAAAAATGCTGCAATTAAAGGATATTTTGCAATGTTTGAAGGCATCACTGGGAATTAGAAAACTTTTAGCATCGTTAAATCATCGCTGCAAGTTAAAAATAATCACTGCAATTAAAGGATATTTTGCAGCGTTTCAAGGCATCGATGGGAATTAGAAAACTTTTTTTCGTCTATCTTTGTCGCGGGAAAAAATTTATTGCGACGTTCGAAGACTGTCGCAAATATCCTTGTACGCGCTGGAAAAAAGGCTTCCAGCAGTTGACGCATTGCGTTGCAAATAACTGATAGCGGCTAGAATTGATTGCTACAATTGAAGAACTTTTTTGCATTGTATGGAATTTCAGCTGGGAAAAATAATTCATGGCGATGGTTTTTGTCACTGCTATAAATCGGTATCGTCGCTATAAAGCAATTTTTTGCAGCATTGCATAGAATTGTTGAGAATGAAAATATTTTTGCATAGGTTATTGTCGCTTGAAATGATATATGTATATCGTTACCGTTATGGCTTACTACCAACACTTTTGGATTCTCGTTGGAAAAAGGATATGTTCCCGTCGATTTTTACTGCTAGCCACTTCATGGGATTAAAGCAGTCATGACTTTTTCCCAACCACATTCCCATTTCACTGCAGTTGTCCAATAATATTAGATCATTTAATTTCTGGCAATAAATTAAATATGTAAACCAACGTCTAGATCTCTTATACAATGTTTATTTTCCTCAATAGCATCCATTTATGATTCTGGAAATGCCTTTTGTTAGGAACCTTGTTGGGACAATTCCAAACACATGATACACTACTGCATGACACCAATTTATGAAACTCCTACCTTTCATAAAGTGATATAATATCACATAGCTAATATTATATCACTTTACTCAGAATATATACGAGGAAAATACCACAACCACAGCCTGGTTGTTCATCTGCCCAAACTAATTGGATCCACAATAAAACATTCCCTGGCTATTAATAAACACTTTCATTCATCAACTGTCATAAATCCACCACTACACATTACTTTCCCAGACAGTCAATATTAAGCTAGCTATACTAGTCACTGACCAAATACAACACATTAATACTAAGTTTTCCAAATATTCCAAAGTTTCATAAACCTGGGCAGTAAGCAATATAAATTTTATAGCGGGGCTGGCTGAGGCAGGAAAATCTTCACTTCAACAGCACTCCATCACAGCAAAAACGTATCTATCACCATGCATCTTTTTGTTGAATTACATCTTCTTCTTCAAACCGAGGCTTACCCACAACATCTTAGCTCTGGCTCCTTGCTAAAATGATCAACAAAATCAGCATCAAAGCTAGGCTCCTCTTTGAAACAACCACCTAGTAGGACAAATAAGCAATTAGAAGGAAAGCCACAGGAATACTATCAAGTAACCCAATCAAGTTATACTTTCTCAATCAACTATATACCTACCCTTTGGAAGAAGCGCACTGCCATTCAATTTGACTCAAGGAAAATATATATATATATATATATAACTATTTTATACATCTTCAGCATGCATCACATAGTTATCATCAACCTATAATTAGTCATAACCCACTTAAACTTTCATTATTAGACTTTTCATTATTCATTACTCTACAATAACAGAAACACATCCCAATGCTCACACAACCCTTACAGAGCAATCCCCATTCCATGCTTTGTTATATTGTTCATTCCCATACATCAATTATTGATAATTTCTCAAATGTATTGGCAACAATTTTACTCTTCATATGTAGTTAAATGTTCTCAAATTATGAATCCCATGTAAGGTAAGACTGAAAGTGAGCTAGGCATTTCTGATTTATAAATGAAAAATGCTATAAGCATTACAAGGTATTAAATGGATAACCTTGTCTCTACAACATCTTATCTGCATGTATAGTCCACCAACTACCTAGTGTCATCTTTGTATGAAAACCACTATGCAAGCACAGCTTGTACCTATAAGTGTAAGTAGAAACATGATAACAGAGTGTTAGTATGCCAAATTGCCAATTATTATGATTTCTATTTACAAACTATTCCATAAATAGTTTGTCACCTGATTTTACCTATTAAAAAAATTAAAAATAACCAAAAAAATTTAGAGAATCACCTAATTTCAGATTAGTCAGGCACATACCATATGATCAGGTTATACATATATTCTAACTACTACGATCATGGCCCATACCAAATGACACTACTTACAAAATTCTCATCCCAGTTCATGCATCCAAAGAGTTTAAAGCACTACTTACAACCACACACTCTATCTTCTAACTACTTCATGCACTGACTGCCCATGAATACCATGTTACATCCCCTAAAAAATCTATGATGCCCCAAAATATAATTACATATGGGCATTTCACTTCAAAAAACTACACAAAAAGCCCCCACAAAAGTATTTATGTCTTCATTGCTGCCCTAAGTAGCTCTCTGAGTCTCTCTCTGAGACTCATCTTGTGACCTTCCTGACATCAGTCCATACAAGCACTTCTCATACTCACGTTGCCTCTCCATAAGTACTCTAAAATCTCCCATTAACTCCTCAAATTGAGTCTTGTAATACTCAGCATCTTTTTTATATCTTTCCACTTCTTCAGCGTGATGTTTCTCCCATTCACGATCATGTTGTCATGTAGATGTGGGTATTACCATCTCACCTAAACCTCTAGCATACCCTGGTCTATGACCTAGTACCTCCCTAAATACAAAAGCTACTGCCTCTTCAGTTCGTTGCTCAAGTTCTATACCTTCCATCCTGTCAACCATTTGCTTCTGTACAGAGTATACATAATTGTGTAAATTAAACCTGAAGGTTGTTCTTTACCACAATGTCAGTGAAGTTACTACAGGACTTTGTGTTAATGATAGACCATAAATTCAAGCACTAGGTATATTAAAATTCTCACATAAAACTCTTATGTCATGGATGTCACAATTCGTGGATGCATTAAGAGTATCGGCAATATATTGGATCTAAATATTCAATGAGTATTTTCCAGAGAAAAAAATACCTTAATGCAGGATCTAACTATAATATTCGGCTTTCTCGCTCCTCCAACAAATCAAGCTCTGCTTTCCATCTTGGCTAGTGGTGGGATTCTTCCGAACCAGTCTTGGCTAATGGTGACAATATTTGAATGATAGCTAGCTATGCCGAATAGAGTGTAATTAAGATAAAACAACAATTTTGAGAAAACAAGCCATAAACCCTAGAAATTTTTTATAGACTGAAGACAATGGAAGGAATTAATGAGATAGGGCTCGAGATTTTCTGACGATTACCTTATGATTTGGGGAACAAACGGCCTTTAGCATACAAATTGGCTTTTTTGCGTCTTCGATATGGGAAGAAAACATCAAAAGGAAAATAACAGAGGGAGGAAGATGATGGTGGGAAGCAACGGGAGAATGAGAAGCATGGGAAACCAACAAAAAAATATATGTAAGTTTTATTGTGGCGTTTCTTCAAAATTTGTTGTAATAAATTCTCTTTCGTGAAGAACATAGCCAACGCAAAAGATTTAAGTATATTGCGACAAAAAAATAACGTAATAAGTCAATATTTCGTCGCGATAAACATTATCACTGTTCACTCATGCTATGTTCATTTCTACACGGTATTATTTAACGGCGACTTCGAATCTATCACAAAAAGGGACTATTTACATAGTTTTCTTTTGGGAGGAATGTAAAAACGCCGCTAAAACCCTTTTTCCTTGTAGTGTCTTAATCATGACTCATAAGAATTAAGTTTGTTTATTGAGAAAATTAAATATGAGCTTACATTTTTGTCAACCATTATCAAAATAAGATTGATCAACTCATGTTCATTTGCCATATCCGCTGCATCCTATGATTCTAATTAATCTTAAAATTCTATGTGTTTTTGTCACTTGATATTTGATTCAAAACAATGCATGGGAGGCATGTTGGGACAAGTTATTAATGTCTTTGCAAAGTTTTTTTATTAGTTTCAAGTATATTTAGAGGGAGAAATAACTTTATTCAAACCAAGCTACGACATATAATTATGTTATCTATAATAACATAGTGATAACATAGTGACATTAATAAGGGTTAGAGCATAGAAATTCATGTATTGGCTTAGACTAAAATGCCTCTCTACGAACCCCATGTTGGATTGAAATATCCCTACTACAGATATTAATCTGACCAAATTTCCGTGTTGCAGTTTCGAGTTAGGCTAAAATGCTCGTGCTACATATCCAAATGGGTTAAAATACCCCTACAATATATCAAATTAGACAGAAATACTTTCTAATCCAAATGAAAGCAACTGATCAACAACCAAAAATCTCGACAACTACAACTTTGAATCTCCATCTAAGATCTCAATCAATCTTAGAACACATAAATTTTTATCTTCATCTAAAAGAACAAGATCACATTAGTTTGAGCATCATCCACTCCAAACCTATAGTGTTGTCATAGATATGAGAACCAGTGCCCATGGACCTATCGCGAGTCAGCACAATCAAAATCAGACCAATGCAGTGCCATGTGTCGATATCAACCCACTACAATAAATATGATCTTTTGAGGCAAAAAAAAAATTCTTTCCAAGATGTCACTTTTAGGGACGAAATACTTTGTTTGTCCCAAAAAGTCCCAGTAGTTCAATTATCGTTCGAACAAGATATTTGATGTTCAAATGAAAAATTTTGGAATGAAAATATATCGTCTCCAAACAGATTTACTATTCAAATTGATGGTACACTGCTCAAACTAATATAAATTTCTATTCGAATGTATAATTGTAGTTCAAATGGGCATTTTGGCGGGAGAATTGTATATAGCTTGGGCACGAAGTATTGGACATTGTTGGAAACGTAGACAATGTTGTTCGAACTAAAACATGTTGTTCAAACTCACAGTGCCCGAACAAAGTTACAGCGTTTTAATTTCATTAAATATGAAAATAGATCATGTGTAAATATTTTTACATGATTCTCATTATGTAAAACCATTAAGTATAAAAAAAAAAAAACTATATCAAAATATATAACATGTCACAAAAAAAAATTTAATGTCTAATAATTAATTTAGTCTATGCCCAAAGTCCTAACAATCAGCTCTATTTGTAACGCCCTAGTTCAGCAAGAGTCGGAGAGTTACTTCTTGTCACTTAAACTCGCATTCCGACAATATATTTATGATTCCAAATTCTCAATGCCATATAAAAATTATTGTTTCAAACCAACTACCTCAATGTAATCAACCTCCCAAAATACCAAGTCAGAAGAATACGACAAAATTACTTAACAAAAATCAACAATACTCATAGAAACCTTCTAGACTTAAATCATTTTATCCATGCTTCATAATCTTGATCCTTAGTTAAAATATTCAAATTATCTAAAAAATATTGTGAAGATAAATGATAAGTTATTAACAACTCAGTAAGTAAAAAATATATACTAGTATGTAAACATGAGCATTTACAGAGTTCAGAATGCAAAACAAAATATTTACTTTCAAAATGCAAATTCAGAACATGTTATCAAAATATTAGAGCGAAACTTTCAAAAATATTCTTATTCAAAAACCCTTTGACATATCAAAAATCTGAGATGTCATCTTTATATCATATCGGAGCATCACATTTAGACAAATACCATGTTTAACAACCCTGGTAGGATTATAAACTACCATTATACTCATGGCAGGACCGTATGCCACTTTTATACCTGTGGCAGGGTCTTAACAGAAACAGAATAGAAATAACATCGGAACCAGATTATAATCAAATACAGAATCAGAAATTTATGCTAAGGTTTTCAGATACTATATCATATCAAAACAGAGTACTGAACAGATTCAAATCATTCCACATATTCAAAAATAGATTTAGGACATTTTTGGATCACATGCACAAATTTTCATAAATTTTATATTTGTTCTTTTTGCATAGTTTAGAAACAAAATGTCAAAAATCTATGTTTACACCAGTCATGACAAAAAAATACTCTTCTCTTTCATACAGATTTTATAAGTAATGCAAAACAAATAGTTGAGGTTGTTCAAATTTATTTTCAAAATACATCATGCACATTTTCCATAAAATCAATCTCAGTCCATTTTATTTTATGCAAATACTAGTATAAGAACTCCGTGGACTTCTTAATTTCTCTGAATTTTCTCACAACAATGCCAAAGGAATATCACAAGATTTGGAGATTTGGAAACATTATTTGTATGGAAAAAAGTGTGAGGTTTACACTATCACAAGAGTTTGAAATATTTTTTTACTCATAAGAAATTAAATATGAGATAGAGAAGATGACTCAAGCTAATCAAGGAATATGATTGTACCATCAACTATCACCTTGGCAAAGCCAATGTAGTTGTTGATTAATTATGTTAGGATGTTTTCTTGATGTCCTTGTAGAGGAACATGTATGTTTGGTTTGAACAAATGAGATTATGCTTAATAGAGCCTTTGAAATATATATATATATATATATATATATTGTATATATTTATATATATATACATAGATATGTGTGTGTGTGTGTGTGTGTGTGTGTGTGTTGTCAATGTATTGTTGGGAGATGATTTTTAGGTAACAGGAACTAACTCCCAAACCCCCAGGTACGGGACGTTACATAACTAATTCATTGCAGATCATTTTTTGTTGAAATTAGACATTTATTAGGTTCTACTTGCATTTACCTAAGCCAATATTAATGCTCTATAGGGTTGGGCTCCGACTCCAATGGAGTTGGAATGGTCAACTCCAACTTCGACTAGTGCCAAAGGCCAACTTGAGCTCTGATCAGAAGCAGACTCCGACTCCGATCGAAGCCCTAGAGTCGAAGGTCAGAGCCCTCAGAGTTTGGCCGGTCCAATGGTCCACTTTTTTGGGCTGGGCCTAAAAATACCTAAGAAAAATAAAACTTATATAAAAAACAAATGGACTCTTCTATTACTTTCTTTTACCAATATATTTAGTCCTATGTTTCCTCCCATAGATATTGCCAACATAACTTCTCAAACAGTAATGACAAAATTTGAGAAAAATTCATAGGTATTCCCTTTAGGGTTCCAGAACCCAAGTTTGGTATCTTTGATCTCCTCACAGCAAATGAAAAAACAAATGACATCTAAATGTATCTAGTTACCATCTAACTTCATAAGCTTCTTTCATTATTGAGCCAAGCAGGCCTGGAATTTTATATGAAACCAATGTTCCCAAAGAAAAGTAGTAGTATACTATTATGCACTATGTTTAAGAAAAGTAATATGCTCGATTTAAGTGGTAGTCAATCATCTAAAGTAATGCTTGATAGGGGGCCATATTATATTGAAGATCATTATTGCAACCAAACTAAAACCATTGTATAAATATAATAGTTCAAAACATAAAATCAAAAACCAAAAATACATTAATCATATTTAGAAATGTACATTAAATCGAGTATGTGCACAAGATAAGAATAATATACCTTTTCTCTTACAACTAGAGGTTATTCAGTTAACTAAGTATAGTTGGAAATTTTTCTTCTTCGATGAGTACATGCTTACCACTAACACACAACTCTTAACAATCCACTAACTAGATATCAAGAAAGAAATGAAAATCAAGCCCTACATACAGTACACATAGACGTCGCAATACAAGCATTTATATAGAGATTAGAGTGAGAAACCAAAATGGCGACATAAGAATATCCCAAGACTGTAATCTTTGCGACATAAGAATAGAAGTTTGGAAGCAAAGAATGAAAAATGACTATCTAGGCATATACTATGGATGTATATCAGTGTATGCTTGTGATCCCTGAGATCAACCAAAAACATATATAATATCACATAGTTCAAGAGGCATTAAACAGAGTGGCATATAGTCGGAGAGAAAAAGGGGTGGAATTTGAAAGTACCAATAGCTGGCATATTATCAACATATGATGATCTAAAAGAACATACCATTACCAGGTAGATTTGAGGGCATGTACATGAAAGCATTTACATCTATTATCACATTGCTTGGGAACTGGGATCTGTAGATGATTTTCTTTAAAGACAGAAAGAGCTCCTCAAATTGCCAACCATTACCATCAATCATACAACAACCACCACAAAAAATACACCCCTCAACACCGTTAGTTCAACCCTCCCTCCCCTAATCCCATCAATTTAACAACCAAAGTTACAATTTACAAAACTAGTGAAACCACAACCATTCAAATGTTACAGAATATCATAATTAAATTAAACAACATTGAAAATTAACAATCCAAACTACATCTGCATCCAAAATCATAGTTCCAACTTCCCACTAGGCACCAAGTTATCAACCATCCAACTCCAAGTATCTTGTATTGTTTTGAAAACTAAACAAAATTAGACGTTACACTACTTGCAAAAGCATAATACTAATAGTAAAGTTAACATGATATCATTCATGATTTATCTACTGAACTCCCTCCCATAATGTCACTATCTCAGTCCTCAGCAAGTATGCCAGGGTTCACAGACAAGTCTACAAAATGATAAAATTATAAGTCAAAAAATTAAATCAATAAAAATGTCTAACTAGTCATTTAGAAATTAAGGTTAAAATCTGAAATTTACATAACTCAAGCCTATAACTCTTTGCATCATCAACACAATATAGTCTAATAGACATTGACATTAGCCAATTCTATGTGTAGATAAGGGCCTCCACAGTTTTCGGAGCCAATGAACTCCGATAAGCATTTAACACATGACCTTTGATGCTAAATGTTGACTCAAAGGCAACCATATTGATATGAATGGTCAGCACATCCCAGGCTACTCGGAAAATGATTGGAAACTTGATAAAATTAATCTTCCACCAAGTTAAGATATGAAATGTATCACTAGGAGTCTTAACATCCTTCATAAAATATCATTTAAACTCAAATTTACACTGCATAATATTCTTTGATGCCTAGATTTGATGATACATTCACATCAAAATTGTTGAGTTCCTAGCATGTGTGTCATCTAAAAAAGAAGTTGAGTTTGTTGGTCTTGAGGAGCTCCCACCTATGTTTGAAGATTGACCACTACTATTGTAATGGCGATATAAGGCTTCAATATCATATTTCAATATTCTAATAAATTGATCAGTCTTCTCACTATCGAGGACGTCCCTAATCCAAAACTCTACAACAACCAACTTATATCAGGGATCAATAATCGCAGCCACAAATAATAACCTATTTGTTTTCTTAACATCCCCCAATATTTATAATATTTGGATTTCATCCTTATAGTCATATCATTCATCAACCCAACACTACTTTCACAACTCCACTACAAGTGATAAAGCCTTGAAAGCTCCTCAAAGTACATATTCACAATACAATATAAACTACCAGATATGCAAACAGTGGTATAATAAAACAATTTCAAAAACTGAACAAAATACCTCACATTGTCCCAATCACGAGTGTCTGGCGGTCTGAGTCCCTTTCTCCCCGTTATGTCATCCGATAAAGTATGATACAGACCTTCATCCTCTCGAAGGCTCTCTGATACTTTTTTCTACATCCAATATCGTGTATGTTGAGTTTCATATGGTGGAAACGACTAGAGTCAACATACTACCACATGAGATATTTAGTTGTTCGACTATAGACTTAAACTTGTCAAGCCTTTGGGGGGAAGATTTCATGTACTTGAAAATATTGCGGACCCTGATAATTGACTCATCAGCTTCCCTCAGACTCTTATTGACTATGAGATTGATAATGTGAGAACAACATTAAACATGTATAAACTAGTTGTGATGAATTGTATCTTCTTTCACTGTAAAATTTTGCTTCAACCAATCAATTGCACTGTCATTGGCACTAACATTGTCAATTATGATGGTAAGGAATTTTTTAATTCCCTAATTGGTCATACAATCATCTAAGTCCTTTCCAATAGATGAACATTTGTGATCTTGAATCCGCTTGAGCCCCAAGATTCACTTATGCAACATCCACTTGCTGTCAATGAGATGGGTTGTGATACACATATAACTTAGTTTCTGAATTGACGTCCACGTATCAGTTGTAAAAGAAACTATTTGCTCGGTGCTGATAAACATATCCTTCATGTGGGCCTTCTCAGTTGCATGCATCTTCAAACAATCTCTTATGACCATATACTATGAAGGAATGAAAAATCGAGGCTCAAGATTAGTTACAAAATTACAAAATCATTTTCCCTCAATGGTGAGAAAAGGCATCTCATCCGTTATAATCATGGCTACAAGCAACTTCCTCACTCTCTTCTCCTCGTAACGAGGGATTGACAGATTTTTACTGCTTGTATCATTAGTGGTGATCGTTGTTTCATAACTTAGTTTCCTTTGATATTTAGTCACCAACCCCTGGTGTATCTTATACCACACACAACCACTCAAATGTGCAATCAAAACTGTTATCCCTTGCTTCTTAGAGTGACAACCAAAACAATCCCCATAATGGTGGCATCTTGCTTGCGGGTTGTCACAATTAGGGGTGTAAAAATTAGCCAGAAATCGGACTGGCCCGAACCGGTCCGGTCTAGGATCGATTTCCTCAGTTCCAAAATCGGTCGGGATCGATTTCCTTAGTTTCAAAACCGACCAGTACCGGTCTCGTTCTGGTTCTATGCTTTTTAAGACCGAACCGGACCGATTCACTATATTATATATTTTAAATTAATATTATATATAATATTTATATATAATATATATAATAATATAAATTATAATTATATATAAGATAATGTTGTTATAATTTATAACATAAGATTTTAATCTTAAACATAAAAATTTATTTGATCATATGCTTTAAACATAAAATATATAAATTAATAACATTTTATGGTCTAATAAATTCTCAACATATTCCTTTTGATAAATACATAATATATTAGGGGTAATGCTAGGGATCCCACTAGGGGATCTTGCTCTTACTCTAGCTCTCATTTTTTTTTCTTTTAGTTTTTTTTACTTAGTGATTAGGAAAATATTATTTAATAATATTGTGAATTTTTTATTTTTTAAAAAATATTTAAAAGTGCTAAAAAATTATGTGAAAAAATATATATATTTAAAAAAAAAATCACAGCATTTTTTAACACTTTTAAATATTTAAAAAAAAAGAAAAAAAATTCACAATATTATTAAACAACATTTTCTTAATCACTAAGTGAAAAAAAACTAAAAGAAAATAAAACAAATGTGAGCGGGATCCCTATCATTTTCCATATATTAGTAATACTAATATACATTAGTATATTAATTACATTTTGCTTTAATTAATTAGTATACATTAGAATACTAATATATATTAGTATATTAATTACATTTTATACTCTAATACTAATATTATTAAAACTAGAAAACCTGACTGAACTAAACCGGATCCAATAAAATTGAAGGTACCAATTTAAAAGGGCAACCGGTGAGTAATCGGTTTCAAAAATACAAAACCAGTGCATACCGGTTCAGTCTTAAATTTTGTCCAAAATCGGACCGGTTACACCCATAGTCATATTCACCCTCAATTTTGGTGAATATCCACGACTTCTCTTATTAGGTCATGGTGGTTGAACATCACCACACTCCACTTCTTCTAATTCGTTATGTTCGTGACCTTCAGGTACTCAACTACTTGCACAAGAAGTAGCTGCAGATGTAGGTCTAGCAGTAGTTGTCCTTGTCATCAGTGTAGGCACAAAAGCATTCACATTAGTACGATCCATATCCATATCCACTTCAAAGCACAATGTCACAAACAACAAGTAAGCAACTTAGCTAGCCAATGGGATATCAATTCACTAATTTATTGAAAATCAGTGAAAATCAGCACATCTACAAATCTACTATTTTTTTTTTATAAGAAGCAAACGTCATTGACAAAACAACAAGCTTACAAATGTCTCTCAGTCCAAAGGACTTGAGAAATTACATCAGGGAAAGATCACTACCACAAGCTAATATCATTAACATTCCAAACTAGCCTTGCAAGCTTATGTGCTGCTTCATTACAAATTTTGCCAACATGTCTAATTTCACAATTGTTGAATCTTGCCATCAGCTCCTTTGCATTTTTTTATAACATTAGTTCCCATTGACATGGATAGATCTATCTTTTGTAGGTCCTTTTCCATGATCAAGGAATCACTTTCAATGATGAGGTTATTAATCCCTAAATGAACACATAGTTGAAGACCCCTGAGGATAGCCCAACATTTCGATCCCTACAGCTTTACTAACTTCACGTTCTCTCTTACAATCTCTGAGAATAGCCACAATACTTGTACTGGAACATGATGGGAACATGGCCCCATCTACATTTAATTTAAAAACTCCTAGAAGTGGATGTTCCCATCTGCAATGGTGCCTTAATGCAGTTAAAGGTTTCCCTTTCAGTTCTTTAAAAGCCTTCTGCACTGCCATAGCATGTCCCACATCTTTTTTAGGATCCAAGCACTTCTTCTCAAAAGTCATAATATTCCTTCTGTACCAGCAACTCCATGAGATCAGAAAGAACAGTTCTAAATTCACCTTCCTTCCTATCTCACTTATATTGATTGCAATATCATTGTAAAGGCTATCTGACTTATCTACTATAGCATTAGAAAAATGTTTATCCCAGCATTCTTTTATAGAAGAGCAGAAACGAAGTGCATGTGCCACATCCTCAATCCCAGCCCCGCAAAATTGACAAATCTTTTCATTCAACACCTACCTCTTTTTCAGATTGTGTTTTGAAGGTAAAATCTCTTTAATAGCTTTTCAAGCAAATATCTTAATCTTGAACGGAAGCTGTCTCGACCAGATTCTTTTCCAAACCTTCTGCAATGACATTGTCCTTAAGTACTCCCCTTCCATCAGATTCTTGGTTAAAGCTTTGAACAACTTGTAGGCACTCTTAACACTAAACTGCCCATTACTTTCAGGTACCCAAACAAGCATATCAGCAAACATACTAGGACTAAGCACCTCATTGGCAGTTGCTGTAGGTACAACAACTCTCATCTTCTTGACATTCCACCACCTAGTATGGGGCTTAATTAGAGAATCCACAGTTTCATTGATATCTCTATTGTCCTCTTCTCTCAAACTGTTGGCCAGCTTTGAAAAACCAGGAATCCGAAAATCCCTCCATATCTTGATAGAATGGCCTGCACCTACTCTCCATCTACACCTCATTGCCAGTAGTTTCTTTACTTTCCAAATACCTTTCCACACATAAGAATGGTTGTATCCCAATTTAGCATCAAAGAACTAATCTCTTGAGAAATACTTGACTTTAAAAACTTTGTGGAGCAAAGTAGAAGTTTCTTGCATAATCCTTCACCCCTGCTTAGCTAATAGGGCATCATTAAAAGTCCTAAGATCTTTGAAACCCATCCCTCCAACTTGTTTGGTCTCACACATTTTTGTTCAACTTAGTCAGTGAATCTTATGCTCTTCTTTCTTCTGACCCCACCAAAATCTAGACATCATTTGTTCAAGCTCATGACACAAGCTACCAGGTAATTTAAAACAACCCATCGAGTAAGTAGGGATAGAGAGATCAATAGCTTTAATAAGAATTTTGTTTCCTCCCATGGATAGCATATTTTCCTTCCAGCTTTGCAACTTCTTCCATACTCTATGTTTGATATTAGAGAAGGCTTTACTTTTTGATCTACCAACCAAGGAGGGTAATCCTAAGTACTTCTAATATTGTAAAAAATGTTATACTCCCCAAAAAGACATTATCAACCCAACTCTTGTACAAATCTACTATTTTAGAAACCTACAAATAGGTTAAAAACCTACAAAAAAAAATATCAACCCAACTCTACCCAATTTGCACACAACTAAAAAAAGTAGATAGTGTCAATCAAACCTACAAAACATATCAACCAAACCAACACAAAAAGTAGAAATATCAACCAAACCTACAAAAAAACATCAACCCATCTTTGTCTAGAAGCCTTCCATGCATACAACTAAAAAAAGTACTACAACCCAACTCTGTCTAGTTTGTCGATTGCAAATTTGCATAGATTTATTTAAAGCCAAAGAAGGTTGAGAGAGAGTTGTCTATGATGACATCCTAGAAATGAGATTAATTATAGGAGAAAAGACTAAAGAATGCACTATTTCCATATATATATATATGAAGTCACCAACATAAAGTCATCATAAAAAACACAAATAAGTAAAATGAAATAAATTCAATCTGCAACCAACAACTTTGCCGAATACAAAGCAACACAAATTCACCATAAAAAACACAAATAAGTAAAATGAATTAGCAATCCACGCACTGAATAACTAAAAGCCTAAACTTTCCCCAAATCTTCAAACCCTAAAAAATTAAAAATCAAACAAACTCTTAAACCTTAGGGTTGTCGTAATTAGCATCTATTTAAATGAATAAATAAAACTACACTTAATTAAGATAGAGAGTAAACTAAGAAGAGAAGGGCGTCACGGCAGAGAGCACTTTTTACAGTGGGGTTGGGTGGGTGGCAAGACAATGTTCATGGCGAGAGAGAAACAAAGAGAAGAGAGAAGTGATTTGAGCGAAGGGAAAGTGAGGGGGGGCAGAAGAGGGATGGGTGATTTTAGATCCCATTGTAGGCTTAAACGGCGTTATTCCACTTTAAATGGAACAACTTCATTTCATGTAATGGTAGATTCACTGTGGGTTTATTAGAAGCAAAACAAAATCGTTTTGCAATTGTGTTTTAAATGGAAATTCTGCTACAAGTACTCAGCATTGGGTACCTTTTAGGGAATCAGCTGACCTCAGCCGATATTTAAAAAGAAAAAAAGAAAAAAACCAAAATCAATTTAAGCAAATTAAACTCATCCCAGCCACGCCAAAATGGGTCTCAGAAATCATAATTACCAGAATAGGCTTGTTGGATGGCTTGGAACTTTTTCTTTGCTTCTTCCACGAACTTTCATGAGTTCTTCAAAGCTGAACAACGATTTGGGTGTCATCTCTAGTGCAACAAGCAAAATATGTTTATTATAGCAAGGTTCTACAATTCACATAGTTTCTCGCATATCCCAATAAAAATTTATCGTTTTCGAGCCCTTTTCTTTTTCTCTTACAGGAAATCACATAAACCAAAATCTGGCCTCTTACAATTAAAAAATTATCATAGAAACAATAATTTTTCAATGATCTGGAAGGACCATATGTTCATTTGAGAAACTAAGCTCAAGAAAATTTTTGTAGGAGATGTTTTTAGATTTAAAAGAATACCCATTTGATTGAATCATGAAGAAAAGCCTTTGAAAAAAGCTAACAATAAAGGTTTCCAATGCTAACCAGTGCAACTTTCTTATAAACATTCCTGAGTTCCGACACAGTGCATTCCTTTTTCATCTCCAAGACTACATAGAAGTCGTCGATTTCTCTTCTCTGTTTTCCATTCTCCAATCCACCAAACAAACACACAGAACTCAGGAAAAAAAAAAAACAATAGCAACACAAACCAAGACACTCTTTCGTTGTCGACAAATTCACACAACCTATTGGCCTAAATATCAAACAATCTCATATTATGAAACTTGGACTACATCTTTGTCATTTGGAACACAGAACCTTAGCATTTGATTTTCATGGCAAAGAAGGGGAGAGGAGAGAAGAAAATCAGGCTCAAGAACACTCCAAATGACACACTCTATTTCATTTTTACATGTGGATGGACGTGTACGCAAGGGTTCCCAACCCCGAGTGCGAGTAGAATTTTTGTTTAAATGGTCAAATTTCGGAGTTTAGAGCCTATATAAGCTCCAACTCTAACCATTTTTTCAACATAAACTCCAACTTCGACTTCCAACTTTCCAATTTCGTCGAAGTCATAATTGGAGTTATAAAGGAATTGCACAACCCTAATGGTCTATACCCAATCAATAAAGAGTTATTTTTTCTCAAAATGTTTAAATTTTCAGAGCATGGATGATTAAAAAATTAAAAAGAAAACAAATGAAAAATAAAATAAATGTAACACACCTCAAATTACTTGAAGAATACTATATTAAAATTGCTCACTTCGAGGAGAGCACCTAGAAAAGAGAGGAAGAAGATGAGATTGAAAGAAAATAAGATTTTGATTATTTTGCATGCTACACGATCCTCCTTCCACTACATGTACTGTTACTCTTCGCACTTACTAATGGGCCAGAGGCCATTCTAACAAGATTGCAAAATAAGGACAATTCCACAAATCTATTAATCTAACAACCGTAATAGGCCATGGCTCGACTCAAGCTTAACTTGAAAATAAAAGAAATGGCCACGCTGAGCCCACCAAGCCCCCAATGCCATCGGTCCATCACTGTACATGTACAGAACTGCGACAAGGGATTTTTGTTGATTCGGTCGTATACTCGTATATGATTTTCGTATAGATGCTCCTCCCACAATCTCGCATCGTCACCAGAAGAGCTGGCAGAAGTCCCAACAATCAGATCAAGTGCAAACAGGCTCTTTTAATATAACTTCCAAGAGGAGAAAAGTGCGGATCCGGAGAGTCGGTCTGAGAGATGGGGGAAGCGGAGGGATTGGTGAAACACGTTCTATTAGCAAGGTTTAAAGATGAAACGCCACAGGACGAGATCGATCAACTCATCAAGGGTTATGCCAACCTCGTCAATCTCGTCGAACCCATGAAGTCCTTCCACTGGTAAATTTCCTCTCTCAATGTTCTTTCAGATGTAGCATTTCCAACTACTTCAGGGAAAAAAAATTACAGTTTTCTTCATTTGTTCTGGTTTGGATCTGGATCGCATGTTTGTTTTCTACTTGTGTTTTTTTTTTCAAGTAAAAGTTAGATCGGAGTTGGATAAGAGATTTTACCTCATTAGATAATGTGTTACATAATCTTTACAAAGATGACTCTTTTATTGTTTCGAGCGAAACCATTTTCTGGATTTTATGGTCCCAGACTATACGAAGAACGCAATTTGATGTGGGAAGGTGATTAGGGCTCATTAATGATGGCACATAGAGCTTTTGAACCCTGATTTCTATTTGAATCTTGAGACATCCCAGTCCCACATTGAGAATACGAACATAATGAGTAGAATATCTCCTCGTTTTAAATTGATTAGTCATTCTGGAGTGGCTAGTGCTTTTCCTGGATCACTGCAGATAATCTGTCAAGAATCGTCAATCAATCGATAGGGAAGTCCTAAATTTGTCCCTCAATTTTTTGTTTCTTATCTAACAGGGGCGAGGATGTGAGCATTGAAAGCCTGCATCAAGGCTTCACTCATGTTTTTGAGTCTACTTTCGAGAGTACGGAAGGTATTGCTGAGTATATAGCTCATCCTGCCCATGTTGAATTTTCAAATTTGTTCCTTCCCATGTTGGATAAAGTCCTTGTAATCGACTACAAACCCACAACCGTTCAAATCTGAATCGAAAAGGCAATTCATCCTTGACCTGTTATGCTGCCTTTTCAGTGGAGCTTTGTTTTGCATAAGGTGTAAAATCAGGTCCATCTCATGGATGGATGATATTTGAAGAACTCACATGCTATGCGAAACTGATGTTGATGAACTCTTCAGTCTTCTGTGCTGTATTTTAGTTATGCCATGGTGATTGATATTGTTTGAAATAAAATATAAATCTGTACTCTTTGCAGATACCTGAACTTTTTTTTGAGCCCAATCATTTGTCTATTGAGAAGCCTGCAAAGGCAATATGTTTCACCAATGTGATTGAATGCCCATCCAGCTCTTGAGATCGAGTCATTGCCACAAACAATATATGGTTGACGAAGCTCATGCTGCGTTATTAAGATTGAAGGAATCACAAGTGTTAAAGAATCTTGGATTGCGACATATGTGAGAGGTCGACTCTGTTTTGATAACCCATCCATAACCAATTCAGGCCAAAATGAGGATTGGCAAGTCTCGTATCTACTTTTTATAAAAAAGATTTGTTGGAGTTACTGCAATCTCTTAGCAAGCAACAAAAGTCCCACGTTAGGCCATGCTCATGGACTTGTCTAATGTGCAGCTTCCAATGGCCACCCACCATGGAAAGAACTTCTTTGATGTGCATTCAAAGAAGCTTTTCCCTGTCAATGCATCTTACATTTTGTCATTTTCAGTCACATTTGTTGATATTGTATATTTTAAGTGGTTTTCAATGTCTATATGTACATGGACAGTTACTTGAAATGTGTTAATCAACAAGTGTGACTGAGAACAATTAAGTTTAGGACGAATAACAACATTTTTTCAAATAAAATTAAAAAATAAAACCCAAGAGAAGAGCGCTGCCACACCTACAATATTTTCCCTTGCCCGTAAAAAAAGTCTTTGATATGTGGTTCAGCACCATATGATCTGGTTTCTTATAGTTCCTCTTTGGCAGAGAATTGAGCATAAAAAACGTGAAAGATATGAGCAACGTAGGACCCATATTTAAGTATTTTGTAGTTCAGGCACAACATTCTGAAAAAGAGGTGATAATTTGTAGTTTTTAAGTGCTCATTTGGGAAGACAACTTATATATTCTCAAATATTTCATTTCCAAACATCACTCAAATACAAAATATTTTTCAATTTCAAGTCTTCAATTTTTTTTACTTAATAATTACCTAATAATTACAATTTTTTCAAATTTCCAAACAAAACATAAAAAATAAAACAACTTTTTCAAATTTCAAAATAAAAATCATATTCAAACAATATTTTAATTTTATAATATTTTATTCAACATTTTCTCTCTACTTTTCCAAAATTCAAAAATATATTTTAACTCAAATTATTTCACTACTATTTACAAACTATCTCAACTATTATTCATAAATATTCTTTTTTTTTAAATGATTATTCATAGATATTCTAAAATATTTTTAGTATCTAAATGAGCCTTAAGTGTAACTAATCCATTTTCTTTTATTTGGTTGCGTTATGAAAAGTGTTGGGTTTGCAAACAAATCTTACAAAATAACGTGATTTCATATGATACATCAAATCTACTTAATAAAAAAAAAAAAAGTACTATATATGTATCACATTGTGCCATATTACTTTGTAAGTTTGATTTTGTAAAATTTTTTTGTAGATCAAACATATTTCTTGCATCATAGTATGCCAGAAGATGATCATATAGTATCATTAGAGGACATTCTTAAAAGAGAAATTATATTTACAGTCTTTAAGTGCACAAGCACCATGTAATCCCTTTGAAAAAGTAAGTAAATACAGGATCAACATGAAAAAAAAATTAATAGTAGACTCTACTATTTTTCAAAACGATTACGTGGTATTTGTGCACTCTCAGATTATATATAGCATTACTCTGCTTAAACGGACTTGGATCCACTACAGTCACTAAGGTATAAGACTTTATAGTAGTAAAAAAAAAAAAAAAGACATATTTTTTGAATACTTATCATCTTGAAACATTCTATTTATTGAAGAAAAGGACTAGATCTATATAGATCTTACAAAAACAAACTTACATAATAATGTGTGTGAAGTGATATATTAGATCTATAATAAAAAAATATTTTATAATTTGACATACCACATCAAGTTATGATAATTTATAAATTTAATTTTATAAGATCGGCCAAATATTTCACTTTATTAAATAAGTTTTACTACTCATTATCCACACACACCACACCACACTTTTAAAAAAAAAAAATCTTTTGGTTTTATTATTCCTAAACTAATTGATTTTACTCATTTTCTTTTGGTTTTATTCTTCCTAAACTAATTTATTTCTTCTACTCATTATTCATACACCACATATTTGATAAAATAAAATAAAATAAAATTATGTGTGGTGTGTAGTATGAGGATGATTAAGAGAATTTTTCTTACAAAATACTTATAATTTTGCTTTGACTGGACTTATGCTACGGCCCAGGTTGGGCTCGGACCAAAATTAACCTAACTGAGTAAAGCCCGGATCACTCCGACCCGGAATGGCCCATCACACTCTGATCCGACGGAGTAAGAACAAAATCCCCTAAATCAGCAGCGAGATTGCTTCCATTCCATGAACTCTCTCTTTAATGGCTACAACGAACGGATCCAACACCTCAGGAACAGGTACCTTTTTCTTTTAATCTTTTTATTTCTATTTTATATTTTCTTTTTTGGGTTTTAATATCTCATTATGAAACTCCCGACGCAATAATTTTTTTTCTGGAACATTAGGAGATCCTTTTTCCCCGTGTAAAATGCATACATCGCGTTCATAACGATTTTAAGCTAAACGAGTTTAATAATTTAGCGACTCAACTCAGACGCGGTTTCTTTTCGTGATTGCACTTATTTTGAGTTGCCTTCAAGATGATTTTTTTTTTCTTTTCTTGTATCTTTTGGTAGCCAAAGTTGCATGAGCTATAGAGTTGCGCCCTTACTCGATATTAACCCAATCTTAAAATATTAGAGAGAATTAATTGCAATGGCTTCGGAATACGATTGGAGAATATTACTATTGGCATTCCTTTTTGGCAAAAGAAGTCGATTTTGCAACTTCTTTTGCATTGTACCAGTTCGTTGGACGATTTTACTTAATGAGAACTTCGTTTTACAACTACTTTCGAATCCTTGATACAGGGTTTGCGTCCTTGTGTCTGCAGCTTATTATATATTAGTTATTTTACTGTATTGTGAAAGATTAATGGTCTTTTCGTAAAAGTTAGTACGGAAATTAGATGAGGGAGTTTAAGAGTGGAATGAAACTTAGTTACTTTTCTATTTAGTGGGCACATTCTAGACTAATCAATTCACCATCTCTCTGTCTCTCTCAGGTTCTATTCGAGTGTGATTGTCTTAACCTAGATTGTTTGCTTTCATGAATGTTTTATACATTAATTGGAATCTGCTTACACTTAATCTTAACTGATCAGTTGTGATTCTCTGGAACTACAGATATTGGAACACTCTAGTCTCTAGTCATTTTGTTCCTCTACAATGTGGTTAATTGAACAGCCACAAGGCTACGGTTGGTTAAATCCAAACCCCCGAAGAATGGTGATATGATAAAATGAAACTAAATATAAGTTTATATTTATGATCAGTAAACAAAATTTTATTGATAATAGGGAATAATAGCCCGCGTACACGGGACATATACAAGAGCAGCTAGATATATTTTTATTAATAATTTCTAATGAGTACTTGTCCTTGCTAGACCTGCTGTCATCTTGGATGTTTAGAAAGGAAATGGCATATTTCATTCTTATCCAAAATCTTCATTGCATAGGAGTTTTATGATCCAAATAATTAATTCAGGAGTCCAATCGTGCACATTATGGGTGTTATTTGTTTCCTGTCATAACCAATTGTAGTTTGCTTTTCAGGTACTCTAAATGAAAAGGATGGTGTATCAAATGAATCTGCAAAAGCAGCTGATCTCACTTCGAAATCCAAGACAAAACCTGAAGAAAATGGTGGGTATTTATGATTTTGTATTCTTCAGGAAGTGAAGGGCTATTCTTAACAAAGCAATGTATTCATTTCATAATGCTAGAAATTAAAGCTCGGGTAGATGCCATGTGGGAACAGATGAATAAAGGCGTACCTACTAAGATACTCAAAAGTTTTCCAAACAATCGAAGTTCATCCAAGAGTAAGAAAACAAAAAATTCATCCAAGGTGAGGATTTTATTCTTTTAAGAGTAATGATATACAACTCTTTTTACAACTCGCTTTTGATTGGAGGGTAGTTATGTTAAATTTGAAATTCAAACAAACAAACAAAAAAACCTTAGTATTGTTAATGGAGTGGCACTATTACATTTGGTTGGTTATAAATGAGTTGTAAAATAGTTTTAAGAGTATCATTATGCTCTCTCAAATGGAACTGTCATAGAGAGTATTTTCAATAATGGAAGGGTAATGATACCCTTACACCTCTTTTACTAAGCTTTCCTACCTAACTATTTTTTTTCCTTTTGCTCTTTGAATTTGGATTAAAAATCTCAGAACATAACCATATTGCATAATCTAGAAGAAAATAAATTCAATCAACTAACGTAATCATGTAATTTAATTAAAAATAAATTCAAAGTTATAAAACTTGACCTTCTTTTGCTCTCTGAGTCAATTTTTATAAAATTGAATTTATTTTGAATTAATTTACATGATTATGTTGGTTGGTTGAATTTATTTTTAATGCTATGTTTGGATGTTGAGTTGAGTTGTGAATAGTAGTATTTTGTGGGTGAGGTTAATTTTTTAAGGTTGAAATGAATTTAACTTTCTAGGTTGAAATGTATGAAGTAAGTTGAGATGGTTGAACTTTTTTATGGGAAATTGAAAAAATAGTGGGTCCTATCAATGATTGGTTTAAGATGATATCCTTAAATAGATAGTAAAGGAGGTGTAATAATATCATTACCCAGGAATTACTTGTCCAATAGCTGCCTAGATATCATATGTTTATTCATGGGATTAGTCGAGATGCGCGCAAGCTGGCCCGGACACCCACGGTTATAAAAAAAGAAAAGAAAGATATCATCCGTTTATTTCTTTTCGCTTGTTTTTATTTCATAGAATTGGATGGCATATCTGGGACTGGCACCAAATACAGGATCCCTTGGACAAGTTTTACCACGTAAGGAACCTAGTGTCCTGCAAGACGGCACGACTGATGAGGCCAAGAGGCTTGCTGCTGCTGCTGCTCTTTCAGCTGTTAAGGATGCTACAGCTATTGCGGCTGGCTGGGGGAAAGTTGAGGTAAGCACTTCTTTGATTAGTACCTTCTTTTTAATTGGCGTACTCCGATGTTTGTTCATGTTCTGGTATTTCCTATTGGCTTCATAGTCGTGAAATCACTGTGGCTACTAATGGGCATTGTTTGTGTTGATAATATTAAGGTGGACTTTTGCTTCATAGTCTAGTTCCTAATTTCTTTGAGAACCAGTTTTGTTTAAATAATTTTTTTTTGATAAGTAGTTTTGTTTAAATAATTAGCAGGTAGACTTTAACGCATTAACGATCAGTTCTGGCCTTCTGCTAATTAGCTTGAAAATACTGGAAATTATGCCAAGACTGCCTGTGCATTTAGATCAATTTTCATGGGCATAGATTGCTGGAAAGTATGGGAAATTCTTTCATGTGTTTTGGTGGTTACGTTGGTGAATACCCCCATTTTGTTTATGGTCAATTTTTAGTTATATGTTTACACATTTATCTCCTATAGATCACCGAGGTTCGGGACTTTGCCGGTCAAGAAATTGAAGTTAAGAAGCTTGTTGATGCTGATTCAAAGGAAGCTACTGAAAAAGCCAAAGGTCCTGCACCTTCTGCTGTTGATGCAGTGCTTGAACAAATCAAGAAGAAACAAAAGCTCAGTGTGCTTGACAAGACAAAACAGGATTGGGGGGAGTTCAAAGAAGAAAATAGGGGCTTGGAAGATGAGTTGGATGCTTACAAAAAGAGCTCAAACCAGTATTTGGAAAAGGTATCATTTTTGCAGCGAACAGATTACCGGGAGTTTGAGCGGGAGAGAGATGCACGGCTAGCTTTGCAGGCCAGGAGGAAGCCAGATATGCGAGAGGACCTATGACTGGATTACTCTCTTGAGTTTCTCCCCTCTTGATGAGTTTGTGCAATTTCACTCTAGAGATTACAAAGATAAGTAGGGGAGGTGGAGTTGCTGATAGCCTGATAATTTTCCTGGCGGCCTTGTTTAATGAGGGAAGAAGACCCTCGATATTGTTGAAGAGGAAAGAAGGCCTCTAATATTGTTGGTGGAGATGTGATGCATTTGGGCAAAGTGTGTAGGTTTTAGATACCCTAACAGGAATGGAGATTTCCTGTTACATGTTCTTCCTGAGAACTGAATAGGCTTTATCGTTTATCGGCAAAATATATTTGTCCTCTTATTAGTACTTAAAAAAAATATTTAGATTTGTCTTCTTATTTTAGTTTTATTTGGTGGGTTGTAGGTCTCTTGTTTTTAAGACATTGGAGAGCATGCAGTGCCACTTTATGAAACAGAGACCGAAGTGCTGTTTCCTTCGCCTAACCCCTCACAGTTCTTTCTTTTTTCTTTGCTTTTTCTCCGGTATTAGAATACAACTCTGATTTTTATTTTACCATTTTCCATTTCGCTGCGAGCTTTGTTCAATAGTGATTAAACATGCAATGGGTAAATCGGTATTTTTCAGGGCTCGAAGGCGTAGATTGCAATAAGAATATGGGATACACGGAACCAACGTTCATTTAATGGTCAATTTCGTTAATTACAAAATAGATCGAGCTAGCACACTAGTTTTCAAGAAGCTATATTCCACGGACCTAGAGGCTAGAGAGAGACAAACCACTTACAAGCATCACGTTATATGAAAAGGGACCATTATAGAAATACATTATAAAGTGACAAGACAAAAAAAAACAAGCAACTAGAGATCCAATGCCCTGCTTCCTACCAAAAGAATGAGGTAAAATGTAGAAACAACACTCGATTATCATTTTCTTTTTATTTTTTGACACAACAGAGTAATAAGTGGAGTTTCTAGAATTGTAACTGCTTCATCGGTATAAACTAGAACTCCCATCTCCCACATTTTTTTCTCCCACATTTTGACAGAATAATTTGATGGATGGATAGAAGCCTGTGGGTAATATACATAGAAGTTTTAAGAAAAATATTTACCAGGGATAAAGGGCACATAAACGAAAAAATTCACATCACATAAAAATAAACAGCACTTTGATTCCAGGCAAGTTGTACGGGCGTGCACCTATGAAAAAGAAGGATAATTTACAGAAACATCAATGTATGCATTTATATTCGAATACAACAATTAGACAAAATAAAGTCACATCCAACACGCCTGCAGTAACCCCAGTCAGACACCAACTGGATCAACAAACCCCTCTCATGTTGTTATTAAAACACAAAATTATTCTGTCCTGGTAACAATGAGAAATAGCAGCACATTTCTATTTCAGAGACTTCATCTACTTCCACGAGCAGAAGATTCAGAAAATGGAAAGTCTTCACAGTCATTCCAAAATCTTTGAAACAAAAAATAAAAGAAAAACAATAAACAACATTCTAAATGTGAATGGGCTTGTCATAAGTGGCCATGGCAGCTTCCTTCAATGCCTCGCTCATTGTTGGATGCGCATGGCAAACACGCGCTATATCCTCACTTGATGCATCATACTGTAAGGCTATCGCTGCCTCATGAATGAGCTCACCTGCATTGGGCGCCATAATATGGACTCCCAATATCTTGTCTGTCTCCTTTTCAGCCAGTATCTTGACCAGCCCCTCTGCATCATCAATTGCTTTGGCCCTGCTATTTGCCATGAAAGGGAACTTTCCAACACGGTAAGCAACACCAAGTGCCTTCACCTGCTCCTCGGTCTTTCCAACAGAAGCAACCTCTGGGTGAGTGTAGACAACCCCAGGGACCTTGTCATAATCCACGTGACCTACCTTACCAGCTATAAACTCTACACAAGCAACCCCATCTTCTTCTGCCTTGTGGGCTAACATTGGTCCAGGAATTACATCGCCAATTGCAAAAACACCTGGCACATTTGTAGAAAATCTTTCATTGACTAAAATCCGTCCAATCTTATCTGTTTCCACACCTATTTTGTCCAGTCCAAGTCCAGCTGTGAATGGAGTTCTGCCAGCAGAGACAAGAACAACATCAGCTTCAAGTGTGGTCTGGTCACCACCTGCGGCTGGTTCAACGGTCAGCTTCACACCATTTTCAGAAGTATCAACTCCTACCACCTTAGTCTTGAGCATGAATTTCATCCCTTGCTTCTCAAGGGAACGCTGAAATTGCTTACGAATTTCCCCATCCATGGTTGGGACAATATCTGAGGCAAACTCAACAACAGTTATCTCTGAGCCTATACGGCCCCAGACTGAACCCATCTCTAGGCCAATGTAGCCTGCTCCAATGACCACAAGTTTCTTTGGGATTCCAGACAAAGCTAAAGCGCCCGTTGATGATACAATTCTCTTCTCATCAATGGTGATACCAGGTAAAGATTTGACATCAGAACCAGTAGCAACTATGATATTCTTGCCTTTAACAATGGTGGTACCACCATCAGGGGTATCCACAGAAACTTCAGAGGGGGAAATGAACTTGCCATAACCTTTGACATAGTTCACCTTGTTCTTCTTGAACAAGCCTTCAATACCTCGAGTAAGATTAGCCACAGCTTTATCTTTTTGGGCCATCATGGCAGGTAAATCAACCTCAACAGAAGAAAACTTCACTCCATGGTTGGCAAATGCATGCGTGGCTTCATGATACATGTGGGAGGAATGCAGAAGAGCCTGAAAAGAAGAAAGTAAAATAGGAAGATGAATAAAGAGAGGTTTTATTTACCCGGAAGAGATGAATAAAGAACTCCCTATTGGGCAATAAGTTCTTTTTATAGGTAAAAAGAAACCTTACTGGGCAATAAGTAACCTAGATAATATGAATAGAGACCTGCCTACTGTACAATAAGTAACCTTAGCAATCCAATTTCCAGGGAACAAATTAGTAGTGTGATTAATTCAACTAGACCACCATGAATCTTGCGGGAACACCTTATTTGAGCAAAGTTCTGACACCAAACTCTCTCACTATAGTGGACACTTGCAAACGTAAGAGTGTCCAACACAATATCTACCACAAAACAGCACGCTTAGTAAGCTTAATTGAATAGTGGACTTGATTGCACAGGTAGGTTATCCATTTTTGGAAAACCAACAGAGGACTTGAAAACGGAAGTGAGAACGACTTGTTTAATATGTGAAAGAAGTTGCACCATATAAAAACAGCCTCTCCCAAGCCATGAAGAACCTCCTTTTGGAGTTTTTTGGGGCTTACAAATTGCAGCACTTTCAATGCCCAACCACTCCAATCGGAAACCAATATTATTTAGATACTATTTCCAAAAACATCATATCCAATATCATTTATAGGATCCACTAAAACAAGGGCACAAAGAAATGTAGGATAAATTATGGTTTATCTAAATTCTTTTTGTAAATAATTACAGTTACATAGATATATCGATGCCACATCATCTCAGAAACACTAAATTCAACCGAACAACACAATTGTTATACATAAAATTGAAAAAGAAAAAGGGAAGGGGGAAGGGAAAGAAGCAGTTAAAAGAGATTACCAAAGGAAAGGATTGTAAAACATAAAACCCTACCTTGGAGGGGATGCAGCCGACGTTGAGGCAGGTGCCGCCAAGAGTCCCACGCTTCTCAATACAGGTGGTCTTGAGGCCAAGCTGGGCGGCTTTGATGGCGGCGACGTAGCCACCAGGCCCACCTCCGATAACGACGACGTCGTTATCATCAGATCCCGCGGACGCGAATCCTCGGGAGAAGGCAGTGAGGGAGTGGGAGTACTTGAATACATCGGAGGTGGAATTCGAGAGGTTCCTCGAGAGCAAGTACGCCCTCCGTCTCGCAAAGCTTGCCAGAGCCATCTTCTACTCCTTTAATCTCTCTCTCTCTCTCTCTCTCTCTCTCAGAGCGAACTTTCGGTCAAGAAGCCAGGTGTTGTGGGTATGGTATAATATGGTATGGTCTGCTCTGCTTTTGCTTTGTTGGGTCTTCCAAATACAAAGGCTCTGGCTGGCTACTGCGCCTGTGGGACGACGAATTATTAAATATTATTTATCGGTTTTTTTCTTAAAAGAAATAAGAATTCTAAAACCCAGTTTTAACAAAATAAATACCACTCCGCATGATCTTTATCTGGTGCACCTTCGGTTGTAGTCCTGTGGATAACTGATCTACGTACAAACAAATATAAAATACATTAAAGACTGTTAATACTATATTAGTTCAATCTAAAAGAGTTATGCTAAATTTTAAAAGTTCAAGTTCCTAATTTTTTTTATAAGAGACCTATACGATATTTGTATACTTAGAATTTGTACAAATCATTAATTAATATAAAATACTCTTTGAGATAGAAATCTATTGTATTAGATACTGATAGAAAATATTAGTATTTTTTAAAAAAAATTATGATTGATGTAATATTACAATAAATAGGATTTTTACACATTGATTTGTAACTAATTAGCATTTAAACGTAAGTCTTTTTTATGTGTCAAATGAGAATAAGAATTAAAATAAAATAAAAAGTTATTATTTTAACTTTTTATCTTTGGCATAGTGGTAGTATATTTGCACGTATGTATTATATTTATGGTCCGTATAATAAGTAATGTTCCTTCTTACAATATATGAAAAGTTTTAAGGAAATGATAATGATAATTAGCTCCTACTAATGTTGAGCTGTCGCTTGCCATTTTTGACTTTACAGCGAATGAGAATCGTGCAAAAATGGCATTCCATCTGGGTCGTTGACTGGAAAAAACAGTACAGAAGAGAAGAATCTGAAGCGTTGATCAATATCCCTCTGATGAGATCATGAGGATTGGGGAACTACAGAAACGGTTGTGCGCGCTTACATGTTTAAATCTGCGTTGTTCCAAATAATTAAAGATACAAAGGAAAGCGCAATGTATTTTGGGAATTTCTCATTTCCTTTCTCAAAGAACATAAGTTTATTTTCTTCTTATTTAACAGATTTTAGAAGAAAAATATATATAGAAATGGTAAAGAATGTTAGCCTTACACACCTTATCATCATCATAATCTGAATGTTTGGTGGAGGAGGAGGATTACGATTGCTTCCCTAGAAACATGATGAGCTTGGCGCATATCCAATTCCAAGGGTTCATTCTATCCGATGAGCTTTGGAAGGGTAATAATATAGTACGTTATCCCAAATGGACGAACCTCTTGCCTCCAAAAGCAACTTTCACTTTAGCTATATTTTAACCCACACTGATTGCCCCGCCCCACTCACATTTTATCCATATATCACATACGCTGATATGCAAGCAAGGCATTATTGAGAAATAACCTATATATATATATATATATAGAGAGAGAGAGAGAGAGAGAGAGAGAGAGAGAGAGAGAGAGAGAGAGAGAGCATTATTGAGAAAAATATATATATATATATAGAGAGAGAGAGAGAGGGCATTATTGAGAAATAACCTATATATATATATATAGAGAGAGAGAGAGAGAGACCTAAACATAGAGTGAAACATACATACATCACAAATATACAATCAATGACACTTTTATCGCATTTGTACTTGACTTGGGTCCATTTGCTTAGAACTGTGAAACTGAATCTCTTGCATAAGAGATCCTGTTATGAGACATATCCCTCATCTAATGAGTCCAATTCCTAATGTTTGGCAATGAAAAACACAGCTTCTAATTGAAGGGTTCGGACAAAACCCAAATTCTCTTTCAACCCCGGCGAAAATGCTGGCCGCTTTTTCTAAACTATCTGAAACAGCCTATACTCGGGGAAAAAAAATCCTCTCTCATTAAAATATCAGTAAATAAAATGGATTCTTTAAATTCAGTTCCCTTCTAGCAAGCTCTTCAATCTATGTAGCGCCTCCTCAGAAAGACGACAAGGCCTCCACCGTTGTCGTGTAGGATATGACTCAACGGCATGTTCACGAGAAGGGCAAGATAAGCAGATAACAATCACGGTGAGATTATCAGATGTATTTAAGCGTAATGCTTCCATGACCAGTTCCCTGGCACACTGCTGTGGATCATCATGCTTCCTCAATCCTCGGCGGACAAAACTGACTGCATACTGGCTAGACATGACATCCCAGATCCCATCACAACCTATAATCAAGAACTCATCATCAGCTGTTAATACAACCTGCTGAACATCTGGTTCAGCGATGAGAGGTGATGCAGAACCAGGTGGGAATTTCAATTCCCAGTCTCCAAGGGCTCGGGTGACACCGAGACCGTTGAGATACCCACCAGCGATGTTGCCACCTAATTCCTCAACTCGCTGTAGTTCTGGTAGATAAGAAAGCTTATGATCTTGAGACATCTCAACTGCTAGTCCTTTCCGGCAGAGCACCGCTCGACTGTCACCAGCATTTGCAACCAGTAAATGCCTTCCAAGTATTAGTGCAGTCAGTGCTGTTGTTCCACAGGAACTGCTAACACTGCATTCATTGGCCAAGGCAAGATCTGCCGATAAAAATGCTTTTCGATGAGAATTCTCCAACTCTTTTAAGTAGATGGCATCGATATCAGGTGTTTGTGGCAAATCAGCATCTTCAAACAATAATCTCATAGCATTTTTCTTAATATAAGAAGCTGCATCAGGCCCTCCATGACCATCAAATACTGCATAAAAAGCACTAGGCATATGGCACCTGAACAAGGAACCCATGTAGGAAGATAGATCATCAATTTGAATGTGTTCATCATCCATGGATATCCTTGTTCCAATATCAGCATAGCTACCAGAACGAATATTTGGAACAAACTTTGCGGCAGAAGCTTCTATGATGACGGCATCTTTAATGGTGTCAGAGCAATTAACCACCTGATGGAATAATTAAAAAGGTTAGCCAATCACAAAGGTATCTACTTAATGCATTGCAAGGAAATTGTAAAAGAACAGAAAAAAGGTAAGGAAATGACATAACTTTGAACAAGGAAGCATAAACAGAACTGCCCCATATCAAATCCATTGAAAGAAAACATAAATTGATCTGATTTCACCAATTGTAACAATTTTCTTTCAAGGCTATCAAAATTTCGCCTTGTTCTTTTCCTGCACTTATGTTACCAAAGTTCCCCCCCCATCTTTTCCAGGTTTTTCTTGTTTACATTATATTCAAAATTTTCATTTTACTAATCAAAAAGATTTTTTATAGGTTCATAATAAAATCCCAAGCTGTTGATTGCATTCCTTTAGTTCTTATTCACATAAAGGAAAGCTGCCAGCTATATGTTACAAAATCATCATATGTCTTATCCAAATATAAATCAAGACACAAAACAACTCTTGATCCATATATAGTTACAATGATAGTTACAATAGAGCCTTAGGAAGAGCCTTAGGAATATCATTAATTGGCACAAACAAGCCACCAGTTAGATGGAACTATGGCTATAATCTATGAAGCACAGCTACTCCAAGATCCCTGGATGCCAATTTTCAACTCTGACACAAATCAGCTCAAACATAGCTTGTTTGTTCCACCACTGCTACAGCATCATCCACTTCGAGGTTCATACCACTGCATATACAGCAGAGAAGCCAGCGCCCAGTCCTTAGTACCTACCTCCTCTTGTTACACCAGCAAACTGTCACTCTGTGGCTTTAATTCTTTTATTATTGTTGTTGTTGTTGAGCTTTGTTGAGTTGTTGAATTATACAACCGTGGATAGATTTTAAGATTGTTTAATTATATTATAAATATAATTTTATAGGGTATGAACTTGCTTATATATTATGAATTATCGATCAAAATCACCTGTATTGTGTGTTTTTAAACATTTTGTTGATTTTTATTTATTTCATGATCCTAAATTAACATCAAATATAACTGAAATACAGATTACTGATTAAAAAATTGCCCTACCAAATCCTATTTTTTCAATATTTTACATTGTATAATATCTTACGCATGTTCTATATTGGCATCAGTGCTTCCTAGGGTCTAATTTTGTAATTCACCATCCTGTCATATCAAGAAGACTTAACATAATACCAGATCCTGATATATCGGTCCTAAAATTTGCAAGCTTTGCAAAGGAAAGAAACTCGCATAAGACAAAAAGTAGCCTATGACATATATGAAGTTGGGGAAAAACGTCTAAGATATCATAAAAGTACTAATACCATTAAACGGACTCCCCAATGCTAAAACTTCTAGCAAGGCAAAGTTCTTTTTCCATAAATCTACAAAAACTATATATGTGATATGTGCAACTTAGATTAGCAAACAAGGCCAAAAATAAATAATTAAGTACAGAACCAGATACCGTATCGTGATTCAAATCAAGAATTATGCAGATCAAGAAAAGCTTGTGTCGAGTTACTGCAACGGAAAACCAACAAGAAATTGAAACTTTTTCTTCAATTATCTCAGTTGATTGCTTCGATTTTTGGAGAAAGGATCAGAATCTAGAACATAAAATCAAGTAATTCAATTCTCTCAACCATAAAATAAAACCCCAAAAACTTTGGAACTCCAAGCTCCATGAATATAAGACATCTTGTAATCATCCTCAATAAAAATTATGCGAGCAACGAATCGTGCCTAAACCTTAAACCAGCACAAGTATAAGGCTTCAACTACTGGGATTAATGGACCCGTAATAATAAATAAATAAATAACCAAGACAACTATAACATCAAAAAACAAGAACAGCTTTTTGGAATTCAAGAAACGTACGGAATCGAAGCGTGACATATCGGCAGAGATCGAAGAAGAAGAAGAAGGGGAGGCCACCACGTCGATCGGAAGGTTGAGTTCTTGGGTGGTAGCCACGGGCAGATGATACTTCACGTCCAGCACGGGGAGGGTCGGCTGGCAGATAACCTCAGCCTCAGCCACCATGTTCTGGCTAGCGATCATCTCAGCTACGGTGATCTGCGACTCAGATAATTGTAAGAGTTTGGGATGATTTTCGGCAAATTGAATTGGTAGCGTTTTCTGTTTGCTTTTCTGTTTGCTTTGTCAAGAAATTTTTGCGTGCTATATTGCGAGGGTTTGGATTGGATTGTTTTGGTTTTTGGATTGGCTTCTGGAGATTATATTCAGGTCGACTTGGTAGAGGTAAACTCCGGTTGGGCCGGCACAACAGGTTTTGTAACCGACACTTGCCAGCTCAAATAGAACCGCGTGAACCGGCCTGGTGAATGACGCAAGCGCTACGGGATAAAAAGATTTTATAAAAAGAACGTTACAAATAAAAGTAATTTTACATTATAAATTAAATTTATTTTATAATAAAAATAATTTTATTATCTCATTTATTATAGTTTATAGTAACCTCAATGTGAATATATTAAATTTACTTTACAATATAAACAATTCTATAGGCAAATTATATCGGTCTGTAAATTATAAAAAAAAAATTATGAATAAAATATATTTTTAATGTTTAATATGAGATTTTCATTCCCCATAGATATATTTAATGATGTTAATCTTTTTAAATTATAAAAAATACGTGGGATAACAAATTATGGATGTTATTTAAGCAATGATTTACGATAGTGAGAATGCACAGATAAGGTTGAATTAGGAACTATAAGGCTATGTGAAGAATATCTCGTATCATCGGTAAATAATAATAAAATAAACTATAAATAGTAATTAAATAATAATAAATAATAGTAACAGATTGATTTGTTTTAACTCTGTTTGTATTAAAAATTTATTTCAATTTATTATTATTATTTTTTTAAATTCTCATATAAAATATAATAAATAATTTAATTTTTTAAAATTTTTAAATAATAATAATATTAAAAAATAATATTTTATTAACTTATTTAAAATCATTTCAAAATAAAAACGGAGCCTTAGTTGGACACGATATACTTAATTCTGGCATGTTTTGCTGGAAAACTCACGCGAGTATAAAAGTTTTATCCAACACTTTAAATGCAATAAAAGTTTAATGGTAATCTCTAATTCGTTCAAAAAAAATTGATCCTAATTGGATAACTTTTTCAAAAGGAAACAGTGGTTTGGTGGAAATCCTAAAAGGAAGTACTATGTTTTGTCCCGCATGCAACCCACTAAAATGACGTAAACCTTAAGGCAAAAAAGTTAGAAATGTAGTTATCTTCTCTATAATGGGAGAAGAAACAAAACGTAGACGCAATTGCTCTCCCTTTTTCTATTGCACCTTACTTTTCAGTTATATGTGCATTCACTTGAAAATAATAGCTTTATAAAAACGAAATGATTTATATAGTTAAAAAAATTAAAAAATTTAAAATTTATATATAAAAATAAAAATAAAATTTTTTTTATAGTAGACTCAATTTATATCTGCGCGAAACTTAAAAATAATTTAGATTTTTTTCATGGAGAACAAAATGATTAAAGTTCCTTTGGTTTTTGATGTTTTTTCGTTTCTTGGTGACGTGCATTATTACTCAAGATGGGGGTTGCGTACGTGTGCTAGTAGTTGGTGTGGACTTTTTATAAAGTGGCCGTCACCAGGTCCAAATTAATGCAATCAGATCCAGACTCAATTAAGAGAAATCTACTCTAACCGACAGTTGAGTTCGATTTCCAGACTCAATTAAGAAAAATCTAACCGACAGTTGGGTTTCGATTTGGTTATTTTTTTTATTTAATAATTAAAAATATTTTTTTAATGATGTTATGATTTTTAAAAATAAAATATTTAAGGATACAAAAAAATAAAAATAAATTTTTTTTTCCCCTTATCGAACCGTCTCGTGTAGCAATTGTCGCAATTAATTTGTTTAAGACCAAGACCAATCATATTAGCTTACCTCTCAAGTTTTCTATCCTTTTTTGTTCTGTAGTGGATGCTTTGAGAAAGGTATTTCCCAATGAAAGTAAAATAAAATAAAATTTAAAGGGAGGAGCGTAGGTAACGCGTTAGTCAATTACACCCATTTTCCATATGCATTATGCAATATAATATATATATATATATATATTTATATATTAATAACAATAAAGAGAGGTGAGTAGACCCAACACAAATGACAAATATATTACAATTACTATAATAGAATAAGTTGAAAGGTCAGAAACATATTAGGAAATTGAGTCAAAGTGTTTTTATTTATTTATTCATAAATAAGAGAGTGGAGGAATTCGAATCTAGTTCTCCCAATTATAAATCACAAATATGATCGATTTGATGATACATATTGTTATTAAAAGCTTGTGGCGAGATTTTTACTAGAAAAAACCCGACTTCTTAGCTGCGGATAGAGGAGTGTGTTGATTCGAGTCTCAGAAGAAAAAGTTGTTATATAGATAAAGAGTAATGCTAAGAATACGCGAATTTTATACAGTCAATTTCAAAAATAGTAAAATATATAATTAAAAAATTATTTTTTTATGTAAATCTTATATTTATTAATTTTTTAAAATAATTATACAATATTTATAGATTCACGATTATAATAATCATTTCTCATTAACAAATAGGCAGAGTTGGATTGATTAGAATTTGGACAATACCCACAAAAAAAATCTACTCTCGCATGTGAATTAGGGAGTTACACGGAGATGGCGCATGGCAGCAGCTGACAGGCAAGACCCTCGTGCCTCTTGAATGGCACGTGAGACAAGTGTATTTGAGAAAAATAAACAAATAAAATCTTTATAAAAGTAGTTTTTAACTTCTAAACCTTGGAATGAGGATAAGGAAGGGAATATGATTGAAGATTTTATACATTATATTATTATTTTATTTTTATTTTATTATATAAGATCTGATATATTTATTATTATTTAATAATTATTTATTAGATAATTATTTATCATTAAATAGTAGTAAATGTCTCATATCTTATATAATGAAATAAAAATAGAATAAAAGTGTAGTGTATAATATTACTCAGCCAAATCTCACTCTTTCTTATATTTGTGCAAAAAGAACAGTTTGGAGAGAGAGAATATTCATGAGATTAATATATATATAAATATATATTTGTTTTATCACATTAGATAAAAATGAAATGAGAAAGAGTAATGTTAGATATAATTTTAAATTGTGTAAGCCCCTTATACTCAATTTGAAAAAATGAAATTCACTATTAAAATTTTTTACATGAATTTCAAATTTACTCATTTTTTTTAAGAGTAGTGCACGAGACTTATACACTCTAAGACTATATTTAGTATTATTCTAAAAAAATATGCTTGAATTCGTGGAATTTGATTGGATGATAATATCATTTACTTCTAGCATTAATTAAAAGTAAGGTTTCCAATAAATTATAACATCTATGAAAGTGTCAAATAGGATATAATATAAAGAGATGGAAGGGTGGAATGCATGTGAAGCAAGTAGGCACATGCGCTATATTGCAAATGTGGTGAATTGGATGGCAAGCTACGTTCAGTGTGGGGTCTGGTTGGCAATATTATTTAAGAGGCATTTATCACTCCTAAGTAATTGTAAATGGGAATATGATCACATTTTCCTCGTTTATTTATTTTTACATAATCACATTTTCCTTGTTGGAACAAAAAAAAAAAGTAAAGACGCTTTGGAATTGAATAATGTTACTATGTCTTCTCATTTTGAGAGTTCATACATTTGAATTTTTATTTTATTTATTAATTAAAAAAGTGACTATTGATTTTTTTTTAAGAAAAATCTACTCTAACCAACAGTTAGTTTTGATAATTTTTTTTCAACTTAGTAATTAAAAAAATATTTTTTAATGATATTGTGAAATTTTAAAAAAAATATATATTCAAGGGTATAAAAAATGAATTTAAAAAATATATATTTAAAAAAAATTTATCGACCCGTCTTGTGCAGCACTTCTCGAACTTGTTTAAGACTAGACCAAGACCAAGGCCAATCATATTAGCTTACCTCCCAAGTTTTCTTTCCTTTTTTGTTCTGTAAGTAGATGCTTTGAGAAAGGTATCCGTATTACCCAATGAAAGTGAAATAAAATAAATTTAAAGGGAGGAGCGTAGGTAACACGTTAGTCAATTACACCCCTTTTCCATATGCATATTCAATATATATATATATATATATATGAATAATATTATACTCTATACTCCTATTTTATTTTTATTTTATTATGTAAAATGTGATATATTTATCATTATTAAATGATAAAGAATATCCAATAAAAAATCATCCAATAATAATAAATATGTCATATCTTACATAGTAAAATGAGAGTGAAATGGTAGTGTGATATATAGAATTTTTTAATATATATATAATTAATAAAGGTGAGTAGACCCAACAAAATTTCTATTACAATTACTGTAATAGCATACATAAGTTGAAAGGTTAGAAAATATTAGGAAATTGAGTCAAAATGTTTTTATTTATTTATAAATAAGAGAGCTGGTTCGAATCCAGTTATCCTATTTAGAAATCACAAATATGATCGATTTGATGATACATATTGTTATTAAAAGGTTGTAGCGAGATTTTTACCCAAAAAAACCCGACTTCTTTGTTGTAGATGGAGGAGTGTGTTGATTCAAGTCTCTGAGGAAACAGCTGTTGTATAGACAAATAGGCGGAGTTGGATTGATTAGAAATTGGACAATACCCACAAAAAATCTACTCTCGCATGTGAATTAAGGAGTTACACAGAGATGCCGCATGGCAGCAGCTGGCAGGCATGGCCCTCGTGCCTCTTGAATGGCACGCGAGACTCAAATGCATATGAGAAAAATACACAAATAAAACCTTTATAAAAGTAGTTTTTAACTTCTAAATCTTGGAATGGGATAGGGAAGGGAATATGAGAGGTCGGGGTAAAGGAAAATTTTATACACTCTACTATTATTATACTTTCATTCTATTAAATAAGATGTGACATATTTATTATTATTTAATAATTTTTTATTAGATAATTTTTTATTATCAAATAATGATAAATATAACACATCTTATATAGTGAGATAAAAATAAAATGAAAGTGTGATATATAATATTACTCAGAAACTAAAGCTCACTCGTTTTATCGGTGTAAAAAGAGGAGTTTGGAGAGAGAGAGAACATTCATGAGATCAATATATATATATATATATATATATTTGTTTTATCACATTAGATAAAAATAAAATGAGAAAGAGTAATGTTAGATACAATTTTAAGTTATGCAAGCTTCATATACTTAATTTGAAAAAAATGAGGTCTACTATTTAAAAAATATTTTTTCTCATGGATTTCAAATTTACTTTTTAAATAGAGTGGACGGGACTTGAACACCCTAAGACTATATTTAATATTATTCTAAAAAAATATGCTCAGATTTGTGGAATTTGATTGGATGATATTATCATTTACTTCTAGCATTAATTAAATGTAAGGTTTCCAATAAATTATAACATCTATGGAAGTGTCAAATAGGATATAATATAAAGAGAATGAAGGGTAGAATGCATGTGAAGCAAGCAGGTACATGCGCTACATTGCAAATGTGAATGGGATGGCAAGCTACGTTTAGTGGGGTCTGGTTGGCAATATTATTTAAGAGGCATTTATCACTCCTAAGTAATTGTAAATGGGAATGGGATCACATTTTCCTTGTTGGAACAAAAAAAGTGAAAAGACATTTTGGAATTTGGAGTGCATCTATCACATTAGCGCCCATTTACATAATATAATAAAATGAGATAAAATAATTTTAGATAAAAGTTAAAAGTTGAATAAAATATTATTTTTTTAATATTATTATTATTTAAAAATTTAAAAAAATTAAATTAAAATTTAAAAATGTTGAATTATTTATTATATTTTATATAAAAATTTAATAAAATTATAACAATGAGATGGGATGGAGTGAGTTTTCAATCTGAACAGAGCCTTACAGTGACATATAATAGAATAATATTGTATGGTTGATTGGTTGTTGGGGGTCTTGGCGATGCCTCTAGATTTAATCAAACGTGGTGTATAACTATTAGTGTACACGTCAGGAAAATAAATAATTAAATAAATAAAGCCACGTGACCCACCACCCTACAGTCCTTGTACACATTTCTGGAAGGGAAAATAATTGTATATGAAGAGGAAGAGACGCCTATAGACATTATTAAAGACTAGAATGTAACTCTTGTTGGGCCTTGGTTGTTAAAGCAAAGATATTATAACTCTTGGTATAATGGGCTGAACCAGCCCAATATGGGAATAAAATGGTCCAACCACTTAACCGGCAGAAATATATTTACCTTGGCGTGCTTTATTTGAAGAAAATTCTTTTTATCAGTTACTATTACTATCCCACACACAACATCCTATGAAAAACACTTTTATATCCTATAAAAACACCCCCACACCCTGTAAAAAAGTTATAGGTGTGAAATGTAAGAATGAATAGTAACTAATATATAGTAAATCCCTCGAGGAAAAAAAGGATCAAGCAGGGGTTCTATCTATCTATCCTTTCTTACAAGATTACAACCAAAAAGCTCGTCACCCTTTTTCTTTTTCTAGATGCCAAACTTTGAACTCTTCACAATAGCCAAAAATTGGCACGAATGAACAAATAATAAATTGAGACCAAAAAATAAAAAAGAGGAAAAAATATCAGTCGAAAATAACGAAGAAAGACGGAACTCATTGCCAAACTGGGAATATCTAGCATTGCATGCCACCAGGGGCATGCAACAAAGAATAGAATACCAATAGCTTCAAGAAATGCAATTCAAATTCCAGTTGCCAAACTGCTTTGACTTGACTCTGACATCAAAGAGTTGAGCTGCTCATCTTTCATGCGTCATTAAACTTGATGTTTACTCGCAGCAAATGGCCCGGTGCTCTTTCTGAAGCATCTCCCAAAGGCACAACACCTTCCTTGGGCCTTGATAATGTGCGAGAACATAATCCCGTTCGCATCCGGCATTGAAAAACCTATCATCATTTATGTAATGTACTTCTTGACCGCTCTTCTTATATTGTTCAATCCATATGCCCATCGCCACATCTTCTAGTTTAAAAAGCTGGAAAAGTGTAACGACAAGTGTCAAGAAGAAGAAATTACCTTAACTTTTTTTATAAGACAGAAAAGAAACTACCATAACTGTGAGAATAACATGGCAACTAGCACGAAAATGCAGGTTCTATGGCAATTTGTTTATTCCTGGGGGACATGTATCATAGCAACACTGATGACTCAAAGGTTTGTTTGACATAAGAGTCAGAACAGGGCTATCTTGATGCATCTTGGTAACAAACTAAAGCAGCTTCCCCTGTGCAGACCGGTACAACTACAGGCCTTGCAAAATTTTGATTCCTCGCGCACATATGTATAGCATAAATAAAGCTACAGACTTGAGCAGTCCTCGTGATGATTCATGAAATTCAAAACCTATCAATATGAATGGGATTTGCAAATCATTGATTGTTCCAACAACTCCCTACACACTGTCTCTATCTATCTGTCCGTGTTTCTTCTTTCTCAACCTTCTCTTTACAATAGAACAATTTTAAGTACATTTTACCTTAAGGCCTCTTTCCTGGTGCCCACGGACAATGAATTTTGCAATGTCTCGAGAGATAATATATCCTGGCCCATGGGCCCATGGTGGATATGAAGCATGGGGCCATTCCTTCAATGAGAGGGGATTATCAAATTCAAGTAAAAAAGCACAATATAATTCATATAAAATAGAAACTTTACAAAGATGGATACCTCAGTACTAATGTACCATTTGCTGTCTTTGTCCCTATGGGGTGCTGATTCAAAAGAAATAAGACCATACAAGAGGCCATTCACTGCCTTTCCCTTGAGACTAGAGAGAACTTCATCAATCCTAACGAAAGCATCATCATCTGTTTTCATAATATATTTGGCAGGAAGAACTTTGGTCTGCATATTTAGAAAATAAGACATTTGATAAGCAAATATGAAATCTTCATTTGCTGGAGTGCCACAGCTAATGGTAAATTCTAAAGAGCACGTAGGTAACATCAGATGAGCCATAGCATAAATTCGTGAAAAGCCCTAAAGCATACTATTTTTTTCATCAGTAAAGAAGCATTTTATTGATGAAAGAAATAGACATAACCCAAGTACATGGGACATATATAGGAGCAACACCTATGCATGATGTCTAGAGATTGAATGCTCAGGCCATTATAATTTATTAAAATCGATTAATGGAATAAAGTATTAAAGAAAAACATTCTAAGCTAGTCCATTGACCACTCACAATATTTGAAGCTCCTTCCATTCCTCAGCTTAATGGCTGTATTTGTATTAGTTTCTCGTTTAAAAATAGTTTACATGGCTTTTTTGTCCTCAAACAAATTTCTGCAATATAAATTGGCATAGATGTGCATGATCCTGAACAAGTCAGACGTGTGGTACCATCACTTAAAAGGCTGTTCCTGACATATGAGTGATCTTTAATCGCTCCATGCAGCCTATGACATAAAAAAAAACTGATTGCTCCATGTAACAGCAACCAACATTAGGTTCTCTTCCTCCGCACCATCTAGAAAGAATAATAGAGAAAACAATGCTCAGATTTCCAACTATTCCAGTACTTATTTTACCTCCTGAACCTATGAATTCAGGCCAACATCCATGTAGGTATATATGAGATGCTGAACTGACATTTTTCTGTTACAGTTAGCACTAGAATGTAGGCAACCATCGCACTGTGAAAATTAAATAGTTTCCATATATGGTCATTGGGGGGCCTCCTAAAAAGATCTACTAAATTCATCAAGTTGTTCCAAAAGACCAAAACGATCATTTATTAATGGAATTCCTTGTCGACTCTATGTAAAATACTCGTTTGGACGCGGGCTTCCAAATACATCGTAAGCCAGACGAAAAACCAACCCGCAAAGAAAAGGGAAGGTATAGTAATGCTATGATTTAGATGTATGCTTGGCTTCTATGCAGGGGAGGGCAGCAGGGCCCTGTCCCCCACTACCCCGCCCCGCCCCACGCCGCCCTGCCCCCGCCTGGGAGGGGCGATGGCCCCATCAGCCGGATGCGGGTGGCGGGACAATCCGCCGACATCCGGGCACCCCTGCGGGTGCGGGGATGGACCGAGCTTTGCCCCAGTCCGCATTTACCCCGCCTCGCACCTTTTACATATATATATAAATATGTATATATATAAACTTATACATTAAATAAAACGACGCTGTTTTGTTTAATGCGTAAGTCCCCCCCCCCCTCCTCCCTCCTTCTCAACTACCCTCTCTTAGACTCCCTTAGCTCTCTCTCTCTCTCTCTCACACACACACACACACACACCTCTGACCTCTCTCTCTTGCCTCACGACCCACACACAAACACTCTCTCTCACTCGTTGTTGTCCTAGTTGCCATCACTTCACGCTGACGCCCTTGTTGAGTCTGTTTGTCTCTCTCTAACGTCTTCATCTTGTAAGTATCTCGAGGACTCTAAATTAATTTTTAGTTTTCGGATTGGAATCATTGTACAATGTGGAGGATGGGATTCATAAATGGATTTGGAGGATGGGGTTGAGATTTGTGGAGATATTAGTGTGAATTTGTGATGATGTTTGGTGGAATTTGGGATGTAAAATTGTAAATCTAGGGTTTCAATCCAGAACCCAAAATTAAATTAGGGGTTTCAATTTCAATTTTGAAATCCCTAATTTAATTTAGCAATCTGTTTTGGGAGTTTCAATATTGAAATCCCCAAATTTAATTTATGGGTTTCAATACTAAAACCCCAAAATTTAAAACCCCAAATTTGTTAATTTTGGGGTTTTGAAACCCCAAACAGAATGGGGTTTCAAATTTTCAATATTGAAACCCCTTGATGTTTATCACTGTATGATTTTATGAAATTGTGTTGTGATTTTTACATCATGTCATCATGTATGTCAGGTTTTTGTCAGCCAACGGGAATGGATAGAGGCAAATCCAACCACTAGCCTTAATACTAGCTCTCTTGACCCTACTGACCGCCCTACCACTACCCCTACTCCTGACCCTACACCCATGGGCCCACCAAGTAAGAAAAATTGTTTTTCAGGTTTTATAATCTCACACCCTCACTTACCCAAGTTCCAACCCTAATCCCAAATTCCCAATGATCTAATCTACAATCCTTGATAGTCTCACTTGGTTTGTACTTGTAGTTTTATGTTTTAAACTTTTTTACATATGTATATATCATTACATTGTAATTCTAATTTGTTTTCCTATTAATGTTTCAAGTTTTATATTCTCTCAGTCTCCCTCGCCCACCACTCCCAAATTCCAATCTAAAGACTCAAAGTCATCTTGTTAGTCTACCAGATACACTTTCTAATATTGCAATATTATTCATTTCAATTATTTGACAATTTGTAATATTTTTAGATTAATTTTTACTAGTTTTAGATTAATTTGAATTATTGTAATAGCTTAGAATACTTAGATTTTTATGTTTTATGCTTTAAACAACCTTTGTTTAATTTTATGTTATATGTAAATTGTAAAATATGACTTTTTTAAGACTTGAAAAAAAAAAAAAAACTGGGCCCTACTAACCTATTTTGAGGGATGGAGGAAAGAAAATGGTGAGAAAAAAGGGGGAAAGCCAGTTGAACAAAAAGGCTACATCTAGAAGTATATAAAGGTAAACTAGTTTAAGGGTACATTTGAGTAATGAAATGAGATGAGAAATTCTTAAAACTTCTCACAATTTCCTTCCCAAACATCATTTAAATACAACACTTTTCAATTTTCAATCTTAAATTTTTTCATCAAATCATTACAACTTTGACAAACTTAAAAACAAAACACAAAATTAATACAACTTTTTCAAACTTCAAAACAAAAACAACAATAATAATTACCTATAAATAATAATAAATTATATTCAAAATAATTTTTTAAATTTTCTAATATTTTTATTCAACTTTTTCTATCTCATTTCTCAAGACTCAATAAAACATCTTAACTCAAACCATTTCACTACTATTCACAGAACTATGAGATACTCCCAGTGTCCACAAATCATTCCAAACTTGTTAACTTAAGGGTCTATTCGGGAACACAACTATTCTCAGATATTCTTAAACTATTTCACTACTATTCACAAACTATTAACTAATATTTCACTGCTATTCTTACAACTATTCACAGATCATCTGAAATACTCTTAGGATATGTTTGGGGGCAAAGATGAGATTTCTCATTTCTATCTCTATCTCATCTCATCATTACAACTTTTTTAAATTTTCATATAAAATATAATAAGCAATTCAACTTTTTTAAATTCCAATACAACTTTTTCAAATTTTAATATTTTAAATTAATATTTTAAACTTTTATCTTAACACTAATCACAAAATTTTTAAAAATTCTCATCTTATCTCACCTACCAAGCATAACCTTAGTATCCAAATGGAGTCTAAGGCTATGTTTGGATGCCAAAGTGATCTCAGATGATCTGTGAATAGTAGTGAAAAAGTAGTGAATAGTTTGTGAATAGTAATAAACTGATTATAAATAGTAGTGAATGGTAGTAAAGTAATCTGAGACTACTTCACTTACCAAACAGAGCCTAAAACTGTTATTTTCAAGCCTTTTTGGTTCATAGATTAGGCAGTGAAGTCATATGTTGCATGTTTTCTTTGTATGGTAGTCGTTAATCTTCCAAAGAAATTTTTTTTATTCAAAGTAATAAAGCATCATATGCAAAGATGTAAATTTCCGCAATTATGGAAAACAAAATTCTTTAAGGTAACCTGAATATGAACGAGCACAGAGATTAGGGAAGTTTTTGGGAGAATAATTTTGCTTGTAGCAATAAATGGCTGCAATAACATGATTATCTCTGTTTAATATTCAAATCAGGTTAACTCACCCCCAGGATGCATATTGCTATTGTTTTCAAAGCGATCAAGCTGTAATAGTCAACAAAGGGCATCAGCTGGACATCCCCATATGCTTGAGCTTCTCTCCATAGCTCAAAATTGACTTGGTTGTTCTTGTGCTGCAGGTACCCCCCAAAAGAAAAGGAATCAAAGTTAGCACACCATCTTTCTCACCAGCTGACCATTTCAATAGATGGCACAACTCTAATGACAAGGGGTACTGAAATAGGCTAGAATCAGATATTATAATGTTAAAAGAAGACTAATATATCATATATACAATTTTCAAAGGAATCTTGCCAAGCTGACTGACTGGAGGAGCTTGGTCCTATGGGATACATTTTTTAGTCTAAATTCCCAAGTATGGTACCATAAACACAATAATGCCACCACCTGTGAGAATTTCTAAAACCGTCTCAACAATAATAAACAATAACTTATGATAATTACCCTCCTCATTCAACAGACAAGCAAGACATAGGAAAACAAATTTATAGCCTAAGATTACTTTTTGTGAACGGCCAAAGCAAAGTAATAGCATGAATTCCATCTTGATATGAACAAAGTAACACCATCCAGAATGTGTTTTATCACTTACAAGGCCAACAAAAAATCGAACAGCCACATCCCCTGAACGTACAGCCTCATATTGCATCCAAGACCGCCTCAGTGCCATTCGACGCTCAAAATTATTTCCAGTTGAGAACACACCAACCAACATTACACATCTTTTTCTGGAAATTGATGGAGCCTTGAGATGCTCCACATCAAGAACAAAATCATTATCTTCAGAAACAGGCAAGCCTTTAGCAAAGGCGGATAAGAGATCCAAGCCACCCGCTACTTTGACTCTGCTAACTGACCATGGCTCAAGTTTCTGCATTGGTAGAAATTGCATCCAGGGTAGGATTGATCACTTCTATAAAAAATGCATAATTCCACAGTATTACCCAGCTTCACATTTATTATGTATCATAGACATAATCTAGCACCTTACCTCCCTATATGCAAAGGACGTTTCATGCCTTCCACTCACAGTCATGTGAAACCCCTCTATACCAACCCACAATGTGGCAGTAAAAGGATTCCCTTCAACAAATGGGAAACTAGCACTTCCATGGGCGCTTCCCCGGGAAACACTGTTCAACATGTCACTACTAGGATGACTCACATTTGAATTATCTTCCACAGTGCTCCTGACAATTTGTTCATTGCAAAGAACAAGTCCATCAACTGTAAAATATGCTAAGATATTTTAGATACTAACCACAAGAACTACTTCGAATTGGTTAAAGATAAAAAGAGCTAAATAACAAGCTCATGGTCTTGAAAATATATGGCTTAAACATTATATAATTATTGAAAATGCATGAGTTGAGTAAGTTTGTATATGTGACTTATGTGTTCGTTCTGAGCCAAATTAAATGATGACAGTATGGCTCCATCACCAATAAAACTAAATACAGTCTACAGCACCTGAAAGCTGCCAGAGAATTGATTTGGACTAGTCACATTATATTAACTACACTCTCATATGATGCAAATCTGTTTGACAAAAATGTGTTATGGAACATACCTTTGACAATGTTAGCAGACCTATGAGCAGGACACTTTTCCTCTTTTCCCCACCCAGCTTCACTAGTCCATGTATTCTGAATGATAAACGGCTCTTCTGTCATATTATCTCCAGGCAGACTGACATTGAAATGTAAGCTAATAGGAGGCGTGGGCTCCCCAGAAAGTTGTGAGCCCACAAGTTCAATTTGAAAGCTTCGATGGTGCCCATCAGGAATGCCAACTAAAGTAATGGAAGAATCCTCAACTAAACCGCATGGGATCTCGAGAATGACTACACCATTCAGTGCTGTCTGATCAAGTGTACTCACAGAGTAAGGACAATTTCTATCTTTGGAGCTGTTAGTGTTGCTATACTTGGAGGATTTTTCCTTCTCAATTGTTGAGGACAAATCATTCCATGCTATGGAAGCCTGTTTAACCCCTTCCGCTGTTCCAGGCAGAGCATCAGATCTGGACAGTAGTGTACGCAAGTGAGCCCATACAAGCAAGGCCTTTGACTCTTTTTCAGAAAGATTCTTGGAAGCATAGAGATCACTGAGTCCTTCAATATTTACAAGTGGGATCTTTATTGATGGCTTCGCAACTTTCTTCACTTGCATTTCTGAAGACCTAATGGAGCTGCTGTCCCTTATCTGAGACTCATTGGCCGGATGATTTTTAAAAAAACTATATGCCGACTGCTCCTTTGGCTGGATTCCCATAAGGCTGTAACGTAGAACCAAGATCATAACAAGAGCCAGGACAAACATGCCTCCAAACCACTTCTTCATTTCCAACTTACAGCTAAACTAGATAACTAGCTGCAGAAACCATTTAACTCTTCTTTTATCCATGTTGTAAGGAATAAATGCAAATAGTATGTATTCCACTTCTTGGATTGCCATCTTCTGTCATCAAGATATATTCTCGATCATAATGGAGCTATGAAACAGTTTCAAATTTTTAAAACAAACTGTCAGGAACTTACAAAACCAAAAGCCCCAAGGACTTGTCTCAGGCGGTAAAATGGTTGAGAAAACTAACGAAGCTCTGTTTAATTGTTGGGGAAGTGTAGAAAGCCAAAAAGGCATCCTAAATTTGATTAAAAATGTTATCAAAACTCAAGATTTCCTCGACTAAGATTGGGAAAGCTACTTGAGTTAGTTGAGTTAAATTTGAGCATTTGATTGAAAACATAAAAGGAAATGGAGTACATAAAATTTAATTTTCAGTTTTCTTTCCTCTCGTGTTCTCAATAACCAAGGTGCTCGCTCATGTAGTCTTAATAATCTCAGAGCTAATAAAGAAACTTAAACTAGGAAAACAGCTTAGCTTCCATCAACCAAAATTCGACAAACTTCCATATCTTTAAATCTCTTTTTTTTCACATTATTTTTTTAACACTTTTAAATATTTTTTAAAAAAGAAAAAAATTCACAATATTATTAAACAATATTTTCTTAATCACTAAGTAAATAAAAAACTAAAAAAAAAAGTCATCGGGAAAAAAATGGGGAGCCCAAAACGGGCTCAGAGACCCAGCTACTCTACACTACACAGCTCAGAGACCCACGTGCCAGGTCTGCAACAAAACAGGGCATGTTGCCCTTCAATGCCATCACAGGTTTGATCACTCCTATCAAATTGATCCTCCGGGTTCCTTCTCAGCAAACTACACTGCACCAGCCTCCTTTTCGGACTCTACTTGGTATCCTGATAGTGCAGCAACACATCATATTACTAATGATCTAAGTAATCTGACTATTTCTTCTGAGCAGTATCAAGGTGGTGACACAATACGTGTAGGCGATGGAGCTGGTCTTCCTATCCAGCACCATGGTCAATCCAGTCTTTCCTCTGGTTCTACTTCCTTTACTCTTAACAATTTACTTCATGTGCCTTCTATTACTAAAAACTTAGTTTCTGTCCTTCAATTCTGCATTGACAACTCCTGCTTCTTTGAGTTTCACTCTTCCCATTTTTCTGTGAAGGACAAACACACGGGGAAACTCCTCACAGGACCTACGCGTAATGGGCTCTATATTTTTCCAGAAAATCTGTCTCCAGCCTCTTCTCCTTACACACATGTTGGTGAACATACTACTCTAGCACGATGGCACCGAAGGCTAGGCCATCCGTCTCTCACACTTGTCTCCCGCATTCTACAAACCAACTGCTTGCCAAAGTCTTCCAGAGAGTCTACTTTTTATTGTTCTGAATGTTCTCTTGCAAAACAGCATCAACTTCCTTTTTGTAATATTCGGGCCCATTAAACTAGGCCCTTAGAGTTAATTTGTGCCGATCTTTGGGGTCCATCCCCTTATACTTCAAGACTTGGATACAAATATTATCTTTCATTTGTTGACTATTACACTCGTTACACTTGGTTTTTTCCTTTAAAACTCAAATCCTATGTTAGTACTATTTTTAGTACATTCTTACCTTATGTTGAACGGCTGTTTAACACCAAAGTTGTCACATTACAAATAGATGGTGGAGGGGAATTTAAACCCTTAACTCCAATGTGTCAAAAATTGGGTATAACTCACCGTTTCTCTTGCCTTCACACGCATCAACAAAATGGCCTAGTTGAAAGAAAACATAGTCACATTGTTGAAACCGGGCTCGCTCTCTTAGACCATTCTTCTCTTCCCTTTTCATATTGGGCCGATGCTTTTGAATGTGCAGTTTACCTCATTAATATTCTTCCCTCTCCGGTTATTCAAAATCAAACACCTCATTTTCGGGTCTATAATTTGAATCCTGATTATACTTTTTTAAAAGTATTCGGATGTCAATGTTGGCCTAACATTCGACCTTATCTTACAAATAAATTGTATTTCCGCTCAGTTCCTTGTCTATTTTTAGGATATAGTTCTTCACATAAGGGCAATAAATGTTTAGATACAAAGAAAAATCGATTGTACATCTCAAGAGATGTAGTGTTCAATGAGGCTTTATTTCCCTTTTCCAATTCTCGGCCCAGCCCCCCAATAATCACTCAAAATTCTGATACAGCCCATTTACCCATTCTTCAACCTTCAATACTTGGACCTGGCCCAAGCCCACCACCTACATTTCCCACATCCAAAATTCAGTCTTCTTCAACCTCTTGCTCCCTTGTTCTTCCGTATGCTATTTTGCCACATGTAGAGTCTCTCTCTCATTCAAGTACCTCTTCACCAATTTTCATTCCACCACGATCACCCATAATCACCTGAGCCCAAACACACTCTTCCAGACCTTGTGTTTTCAAGGATGGCACAGTTCCATATCCTTCACATTTCTGTCTCACCATCTCTGCTACTATCCCAAATGAACCGTCCAGTTACTCCATGGCTTCAAATTTCACTGAATCAAAGGATGCGATGTCTAAAGAATTTATGGTCCTGCAAGAAAAAAACACCTGGATTTTAACTCCTTTATCTTCTGCGACTAACCTTCTTGGATGCATATGGGTTTTTCGTACAAAGACAAATGCAGATGGCTCCTTCCAACGCAGAAAAGCACGCCTAGTAGCTAAAGGGTACCATCAACTACATGGTCTAGACTATAATGAGACCTTTAGTCCAGTGGTGAAGCCATCTACTATACGTTTAATTGTGTCTCTTGCTGTCACCCGTGCATGGCCATTACGAAAAATTGATATTCAAAACACTTTTTTGCATGGCACCTTAACTGATAATGTCTATATGCCGCAACCTCAGGGGTTCATTGATCCTCACAAGCCCACGCATGTATGCAAGCTACACAAAGCTATATACGGCCTCAAGCAAGCACCAAGAGCATGGTTTGCTCAACTCAGTTCCTGGCTTCTCAGGTATGGCTTTCTTGCGTCACGGGTAGATCCCTCACTCTTCATTTTAAATCATGGTGATCTTCATATATACCTACCGGTTTATGTTGATGATATAGTCATCACCTCCTCTAAGCCTTCAGCAATTGATGCTTTGTTAGAAGAGTTAAGCCGTGCCTTTCCAGTGAAAGATTTAGGAAAATTATCCTACTTTCTTGGCCTAGAAGTAGACTACACATCTGCAGGTGTATTAGTCACTCAACGCTAATATATTCATTCTTTGCTTGTACGCAGTAAAATGATTCATGCAAAGCCCATTTCTTCCCCCATGGTAGCATCCTTGAAGCTCTCAAAGTTTGACTCTCCAGACTTTGATGATCCAACCTTATACCGTAGCATTGTAGGTGGACTACAATATTTATCTCTCACTAGGCCCAACATTGCATTCACTGAAAATATGCCAATTCATGCATGCTCCAAAATCCTCTCACTGGGTCGTTGTCAAAAGAGTTCTCAGGTATCTAAAAGCCACAATAAATCATGGTCTTCTCTTCAAGAACCAGTCCCATTTTACCCTTCACGCATACTCCGATGCAGATTGGGGGGGCTGTCCAGATGATCGCAGATCAACAGGAGGATTCTGTGTATATCTTGGTAATCACCTCATCTCTTGAAACTCGAAAAAGCAAAAGACAGTAGCCCACTCCTCAACAGAGGCTGAGTATAAGTCACTGGCAACTTCAGCTGCAAAAGTAATTTGGCTTCAAACTGTTCTTCGAGAATTGGGTATATCTCTGGCTAAAGCTCCAATTCTGTGGTGTGACAATATTGGTGCAACCTTTCTCTCAACCAACCCAGTTAATCACTCAAAGACCAAACACATGGATATAGACTTTCACTTCATCAGAGATCGGGTTGCTGCACATACTCTCCAAGTTCGGTTGTGCTGCTCAAATGACCAAATCGTAGATGTTCTTACAAAGCCGCTCGTTTCAATAAGTTCATCCATTTTCGATCGAGTCTCACTGTGATTGATACCCCACTGGACTCGAGGGGGCGTATTAGAATCAGTGATCCTATGGAGCATTTTCACAAACACAATGAAGGCACATGCGGTATTGCACCAACTGAAAGGAATCAACAGCAGAGTTTTCTCAATGTACAAACAACAGACATAAATGATTCTAGAATACAACAGTAGAGGAATTAGTTAAACTTCTCTCAAGTTCTTGTAACAGAAAATATTCTTTTATTCGACTCTCACACTGTATAAATATATCCAAATGATCAATGAAAACTCACGTTGAAATGCCATACTCTGTGTTGTCTAACGAGGAACATTAGCGGCAACATTGCACGGTCAAAACTTAAGTTCGTCAACCATTGAACCGCCCGGATAAAAAAATAAAAAAATAAAAAATAAAGCATCCAAGTCCATGTTTAGTAAATATTAGACGAAGCAAAGCAATCCGTGAAAGCGTGGTCAGAAATAAGTGTATACTACGAAGTTTAAAAACCCTTCTACAGAATCATGCATGCATACCTGACATGGATCCTCCGGCGCGCGTGCAATAGTAAAGAACCCAGGGATCTGAGATCCGAACTCAAATGCAGAAACCGAATCTCCAACCCAAAATAAAATAAAAAGTAAAAGTAAAAGGAAAAAAGTAAGGAAACCGAGCTCTTTGTTTTTCTCAGATTATTTGTCTTGGGAATTGGGGCTGGGGTTTGGAGGTTTTTCAACTTTCAAGTTTCTAGAACCACTCCAGTTTCGAGCTTTCAGCTTGTTTTCAACTTGGACGGTTGGTTTGTCAAGTCGAAGTCTCATTATCACTCCTTTTGTCGGAACTTGGAGGTTGAAAAGGTAAGGAGCAAATGATCAAGTGCTGTGGATGCGTACGTATAAGTGAAGGAAAAATATTAGAAGCAGCTACTATTTAGGATCATCCTTTTGCATATCTTACGTGTCATCGTTCAAATTATTTATCTTTTCAATTTGAAATACTACCAGACTAAAAGAGAGAAGATGAGAGACCGAGACAATGAGAGAGATCCAACGAGAGAGAGACAATGAGAAAGAGAGCTGCTGATGAGAGAGAGATAGCTGATGAGAGAGAGAGCTGGAGAGAGAGAGAGAGAGCCACTAATGTGAGATAGTCGAGATGAGAGAAAGAGCTAATGAGAGAGAGATGCTAGAGACTCGGAGAGAGATGATGAGAGATAGAGTGGATGAGAGTGATAAAAAAATGAGACATGTAATGTGTGTTACGGATCAACCGTGAATAGTGTTGATCTGTAACACAATGATTATTAGATTTTCCTTTTCTTGAAAGAAAATTTTGAACAGTTTTTTCCTTTAAGTGCGTTTAAAATGATATAAGATGGGTTTAGAAGAAAGTTAAAAGTTGAATAAAATATTTTAGAATATTATTATTATTTTGATATTTGAAAAAGTTGAATTGTTTATTATAGTTTATGTGGGAATTTAAAAAAATTGTAATGATGAGATAAGATTAGATGAGATGAAACACTTCTTATATCCAAACGTGGCTGAGAAATTATGCTACAAAGTCAGTTTAAGATAACACACCACACACTTTAAATATAGGTTAGAAGACTCTGAGAATAATCCGATTTGGTACAGCAACACAGTATATTTTTAAAATAATGTTTAACTTTATAATATTTTTATTTAATTTTGTCTCTTTTATTTCTCAAAATTCAATAAAACATCTTACCTCAAACCATTACACTACTATTCACAGATGTTATGAGATATTGTAAGAATCTGAACCGGCCATAAGACAATCAAGAAAAGAGTAATTAAGGTTGCGTTTGGATGTTGAGCTGAGCTCAGCTGAATTTAGTTCTTTATGAATAGTAGTGAGTTGAGTAGTAGATGTAGTTATATAGGTTCATCTAAACTGAGTTTAAAGTGTATTTGGATGTTAAGATGAGTTTAGTACTTTTATGAAAATTTGAAAAAGTTGTGGGTCCCACGTATAAAGATATTTTAAATTGAAAAAGATCGTGGGTCTCACATGTAATAAGGTTTTGAGTTGGGATGAGTTTAGTAATTTTAGAGTTGAGTATTTGGATGTTAGACTCATCTTAAAATTAGACTGAACTTAATTGAGTTCAGCTGAGTTTATGTTCCAACGCAGCCTTGTTCTCTCCCCATTGTCAAGTTCCTCTCTCTCTCTCTCTCTCTCTCTCTCGTTTTTTCGTTTGTGTTTGCTTCGCTTTCTGGTCAAACATCGCACTCATCTTCACTAAGTTACTCAGAGAATGTATATTTATATTTTCTTTATCTAGATTGTACTCTCCATTTGAACCCATAGATTGCAGATTCGATAGAGGGGTCTCCTTAGATTTTTTATTTGAGCACGAAAGAGGAACCCAATTTGGAGAGGTGATTTCTTGTCATTTGTTGTGAGTTTTAGGTGACTTATTGTGATTTGGGGATGATTTATTATGGTTTATGTTTGATTTCTTATTTTTGCATTCGCCTATAGCCTCTTTGATTTCTTGTTGTGATAATGGCCTCTACTTATTTCCTTGTGAGCAATTGTTTATCATCAATGTATTTAAATACTCGGCACAAGTGATATGAAAACACATATTATTTTAAAAGTAAGACATTAAAATGGTGATAGTCAAACAATGTAGTCCTTTTAGAGCATTGGCACTAGCCTTTGCCAAGTCTAAATTTTGACTAGGGTTTCAAATTTTGTGTATAACATTAACTTTTGGTTAGGTGAATCCACGTTAGATTAGCCATCTTAAAATCAAAATAATAATATAATATTATATATTTTAATAATATTTTACAAAAAAAAATTATAATATTTTGTAAATACACTTCATATATTAATTAATAATTTAATTTTTACTTAAAATTATTGTTTCCAACTACATGAGCCATAATTTGTCCCTTTACTACCTAAGCCAATTTGTTCAAAACTTGTTGAGAATTTCTTTATAACAACGTTGGCTGGATGTAAGTTGGTTGCAAATTTGACCATAACGGCGTGATTGCAAATAGACCGTACAAAACATAGAGTTGATTGCAAATTTTGTGCTTTTAATCATAATACTATCCAGATGTAAATTTTGCAAATAGACCATACAAAACATAAAGTTTGTAAATTCTGAAAAACACAATTTACTATTGTGATTAAATACAAAAGATAAATGTCCTCTTTACATAAGTTTCTACCAACACAAAAAATGAGAATTGCAAATCTACCAACATAGTTGGTACCATATAATTGCAAATTCAGCACAAACCACAAACACAAATTCCAGTTTCTAGCAACACTGTTTTACCATATAATTACAATTTCTACCATCATTGAATCCAAAAAATAATTGCAGTTTGATCCCAGCCACAACACAAACATCTAACCCCTTTAGTTGCTACCCAGTCACATGTTTCTCCAACCCACATATGGCTGGGCAGCCACTAAAATAATAAAAAAAAATGATTTACCAAAACAACTAGTTAGACACCTCCATAAGATGTTGATGGAGATGTAGATGTACCTCTGGAATGAGACTTCAATGCCTCAAAAATTGCTTGTTGAATATTAAGGAAATATTCTTGCTACATGGCATTCATGCCAGCAAGATTTAGTCCCATCATCTTTGTTTTAAACCTTTTATTCTTTAGTTCAAATTCTGCACATTTATTGCGATCTGCCTTCAACATAGCATTTCTCCTCTCTACCATGCACGTGGTTGTATTCTCGATTATTTTAGCTAAGACAATGTTGATCTCATATTATGGCCTTTGATCGACTTTCGCTTCCTCTCCCTTTCTCTTTCAGTTTTTTTACCTCAAGGTCTCTCACCAAGAACCTCCATGTTCTCCTCCACTATATCAACAACAACTTCATTGTGAATTTTTTCTTGTGGCCTTCTCCTTGTATCAACGGTGGAGATGTGTTGCTGTCATTTTAGTTGGTATCTTAGAAGATACCAACAGTGCTCCATTGTGAAGTTCGTCCTCTCCATCTCTTTGTACAAAATTTTTGCCTTCTCAATCTACAAAGGTGAATGAATATTGTTAGTTCATAAATCAGTCCTACATAATTACATAATTAAAGAAAAATGCTATCTAAATTGTCTTGCTCTGTTGCACCACTCGGATACAATGACTCTACCTGTGCTAAAAATTCACAAACTTATTTGTGCATTTCTGAATCGAGGAGCACCAATTCATCGAAGAGCCTACAAAACGTTTCACAGTATTTGATTTTTTATATGCATGATAAAATTATTAAATTCTATCCCATATTTGAGTGAAATTTTGATCAGTACCCTTTACCACATTTATACTAATGTTAAGCCAAGCTGAGACAAGGAGGTTATCCTCCTCTACAGTGAAAAGATGCACCCCTTAGAACTTTTTTTGAATGATGCCTCTTTTCACCGTCACTGGGGTTGCTTGGACCACAACATTCTCCTCCACTTTATAAGAGAGTGGTGAAGAATAAGTCATCATCAATTTGTGTGTCCATCCTTGAAAAATATTATATTTTCAAAGAGTCAGAAAAGCTTAAAAAATCTCAAGTCCAAGAAAGCAGCAAATCTTGTTATACAAAGTAAACTAATGTTGCCAATATATAGATGTTATATCTGCCTGCCTCAAACTAACATGCAATAAAAACATACAAAATTGACACAGTAATGAAGTTACTTGCTATAAACCAAAGAAAGAAACCATCTCAAATCATGATGATCCAAAAATTCACCCATATTATCAAGCTGTAGAAATTAAATTACTCCTTTAAGCTAAAATTGTATCCTGCTCTAATCAAAGCATAGTAGGAGACATAATATGATCACAAATTATTAGAATATGTCACAGAAAATATAAGAATGTCGAGCTAAAAATATTACCATAATCTTAATTGCATACAATATAAAACCCATGAAAAACTACCACAAAAAATTGCACACAATATAAAACCCTAATCTCAACAATGGGAAGTTGAAAATATTATCAGAAATTCCCAAAAACCAGATCAATTGGGAGCTATCTAAGAGTGAAAGTGTTGATGGAAGAAGAGAATTGCTTCAAGCTTAACGAAATCAATGTGAATCCAAATAGAGAATCAACATGCTTTAATCTCGATAGCTAAAGACGAAGATAGACACAGAGAGACAAAGAGACAAAAAGATAGACAAAGGACTCAAAAGATGGAGACAGATGAATAATTTCGTGACTCCAAACAAAGAATCGCCCAGAGAAAGAAGAGAGGATGCAAAAATAAAGAGAAAAAGAAGAAGAAGAAGGAAATGCGGGTGTTGAAGGAGACATGGGAGAAGGGAGAGAAAATAGGAATACAAAAATCTTTTGGTTGGTGAACAGTAACTCACCAAACTTGACTTTACTTTTCCATTTGTAATAGCTCATAGTTTGAGTTGAAGTGATTTGGTTAGTCCAATGCAGCTAATTTTGAGAAAACTTAGTCAAAAGTTAGACTTAGCTGGCATTTGACGAGTCTAATGCCAATACTCTTAGGTAAGAGTTATTCATCAAAATTGTTGTAGATGTTTCAAATTTTTTAGAAAATGCCTCTGCTCTCTTCCTGTTGATACCAAATCAAGACAAATAATATGTCAAGGAAGTATTATCTATCAATATAATGCAAAACCAGTTTGCCACTGCCAATTTCTTCTTATGCATCTTAGAAGGTGGTGTCCCAAGAAATGTGCAAAATTTTGAAATGTGTGTATTCTGAGTTTAGAATTCTGAAATTCTAAAGGAATATTGCCTTCCAAAACTTAATCTATCACCCTCCTCAAAGAAGCTCTACACCACAGATCAAACCCGAGTTGTGATTAAAGCTAGTCTGGAAGCACGAGGGACACTTGCATTTATAGTTCTTTCTTGGGGTCTTGTTTGTAGAGAAACATTTGTTACTAAGTGCTTCGGCACCTTCTTTCTCTACAAACTCAAGATTCTTATACCCATGTGTCAATAACAAGAGCATTGAAATTTTTTGTTCATTTGAATACCTATTCTATCATTCAACTCAAGCATCTTTTGACTATATTCATCAAAATACTTGTTATATCTAAACAATTTAGACTTTTGTGGGCTTACGACAAGGTTTTGAAAATTGTGTCGGACTAGTAACCTACAAGGGGGAGATAGGTGTTTTATACCGGATCAAATATCAGTCATTTCGGCGTGTTTTGGTCAATACCGATTAATTTTCGATGTATCGGCCGATTTTCAGTGTACTAGCCGAAATTTTATATTATGATATTTTTAGTGTATTTTCATAATTTTCGCTCCAATTCTTATATCTTAAGATTATTTTCTTAACTTTTATCTCATTTTCTCGAGAACTGAAAATCAAATCTCTACTCCCATTTTCTTGATGAAGATGAGTAACTATTTTTTTTAATAATTGGATTGAGAACTTAGAAGTATTATTGAGTTTTATAAATATGTATTTTAACTTTTTAAGACTTACATTGATGTTATTTTGAAATATAATTTATTTATCTATATATATAGATTATCCCGAAATGGTACCAGAAACAGTACCGGTACTAAAATATTTTGTTCTAGTGCTTTAACCGAAACATTTGCTTACAGTATGTTGTTCTAGTACAGTATTCAAAACATTCGCTTACAGTATGATTATGAGTGAAACTATCCAAATCTCCCTGTATAGTAATACAAAGATCTACCAATTCACTTTAACAAATTTTTAGTCGTCAATCATGCAATTATCTAATAACCAAACAATAACTTAAAATAAATTAATAGCATAACACCAATCTTGGTAACAAAGGGAAACCTTTTCCAGAACTTTTTAAAGGTAAAATACTACGAGGCAACCAAACTCAAAAAAATCAATTTTATTATTTGAAAATCAAGTACAAACTTTTGTCAATTGACTCTTTTACTTGACACGACAAATGACCCATTTGTCTCTACCACAGTAGAAGTCAGAACCTCTGGCGATCTTCAAACATTGATTTTTCTCCTAAGATCACTCAATCTCCAACATAGAGCATGATCACACTCGATAAGAGAAACAATGTGAAAATATCACCAAAATAAGTATTGAAAAGTGCTCTAAAAAATCTCTAGAGCTGAATCTCTACTGTTCCTATTGAGTAAGAAAGTTTAAATATATTTCTGGAAGCAGTTTCCAAATCACAGTGAAACTCTACTAACGGATTCTGACACCTGACACTTATCTTCTCAGCAGTAGTAGTTTCTCAATCAAACTCTTTTTTGGATTAAACCAAAACCCTTGGAACTCGATTTCTACACTTTTAACTTATCTAAAACATTTCCTAACAATCTCTAGATAAAATCAAAATAAATTTAAATAAACTCAAAGTGTTTTACATTCATCTAAATTACAAAACCTTACATAAGATGAAGTCTATCATCTTAGTCATCTAGTCCTATCCAAACTTATCAATTTAGTCACCTAGTTCTAGCCAAAGTCTTGCATCTACAATGAACAATCTTAACAGTGGTCAAAACCCATAACCCATTCACCAAATAAACATTTATCTTCACCTTACAATCTTTTTAATTTGTTAGGTGTGGTCTCGAAATGTTACTATGGCTAGGTTTATACTTGTCATCACACGCACACCCAATTGTGACATACTTTACACTCTCATCTGCTTCTCATTTTGTCCTTTGTGTCCTTAGACCAAATCCCTTTTGCTTCGCATATCGTTTATAATAAGCCAAAAGCTTTTTCTTAGTGGTAAAATTCATACCAGATTTTGATTCTTCAACTTGTTCCTCATCATCACTATCATTAGCCCCATCGGTCTGTACTTGTACGTTGGATGTTGCTTCTTTATCCTTTGCGTGTGTTGCACCCTCAATATTCTCACTTTCTGTACTATTAGGCACGATGGATGAATCACCTACGCATTGTGTGGTCCCTTCAACACTTCTACCCAACATATCACTGATGCGTTGTATGGTCTCTTCAATACTTCTCAATGTTTTAGGCTTACTTGATAAAGGGTAGGGGCATAGTTAGTCCAAGAGTGGGCAATAACGGATGCGGTAATTATAAATGTGTCAAACGATTAATACTGCAAATGTAAATGCAAAATAATAATAATAATAATAATAAATAAAATAAAATAAAAAAGAGGTAAATAAATGGCTTTTACTTGGCTTCCCCAAGGGTAGGAATATGGACTTGGGTATGTATCTGGAAGAATCATAAATGGCAGGTATAATGGAGGTACGAGTCCATAATATCCCTATAATATTACAAGTAAACAATAGAAAAATTAAATGAAAAATATAATGACAAAAAATATAAAGATGGAATTGTTAAAAGATAAACATAAAAAGTAATGTGGTTTAAGGGGAACAACTATCATACCTATAGCGATGGCATTCACGTACAAGGCTTGGGTGGCCTTCCATCTTCCTATTTCTCCATCAAACTTGTCTTCGAGCCAACAACTATAAAGTTTGCATCCATAATGAAGCAAACACTAGTTGGGATGTAAAGCTTGCTCATTTGAAATTAGTGAAAACTGAACAAATAAATCTCAAAGAACAACAATATAGCAACAAGAATGACAAGAAAAATAAATTGAAATGAACCAATACACACATACGGAACAACAAATAAATCTTGAAGTGAACCACAAATCAACAATATCAAAGAATAACAATATTAGCAACTAGAATGAAAAGAAAACAAAAAACAAAAAGAACCAAATTTAGAACAACAAATAAATCCTACGTTCTCTTTTGGCTTGTGCAAGAATTCAAAAATCCGACTCTGACTCCGCATCATTGGAGTCGAAGTCAGAGTAATTTATTTATTTATTGCATTTAAAGTTGGAGTTGGATTTGATATCTAACCGACTCTACCCAACTTTGACATTACCTCCAACTTTGAATCCGACTTTGACCTCTAGCTACTCTAACTTTAATAACAATATGTATTATTTATTCATATAAAAAGGCTAGAACTTATATAGTTAAATTCAAGAATATTAATAGACTAATAATTAATTATTTGTACACACTACACAGTATAGTATCACTATCATACATATTACATATATTAGGATAGATGAAACTTGACTAGCTAATAGTGAGTCATGTACCATGTATAATATATATAGTAAAAGTATTAATCTAATATAGTAGTAAGTAACTAGATTCTACTACAGTATTTGGCTTGTATTTGAGTGGTTGTTGTGTTTCCTATTTATAATTTATTTAGCAGTGAATGGTTAGATGATGGGCAGTATGATGCCAGACAGAATTGAGATTAATTCTGGCGGCTAGTTTCAACAATTAATCAAAGTAGAGAAGACAAGAGATTGAACCAAAACACAGAAAACAACTCTATTTTGAATTGAAAATTATCAAAAGTCAAGAATCCTTCAACAAACCTTTAAGCTGGGCTGAAATAGCTGTAAATATGAAAATATCATAATTTTATCAAAAATAGTAAAATCACAATAAACACACCAAAAATAAATAAGCAATTAAAGCAGAAATCTGCCAAAAATCGGGTTCAAAATCACTTCCTAACCAAGAAATGAAATATTAGCCTAAAAGGAAACAAATATCTAATATTAAGGATTTGAAGGGGAAAATAGCTGATTTTGAGCTAAAAAACAACGCATACAAAGGTTAGCTGGGTAATGAAGGCATGCGCGCCGAAAAAAGCTTTTCAAATTGAGGTCATATGCACGATTTTGACACCCGTATGTCACACGCTCCAAAGAAGAATCAAGAAAAAGAGAGAGAATATAGAGAATAGAGAAAGTATTCAATTTGTATTTGTATTCTTCAATGATGAGAATGTACATATTGAGTCCCTTTTTATACATTCGTAGGCTATTGTATTTAATGGGCCCTTAATGGGCTTACTGACCTATACAAATTTATTCATCAGACTTCTTCTAATTCCCAAAAGTCTATGCAATTAAACCCAAGACTCGAGCCCTCTTCACTCTGAATATCCTCCAATGCTTATCGTATATGCTTGACCAAGCTCGTGACATCACCCCCTTCCTCAAAACACCTTGCCCACAAGGCGTGGGAAGGCCGCTGCCAGCGAGTGAAACTCCCCCTAGGTGGCATTCTCCGCAGTCTGGCCATGCCACCTAACCAAGACGTTGACGACAGGTTGATTATTGTGCTTCAGAAGTCTTTTATTAAGGATCTCTGATGGTTTTGGCTTGATGATGCTCGATAAATCCACGAGAGGGAGCTGAGGAAGAACCATAATAGACGAACCCACCTTGCGCTTCAGCTGGGACACGTGAAACACTGGATGAATCTGAGATGAAGTTGGAAGTTCCAAACGATACGCGACGGTTCCAACCCTCTGAAGCACTTGAAAGGGTCTGTAAAATCTCAGAGCCAACTTCAAGGATCGACGCTGAGCCACCGAAGATTGTCTATAAGGCTACAACCTGGTGTAAACAAAATCCCCTTCAAAAAAATCTTGTTCCTTCCTTTTAAGTTCCACAAACTTCTTCATTCGATTTTGGGCTCGATGCAGATTATCCTTCAATAAATGGAGCGTTTGGTCTCTGTCTAGTAGCTGTTGATCTACTTCAACCACATGAGTTGTCCCTGGCATGTACGACACTAGCCGTGGAGGTGGAAAGCCATACAAGGCTTGGAATGGAGACATTTTCATGGATGAAAGCACTGAGGTATTATACCAATATTCTGCTAGTGATATCTATTATACCTAATCCTTCTAGCGATCCCCAACAAATAATCTCAAATAGTTTTCCAATGCTTTATTAACAGCTTTAGACTGCCCATCCGTTTGTGGATGATAGACAGTACTGTGGCATAACTGTATATCAAGAAACTTAAAAAGTTTACTCCCAAATGTGCTAGTGAACACAGGGTCTTTATCTGAAACAATAGACCTGGGAAAACCATGTAACCTGAAATTATGCTGTAAGAACAATTGTGCAATTGTTTTTAGCCGTGTAAGGATGAGACAAAGACTCGAAATGACTGTATTTAGTTAATCTGTCAACTATCACCCATAGAACTGAGTGACCTTTAGAAACTGGCAGACCCTCAATAAAGTCTATTGAGATATTTTTCCATGGTAAAACTGGAATGAGCAAGGATTGCAACAGGCCATTAGGTAAAGCTTGCTCCATTTTGACTTTCTGACAAATATCACAACTCTTCACAAATTCTTTAACAGCCTTTTTGAGCCGTGGCCAAAAGAAATTCCCTATACAATGTTTTATCCACACCAGAATGTCCCCCTTCTGCACTGCTATGAAACAATTGCAAAATCTTCTAAATGAACATAGGATCCTTAGGCAAATAAAGTCAACTCTTATAGGTAGATAGAGCTAGGGATCTATCCTTCAAAACTTGGCTGAAAAATGCCACAGGTTTGGACTTTTGTATCAAAACAGCCCCAATCCTTGTACTTGAAGCATCACATTCAATAACAAACCCTTTAGAAAAATCAGGAAGGGCCAAAACTAGTGGTTGAGTTATTGTCATCTTCAATTTCTCAAAAGCCTATTGTGCTTCAGTTGACAATGCAAAACTATTTTTCTTAAGTAGGGCAGTAAGAGGAGCAGTAGTACTCCCATACACTCTAATAAATTTCCTGTAATAGCTCGTCAATCCCAAAAATCCCCTCAAGGACTTAATGGAAATAGGAACTGGCCAATCAACCATAGCTTATAGCTTGGCTAGATCTGTCCTCACACCATTCATAGACACCGAGTGCCCCAAGTAATCAACCTCAGCACAACCAAATCTGCACTTACTCATCTTGGCAAATAACTGGTTTTCTTTCAAAATATCTAGTGTAATCTTCAAATGCTACACATGCTCAGCTTCGGTTTTACTATACACTAGAATATCATCGAAAAATATTGGAATAAAAATAGGGCTTAAAAATAGAATTCATCAAGAACTGAAATGTAGATGGTGCATTAGTCAAGCCAAAAGGCATAACTATAAATTTGTAATGACCCTCATGAGTCCTAAAAGTCGTTTTAGGAATATCTTCATCCCTTACATGAATCTGGTGATAACTAGATCGTAAATCTAACTTAAAATAAATTTTTGAACCACACAATTCGTCAAGCAATTTCTCCACAACCAGGATAGGAAACTTATCTTTTATTGCCTCATTATTCAAAACACGATAATCAATACACATTCTCTAGGTTCCATCCACCTTTTGCACAAGTAAAACTGGAGATGAATAAGGACTCTAGCTTGGCCGTATTACCCCATTATGCGGCAATTTCTTAACAATCTTTTCAATCTCCTCTTTATGAAAATAAGGATATCGATAAGGCTTTACTGAGATAGCTTTTGACTCAAGCTTAAGATGGATAAAATGATCATGATATCTGTTTGGGGCTAGCCCCTTAGGCTCAAGAAAAATCTCTTTATAACTACATAAAAGCTCCTGGATAGCTTGAGAAGGCTTTGCCACTTCAGATTTTTCTTCTATCAATTGCAACACTACCCATTTTTTCTCCAAATCTCTCAGCTTAAAACTGGAAGACTCTTCCACCAACTTGGACTGCTTCAGTCCCCTCAACACAATCTGCTTGCCCAAATAAAAAAATTGCATAGTGAGTTCTTCAAAATTTCACTATATTTCCCAACGTTTGTAATCATTGAATGCCCACAACAACATCACAACCAGCCAATACTAAAACAAATGCATCCATAGTGAACATTGTTCCTTGTATTAACATGGGAACTGTAGAACAACTTCCTTCACTTACAATATGCTCTCCATTAGCAACTTTCACCTTCACTTTATCATTTCTATTCAACTTAAATTGTGCCTTATCCACTATTGATGGATCCACAAAGTTATGGGTGCTACCAGTGTTAATCAAGATTACCACCCAATTCTTACCAATTCTGCCCTTAACTCTCATTGTTTTAGAACCCATTGCACCTGTAATAGCATTTAAAGAAATCTCAAGTTTCCCTTTATTCTCCATACTGCACCTAAAATTATTTCCTTGATTCCCTTCAACATTTAGAACTTTAGGAAATTCATACATGATTTCTTCAATCAAGGACAACTTAGGACTTCTACACTTATGGCTAGGAACCTATTTCGATTCACAATAGTAACAAAGACCTTTTTCTCTTATGTCTTTCATTTGAGATTGAGAAATTTTTTGGACTGGCAAACTAGGCACTCCAGAATTTTTGCTATTGTCAACTCCAAGATTCTTGCTACTTTCAACACTAGAACCTTCTCTAACTCCAACACTAGAGCCAAAGCTCCCATGACTTCTTGAAAACTTCTTACTGACTTGCACATGCTCTTATGATATTTTGGCAAGCCTATAGGCAGCCAAAAGTGATGTAGGACTAAACATCCTAATTGGTAGTCTTATTTCATCCTTAAGATCACTCAAGAAACAACTCAATTCGTAACTTTTTGACAGCCCTCTCAATCAATTAGACAAAAGCCTCAAACTTCTCTATATACTTCTCCACTGAGTCAGTTTGTCTTAGCCTTGTCAAGACCTCCATAGAATCATCATACGAATTAGCCCCAACTATTAGCAACAAGGTTTTAACAAATACATCCCAACCTGTCAAGAAGCCTGACTCCTCCAAAATTTGATACCAAATAAGGGCCCTGCCCTCCATGTGAAAAGATGCTAAAGACAATTTTTGTTGAGGCACTGTATTATGGTAAGCAAAGAAATGATTGACTTTGTACAACCACCCTGCTGGATCCTCCCCATTGAAGGTAGGAAAGTAGAGCCTCACAAATCTGGTATGATTTTCATGAACTACTTCTAAGTGTTGATCCACATTGTGACTTCCTGCTGACCATTTTTGTTGTGATTGGCTCTTTGTATCTCTGTAGTTAACTCTTTCAGTTGCATGACTAAGGACTCCAAAGCCCTCTGCTGGGCTTCAAAAGAACGTTTCAAAGCTCCCACTTCCATTTCCAAAGCTTTCTGGTGCGATTTGGCAGATTTCTTGAATGTAGAAAATGAATCTTGAAGCTGATTCAAGCGTGTTCCCTCTACCATGTTGAAGAAAAAAAAATATTGATCGACAGTCTCTGATACCAACTGCCACACGCTCTAAAGAAGAATCAAGAAAAAGAGAGAGAATATAGAGAAGAGAGAAAGTATTCAATTTGTATTTGTATTCTTCAATGATGAAAATGTACATACTGAGTCCCTTTTTATATATTGGTAGGCTATTGTATCTAATGGGCTTATTGACCTATACAAGTTTATTCATTAGACTTTTTCTAATTCCCAAAGGTCCATGCAATTAAGCCCAAGACCCGAGCCCTCTTCACTCTGAATATCCTCCAATGCTTATTGTATACGCTTGCCCTAGCCCATGACACCGTAGCTAAAGTTATGACCAAAATTTTTGACACGTGCCCAAAGCTGCCCCAAATCTAGAAAAAATTATCGTTTCCTGCTTGACTTGTGTTGACTAAGGGTGTAAATTTGACCTGGAAAACCGGAAAACTGGTCCGGACCGGACCGGTTTTACCGGATTTGAACCGGTCCGGTCCGGAACCGGTTTTTAAAATACGTAAACCGGTTAGAACCGGTTCGGTTCCAGTTTTGAAATTTTTCAGACCGGACCGGACCGGTTGATAATAAAATATAAAAACTAATATTTTATATATTAATTTTATTAAAAATTAAAATTATACAAAATATTATATATTAATATATATAAGTTTAAAGTTTTATATATAATGTATAATTATTAATATAATTTATTAATTATACATTATATATAAGATAATGTTATTATAATTAATACTAATATATAACTATACCAATAGTTTAATATTAATACTATTATATGGTCTAATATATTAGATACCCATACTAATATATAAGTTTATAACTATTTAACTAATACTAATAGTTTAATATAGAGTATAGACTATAGTTATACTATACTATTATATAGTCTAATAATTTATATAGCTATACTAATATATAAGTTTATAACTAATACTAATAGTTTAATATAGGCTATAGTTATACTTATAATTAATATAGTTAATAGTTATATTAAATCACTAAAAGTTTATAACTAATACTAATATATAGTTTATAACTAATACTAATATATAACTATACTAATAGTCTAATATTAATACTATTATATAGTCTAATATATTATAATTTATATAGCTATACTAATATATAAGTCTATAAATAATACTAATAGTCTAATATAGACTATAGTCTATACTTATAATTAAAATAGTTATATTAAATCACTAAAAGTTTATAACTAATAGTCTAATATTAATACTATTATATAGTCTAATATATTATATAGCTAAACTAATATATAAGTCTATAACTATTTTACTAATACTAATAGTTTAATATAGAGTCTAGACAATAGTTATACTTATACTAATATAGTTACACTAAATCACTATAATTAATACTAATATATAACTATACTAATAGTCTAATATTAATACTATTATATAGTCTAATATAGTAATATATTATAATTTATATAGCTATACTAATATATAAGTCTATAACTATTTAACAAATACTAATAGTCTAATATAGACTATAGTTATAGTTATAGTAATGTAGTTATACTAAACTTATACTAATATAGCTATACTAATATATAACTATACTAACTATAACTACACCCCTAAATATTAATAGTATTATATAGTCTAATAGATTAGACTATAGTATATTAAATGTATTACAAATATATATATATATATATATATATATATATATCAATATATATAAATGTATTATATAATAGTAGACTATACTAATATATAACTAATATCAATATATAACTAATACTAATATATAACTATACTAATATCAATATATACACTAATATAGTCTGATATATTATATAGCTATATTAAATCACTATAAATTTATAACTAATACTAATATATAATACAGACTATAGTTATACTTATACTAATATAGTTATACTAAATCACTATAAGTTTATAACTAATACTAATATATAATATAGACTATAGTTATACTTATACTAATATAGTTATACTAAATCACATAAGTTTATAACTAATACTAATATATAAATTATATAATTATATATAATGTATAAATAATTATAATTTATTAATTATACATTATATATAAGATAATGTTATTATAATTAATACTAATATATAACTATACCAATAGTTTAATAGTAATACTATTATATGGTCTAATATATTATATACCTATACTAATATACAGGTATATAAGTCTATAACCTATACTATTTAAATTTAAGTTATTTAACTATCATTTAAAAAAATAATTTGAAAATAATCAAATATTTATTATCCTACAACTAAACCCAAACGGTGCCGTTTTACTTGTAAACCCTAACTCTATGGCTATGCCTTCGCCCTTCGGTCTCTCACTCTCAGTCTCTCACTCTCGAATCTGTCCAGTTTCACTCTACCGAGCCGTCTCTCCCTCTCTGCCTTCAACGAATCAACCCTCCGTCTCTCCCGAGCCGTCTCTCCCTCTCGTCTCTCACTCTCAGTCTCTGCCTCCTACTCTCTCGACCTCGTCTCTGACTCTCGTCTCTCACTCGTCCAAACTCCACACTGCCGAGGCCCGAGTCTCTCAGTCTCTGCCTCCTACTCTCCTGTCGTGACCTCGATTCGTCTCTCAGTCTCTCTTCTCTCAACTCTCTCATCCTCTGTCTCTCTGCCGACTGCCGACTGCCGAGTCTCCACCCTCCCGTCTCCCACCCTCCTGTGACCCCGTCTCTCACTCTCACTCTCACTCGGTAAGTCCTTTTTTTATTGCTTATTATTGTTTTTGAAATTACATTCTAGAATTTCTGTGATTGGGTTTTGTTATATTAAGATTTTGTGATTGGATTTTGTGATATTGGGATTTTAGTGATTGAGTTTTGAGTTTTGTGATTTTAGGGTTTTTGAATCCGAAATTTAGGATTTTTTGTGATTTTGTTTATTATTGTGTTTGTGATATTAGGGTTTTTTTATTGGGTTTGTGAAATTACTAAAAAATCCGAAATTACTTTGTGATATTAGCCATTAGGTTTTGTTGAATTCGAAATTATTTTGATTGGGTTTTGTGTTTGGGTTTTGTGAAATTGTGTTTGTGTTTAGTGATACACTGATATTAGCCATTAGGGTTTGTTGAATCCAACATTTACTTTGATTGGGTTTTGTGAAATTGTGTTTAGTGTTTAGTGATTGAGTTTTTTAAATTACATTGATAGGGGCCATAGGACTTACATTAATCCTTTAAATAAATTTATTACTACTTTTATACATTGAGAAATTGGGCAGCTGCTTACCCCACATATATATAGTTATAGCTACTTTTATTAAATTTTTTTTGTTACTATAGATGGATCCTTCAAATGAAACACCCGACAATGTTCGACCTTCAATGGGAGGGAGTGAAAGGACCATGGAATCAACAGCGACTAATGATCCGCTTTCTCCCAAAGCTACTGTAAGTAAGCCATCTATTGCTTCAAAGAGTGGTAGGAAAAGATCTGTAGCTTGGGATTATTTTACTTTGATTGATACTGTGGATAAATCGAAACCTAGGGCTGCATGTAACCTTTGTGGGATGACTTATGCTTGTGATCCTAATATAAATGGCACAAAATCAATGTTGGGGCACTTAGAAAAAATATGTAAGAAGTCTCCACTTAGGAAAGTGGATAAAAACCAATCTATATTAGGTTTTCAGTCTGGATCAAGTAGTGGGGGGCTTGTACCTATTGCTTTTAGTGTTGAGGCTTGTAGAGAAGCCTTAGCTGAAATGTTGGTTGTTGATGAGCTTCCTTTTAAATTTGTGGAAGGGGAGGGGTTTAAGAAATTTATGCTTGTTGTGCAACCTAGATGGAATGGGATTCCATCACGTGTAACGGTTGCAAAAGATATTTTTAAACTTTATTTGAGAGAGAAAGAGAAGTTAAAAAGTGCTCTTAAGTGGCAGCGCATTTGTCTAACCACGGATATATGGACATCCGTGCAAAATTTTAACTACATGTGTCTCACCGCATATTTTATTGATGATGATTGGAAAATGCACAAAAGAATAATCAATTTTTGTAAGGTTGAAAACCACAAGGGTGAGACATTAGGAAAAAAAATTGAAGCGTGTTTGCTTGAATGGGGGAGGCCCAATATATTGACAATTACACTCGATAATGCTAGTTCAAACAATGGGGCAGTTTCGTATTTGAAAAAAAAGACAAAGCATAGAAAAGAAACGATTTTGGAACATGAGTTCTTGCATATGAGATGTTGCGCTCATATCTTGAACTTGATTGTTCGGGATGTGTTGAAAGAATATGATCAATCCATTGCATGAATTAGAGGGGCTGTGAAGTATGTGAAATCATCTCCACAAAGGTGGGACACATTTAAGCAATGTTGTGATAGTGAGGACATTACTTGTAAAAGTGGTGTATGCTTAGATGTAGTAACTCGTTGGAACTCCACTTATATGATGTTGGATAGGGTTGAAAAGTTTCAAAAAGCATTTCAACGGTTAGAGGATGAAGATTCGAGGTATGTCAAGAGTCTTGGGGAGTATGATAGTGAGGATGATGGTGGTGTTAGTGAGTTGGGGCAAGGAGGGGCACCCAAGTTAGGGCCTCCAACCATTGATGATTGGGATAAGAGTAGGTTGTTTGTAAAATTTCTAAAACTTTTTTACGATGCAACTTTGCGTTTCTCGGGGACCAATTATGTCACTTGCAATGGTTTTTTATTTGAGCTAGCGACAATTCAAGCTGCAATTAATTTAGAGTGTTTGGAAGGGCCTCATAATTTGAGAACAATGACATTTAGTATGAAATCTAAATGTGAGAAATATTGGGGAAATTTTGAAAAAATGAATCTTTTGTTGTATGTTGGGTTGGTTCTTGATCCTCGATATAAAATCCGTGTTCTAGCTATTATTTTTGAAGGAATATATGAGGATAATAGTTCAAAAGTTCAAATATTGGTGGATCGGGTTAAAGATGCCTTGAGTCGTTTATATGATATTTATTGTGGAAATGGTGGAAGTGATGTAGGGGCACAAGATCAAACTAAGAGCCAATCAAGTGAGGGAGGAACTAGTAGTACAAGTTCAACTACTAGGGTAGGTCAAGGTAATTTCAGATTATTAATCCATGAACAAATTAAGAAGCGTTTGGAGTCGGAGAACTTTTTGTCAAGTAAATCTGAATTGGAGAGATATTTATCTGAAACATGTGAAGAAGATGATTCAAAATTCGACTTGTTGGCTTGGTGGAAGGTTAACTCCATTAGATACCACGTGCTTTCAAGAGTTGCACGGGATGTTCTTGCAGTTCCGATATCTACAGTGGCCTCTGAGTCGGCTTTTAGCACAGCAGGTCGAGTACTTGATCCTTTCCGTAGTAGCCTATCTCCACTTATGGTAGAAGCCCTAATTTGTACACAAAATTGGCTCCGTTCTTCTGCCCCGATTAACCTTCGCACTTTAATGGATGATGTTGAGGAGTTTGAGAAATTTGATACAGGTATGTAGCATCATTTATCTTTTCTTTAACTATCTCTAAAGAAATAATCAAATATTAGTAATTTGTTTTAATTATTATGTTTTTTTTTCTTTTTGTGTAGAGCTCATGAAAGACCCAGAGAATTCTTCAATACCTACTTCTTTAGTTGGAGATCATTAAATTTAAGGTAGGTAAACTTGTATAACATTTCCGTAAGTTTTTTTTTTCCTATTTAATGTACTTACTAACTTTTTATTGGAATTAATTGCTTGATTTATTTTCATATAATTGCAAGTTTTGTTGAATGGACTATTGGAGTTGGTGGCTTGGTGAATATCTATTGGTTCGAGTTGTAAAATTTTTTTTTGGATGTTCTAATTTGGATTTGTAATTTGGACTTGTAATTTGATGGACTTTGGACTTATAATTTAGACTTTTAGTGTTTGGACTTGTAATGTTTTAAATGTGTAAATTTGTAATGTTTTGGACTTTTGGAATTTGGATTTCTAATTTGTTAAGACTTTTAGACTTCTAGTTTGGACTTTTGAACTTATTTTATTCCATAGAAGAATTTTATTCCATAGCAGATTTTTTTTTCCAGTTTTTGTAATAGTTATATTTATAGTAAAGCAGATTTAGTAAAGCAGAGCGGCAGATTTAGTAAAGCAGATTTTTGAAAGCAGTTTATAGTAAATTAGATTTTAGGAAATCAGATTTTTTTTTTTTAGTAAAACATAATTTTTAGTAAAGATAAAACATATTTTTTTTAATAAAGCAGATTTTGTAATAAAAGTATAACAGATTTTTGTAGAGCAGTTTTTTTTTTTTTTATAAACAGATTTTTAATAACAACATATCAAATTTACATTTTAAAAAAACCGAAAAATCGGACTGGACCGGACCGGAAACCGGTTAAACCGGAAGTACCGGTTTATAAGGTTAACCGGAGCGTAATCGATTTTGAAAAATACAAAACCGGTCATACCGGTTCGGTCCAAGATTTTGCCAAAAACCGGACCGGACCGGACCGGACCAGTTACACCCCTAGTGTTGACTTGTCGTCTCGAGGTAGTTTAGCACCATCAACCTGCAATTTGACAGGTCAACATCATCTGACTCGGATCTCTCTGCATCATAGTGCCATTGGACCATGACACATGTTGCTCTTACTTGTTATTATTTGGAGCATTGGGTGTTAGCTTGGACCTTGGCTAGATGGTTGAACAATCATTTTATTGTTTTAGTTGACTTGAGAGTTTGAGACTCTAATATGAAATTATGAATGATAGTATATCAAGAATAGTCTTTTTAATTTTTTTAACTTTTTATTTTTATTTTTCAGGTTTGCATAGCATATGAAATATTTTTAGTTTTTTCATATCTAAAATATGTTTTCTTAATGTTTTTGGTAAACTTAAACCTTGAAAGCCTGCAAAAATGATTTATTATATCTTATTTAAAAATGGGCTAAATATAAATCTAAAAAAAGTTCAAATATGACTTCACTTCAACTCCGATTTAAGTCGGAGTCAAATTGGAGCCTATGTAAGTAGGAGTTGGAGTCAAAGTTCGGATTTAAACTTCGACAAAGTCACAATTAGAGTTAGATTTCCTGAATACCAATTGATACCGACTTCGACTCAATCGGTGCTCAACCTTAGTTCTCTCTATATGGGAAAAGAATATACCTTGCCAAATGGGTTCTTCTTAGGCGGTTTGGGTTGGCTAGAACGGGCTTATCTTGTCTTGTTTGGAATTTGGTCCTCTTGTGCAAATTGGACAACTCGTGTAATTTTTTTGAGGACTAATAATATGTGCTATGATAAATTTTAAATTAGCTCATTCTATCATAAATTTCATCCATCCTAATTAATGGAAGACAAATGTCACGTGCTGAATACTCTCCTTCTCCTTCTTCTTCTTCTTCTTCTTCTTCTTCTTCTTCTTTTTTTTTTAACCTTATTTGCAAGCTCAATGTTTGCAAATCAGGTACAAATCCTTGGAAAAAAATTACCAGAATTTTTTCGAATATCATGCGTGCATTAATGTTGCAAATCGATTTTAAATCATCAAATGTGTAGCAGAGGTTGAGAAGAACTTGGTCCTCGAGCATGTGATAAATACATATATATTTTTTTCAATGGAGAGACATGCCATTTTTTTTCAATTACAGTCCTATAAAAAATTGTATTCATCACATATTTAATGGATACTTCGCACATTTATAGATGGATGAGAAGTCCTCCAACCCAATTTGAACACTTTCTCCATTCTATTTAAAAATTTGACGTGTCCATTGAGTATGTGACAAATACATGTTCTTTTAAAATGAAATGACGCTTTAGTTTTCTAAGTTATATTTTTTAAAAAGCATGCGTTTGCCACATGCTTTTGACACTTGTCATATTTATAGATCGTCGGGAAGAAACTTTCTCCAACCCAATTTGGAGGAAAACTGTTTCTTTTAAAGGTGTTTTTGCACCATTGACTCAATATTATGGGTGATTGTAGAAATCCCAACTTTTTGTACCTTGAAATGTAAATAGAATAAAAGTTTCTAGCCCTAGATTTTTTTTTTTTTTCAAAAAAACATAGTGGGTGTTAATCATGTAACCAATTAGAAATGCAGAGCTCTCGCTTGACACATCTAGAACTCTTGGAGTGTCACAAGATGCTGAATCAGTCGTACATGTGACCATATGTACCATTACCAGCATTCCATCCAAATAGACAGTTGATCAGATAAAAAAGGCATCTAAAAAAAAATCTTTCTATTAGTATCATCAAATTATCCCGGTGAGGGCAAGAAGTTAGCAGAACCATCAAGCAAATAAATACGTGAATTCTCCCGACATCACTGGTCCACAAGAAAATGAAAGTTAATTATCTGAAAACAAAATTGTAGAGTAAAACAGGTGTGACTTTTGGCATTTCCTTGCTGATCAGAAAATTTAGAAGGATTCATAAGTAACCAGTTTTCTAAGGGCCAATTAAATGGCTGTGCCTTCTCTAAATCGTATATACAAGGAATACTATACAGGTATACTAGGATCTTAAAAAAGCTGTACATTTTCATTGCAGGGGCTGCTTACTGTACCTACGTTTGTTTGGTCGGTTCTCAAGACCTGATGATAAGAACAGAGTGACAAATGATATTTCTCCAAAGGCAGTGACTTTTAAATTCAGTCGGTACTGCTGCCGAAACTTGAACTTATAGGGGCTGATCCAGGCACCTGTGGGGGAGACCAGGTGCAAATGCCTTCCTTCAAAGTGACTTCAGCACTGGTACCATCAGCGATTGGTGAATATGGTTTTGTCACTTTCCTTTTTAGCATTTCCTGAAAAAAAAAAAATTGCAAAATGAAGTCATCATTAGACAGGAAATGAAAGATACAATGATATGCATTATATAGACGACAGATCAGAGGCAAATATGATTACTTAAATAAAAATTTAATTTATGTAAAAATTGCACACATCTATATCAAGCATTTGTATAAATTCTGTAGCATTCCATAATTGGATTTGAAGAAAAATAAGAACATATATGTGAACTTAATAGAAGGAATCAGCAGACCTCATGCCCTTTTACCAGCAAGAGTTCATGTAAGTAGATTAGCAAATGCATTTGTCAACTTAATAGAGGGAAACTGCAAACCATGACAGGGTATGGCATGCTCTTTTGCCAACAAGGGTTCGCACAGTAGAATAACATACAGCATCAGAAACCAACCTTTGAAAGGTTTGACCCATAAGTGTTCCTTGCTTGCTCAATTGAAGCATAAACTTCAAAAGCCTGGTTGGTTTCACGGGTGCATTTTATTATACGAACTACTTCTTTTGATTCCATTGCTCTAGACTGTAAATATATAATAACTCGTGAAGGTGGAGAATGTTGATGGTCCTTCTTTCCATGAGTCAATTCCATTGTCACCAGGTCATCACACAGTACATCCCACAGTACTGAACATGGATCCCTAGCTGGGCTAAACTTCCTCTGAGCAATAACATTTGAAGGTTGCTGGAGAGAGAGAGAGAGAGTTTAAGTTTTGTAGGTGTCCTTGGGTGTAATAAAAGATAGAAGTGAAATATCACTATATGTTCTTTGTACTCAAGTTAACTTACTTGCAACAATATGACCCTCCGGTGGGTGACCACAAAGATTTTCCCTTTTGGGAGTAAAAAGTGATCTTCATAAGCATCTGACAAGGCAAACTTTCCACGCACTTTAAATAGATCAACCTGGCCAAAAAATGAACCAGATTCTGCCAGCTGCAATATAACCTTCATGATTGAAACAAAACAAATAGATTCAGAATCATAGTCAAGTTTATAGAGAGAAACTAAAATTTTAAATAGGCTATAATCATGGCTCATGGTTAGAAAGGGTTGTAGCTGCATCTGTTTTTCTATATGTAAAAGCAATTATGTCAATAAGCATATGGGGTGCACCCAAGTTCACATTTATCCATCTCACTTGCTTTAATCTGATCCAAATCGGACGAACACTACCAAATCCATGAAATAAACAAAAAAAACACAGTTTTAATGTAAATGACAGAGAGCATGGCAAACAACTACTACCTGCCCCTGTGCTTTGTATTCATCATATGGTCGAAGCAAGTTATCACCGCCAATAACACGAGGTAGTCTCCTGCGAAGGAGTTGTTCATCTGATGTTATAGCAGATGCTATCTTCATTCTCATAGCATTGGCACCTTCAGTAGTTTTTGACAAGAGATCCAAAACCCCACTCACTGGTTGAGCAGCTGCACCTATTATTCCTTTTCCAACGCCCTGAACAAATCCCTCAACACCAGAAGATTTTGCACCTTCAAGAGGCTTTGTTAATATGCCAGTAACGCCTCTGAATAGGCCTTTTGCTAATGCTCCACCGCCCTCTCTGATAACATCACCAAGGTCCTCCACACCCTTTATTTCCTGAAAAAGAAAATTATCCTAAGATTATTACTCAATGTGAAAATAGCCATACAACTAGATAAGTTAATTGAGAAACATTAGTTAATACATTATGCCCTGTATCATGCACTGAGAAAAAAAGTAGCTATACAACTAGATAAAAATAGCTATACTATACAACTAGATAAAAAAACACTGTATCATGCACTGAGAAAAAAAGTCAACCGCCAACAAAAATAGCTATACAACTAAATAAGTTAAACCAACCGCCAAATAAAATTCCAAATATCACACGCTTAAAAAAAATGTCTGCATACCATCAAATTGGAGCTAAATTTATATACTCTATAATTTTTAAAGCGTACAACTTACTCCAAATAAGCCACATCATCCAGTCTCCAATTGTATTATTGAATGAAAATTAATTAATATATGCAATTAAGTTAAATGAAAAATATTTAGTTAAATTATTATACACGTGTTTGGTTTTATCAACGTACATCATTTATAGTTTATGTAACCACAAGATCCATAAATGTTACTAAATTCTTTTTGATGTTTTTTCTATAAGTAAAAGGAAATTTTATTAGAAACGAATGTATAGGCAAAGCCCATGTAAATAGAAAGTATACAAAAGAAAACCCCTAAATACATTCTAGGAAACAGAAAGCGACATCAGAAAATCATGAGCGGAAGATCCGTCAAACACTAAAGCAGAAAACCAAAACAGCAAAGAGTGCACAAAAGAATTCCAGATTTGCTCCAAAGAACACTCATTGTCATTAAAACACCGCTCATTTATTTCCATCCAAATGCACCACATAATACACAAAGGACCCATCTTCCAAGCCAAACCCACTTGAGAACAACCATAAAGCCCGTTCCAACACGCAAGAAGGTCAACCACTCTCAAAGGCATTACCCAAGCCAAGCCGATTCTACAAAAGATGCCATCCCACAAAGCCCTTACCGCCTCACAATGCAAGAGTAGATGATCCACGATTTTCCCATTCTTTTTACACATGAAACACCAATCTATAACTATAATACCCTGCTTCCTTAAATTATCCAGGGTCAAAATTTTCCCGAGAGAGGCAATCCAAATGAAAAAAGCCACTTTGGAAGGCATGTGAGACCTCCAAATGCACTTCCAAGGAAAAGAAGAACTATCCTGAAAAGTCAACGGCTTATAGTATGAACGAACAGTGAACTTTTTACACCTCTTAGACTTCCACAACATCCTATCCTCAACATTACCACCAAGCCTCAAAGAGTATATAAAGCCAAAGAAAGCTGAAACTTCATCAATCTCCCAATACTGTACAGCTCTAGTTAAACAAATAGCCCACTGAATTGAGCCATTAGAGTGGCAAAGCAAATCAGAAACAGCAGCAAACCGATCTGAAGCCAAACGAAAAATAGCCAGAAACATACTATTGAGGGCCCAACCACCATGCCAAATGTCAAACCAGAAACAAATCCTAGATCCCTCACCAACAGCATAACTAACATGACAAACAAATCTCTCCCAGCCCTTTCTAATGAACTTCCAAAGCCCCACACCATAAATCCCCCAAACTTCATTAGAACACCAACCCCCCCAAGCACTTTTATACTTCTGATCAATGACCTCCCTTCAAAGCAACTCCCCTTCCGATTGATATCTCCATATCCACTTTCCTAATAAAGCCTTATTAAATATCCTCAAATTACGAACTCCCAACCATCCAACTGAAATAGGAAAACAAACTTTATTCCACCTAACAAGATGGAATTTAGTTTTCTCTCCCATACCACCCCATAAAAAAGTACAAAACAACTTCTCGATCTGGTTGGCCACTCTTGCAGGCAATGGAAACAGCGAAAGAAAAAAAGTGGGGTGATTAGAGAGGGCACTCTTCGCAAGAGTGAGTCTACCCCCTTTAGATAAATATAGTTGCTTCCAACCAACCAACCTTTTCTCAACTTTCTCAATAACCCCATCCCAAATATCACAAGCCTTAAAAGTCGCCCCCAGCAGAAGACCCAAATATTTCAGAGGTAAGGAAGCAATTTTACAGCCCAACAAGCTTGCCAAGCTATTGATGTTACGCACCACCCCCACCCCCACCCCAACCGGAACCAACTCAAAAGGAACCCCCAACAACGGCCTCCACCCTCAAGTGCAACGCCTCCATAATAATGACAAACAGGAAAGGAGATAAAGGGTCCCCTATCTCAAACCACGCAAGCTATGCAAAAAACCAACAGGGTTACCATTAACCAACAACGAGAAAAGGGCAATAGAAACACAATGTCTAATCCACGAACACCACCTTTCCCCAAAACCGCATCTCCCAAGTATGTAGAAAAGGAAGTCCCAATTCACATGATCAAATGCCTTTTCCATATCAAGCTTACAAAGAACAGAAAGAGCACCCTCCCTCAAACGGTTGTCTAGGCATTCATTAGCAATGAGCACCAAATCATGAATTTGTCTTCCCCGAAAAAAATGCATTTTGGGGCTTAGAGATGATTTGCTTCATCACCTTGCTCATACGATTAGCAAGAACCTTCAACATTATCTTGTAAACCCTGCTCACAAGACTAATAGGTCGACAAGCCTTTAGCTCTGAAGCCCCAGGTCTCTTGGGGATAGACATATCACTAATTTTTGTAACTTGATGATATGGTAGAGAAAAAATGGATTCATAAAGATGGGTTTCTTAGTTTTTTTATTATTGATTTTGCCGTTATGTGGTATAAAATGATTATAAAGCATTTTAAATATCCTTAAAACATTTTAAACATATTCAAAGCATTTCAAAATATAAAATATTTTAAACAATTATATATATTATTTTTAACTAAATATCTTAAACTATCCGTCTGCAACTAGTTTAAGTAGTTTTTAAGACATGGTCAAGGATGTAGTCCAAGAAGAACAACCGTAATTAGGGTAACTTGACTTTAGACTTTAGTTAGCATCCAGTATGCTTAATTGAAATTCGTTAATAAACTAAAGGATGTACTCACTTTTGAAATTTTCTTCTCTTTCCAACCAAGCCATGCAAACAAGTATAAAATTTCTAATTGGTGCACAACATCCTTTTTCTCATATGACACTACAACAATTTTTGTCTTAGGTGACATTATGTAACAAATGCCTTGTACAAATTGCAAGCACCTAGACAGCCAATAGGTGTGCATGGCCTAGCTTTGGAATGCCTTCTTAGTTTTTAAGAACCATGGTGCATGGTAGAGATTCAACAACTTTGACAATACGAAAGAATGACAATGGAATACCCTGGATTGAGTGTATGAAGGAGGTGAATGGGATCCCAGATTTCATGAGAGGGAGTTTTTGCAGTTTATCATAATTCTGAAGGGCTCCAACTGTAGCATTGAATAGTCATTTCGGAGTATAAGCCCACATGTGGCTTGGGCTTCTCCTTGTAACTTGATATTAGAGGGCAACCAGAACTGTGGGACTTGAGCCATGCCACCTACAATGAAATTGCTGGACAAGCATGGCAATGATTTAAGGGTGGGGATTGCAAGTTTTGTTCAAGAGAAAGACCTCACAAATTTATATATATTTTTTTGTAAGTATTGGATACCTCACAAATTTATATCAAAAAGCTAGTATCCAAGACTGAAGGAATGGGCAAATTAGATTGGATATAGACTACTCTTAGTCATGTGCTATAGGCACCTTGAGCAGTCTACTTGTAATTCTCCCACATCTTATTAGTAATGTATGCTGAAGACAGAAGGAAATGGGCAAAGCAGAATGCATACAGCTAACTCTTATTAGTATGGAGCAGGATATAAAAAAAATTATAGAAATCTCCTATGCATGTACATATTTGGTCGTTTTCATTTCCAAAGAAAATTATAAACACAGAAGATCACCTAAAAGCTGCTCCAAAATTAACCAGCACATTTATATTTGCACTCCACAAATAGTACATAAGTCCATGCTATATAGATTGTATAAATTCAAAATGGCCAACTACAGCAACAATGAGAAGATGAATAATAAATATGAGAATATTTAGCAAACCTGTCTCTGCCGGCTTTGAATGAACTTCTTATCCATTGATAAGGCAGCCACACCTTTACTCATATGTCCAAGTGCGCTACTTGCATTGCCTAATATGTCGACACCAGAGAGCAGTTGGAGGGGTTGGCTTAAAAGATCCTTGCGAATGTTTGAAATAGCAATACTAATCATGGAACTCTGCCTCATGCACAAGTTCTCACGGATCCTATGATTTATTCTGACCTGATAAACAAATACGAAAAAAGAACTTCTATTCAGATTTTCCATGATAAAAGAAAAAATATGATACCCCAGAAAATGTATAAATTACAAGAATCATCCAGCATTATTTCCACTTTTCAAAAAGATATATTTCTAGGAAAACTCCATAAAATCATGGCACTGAGAGCCTGATGTTTAGACAATTGAGCTTTACCACATATGCTATAGAAAATGTTAAAAAATGCTTTACACATATGATTTTGAGCCTGGAATGGTAGGCTTGGTGAACAAGCATACTGTAGTTTACATGCAGTGTTATAAGTCCATTATCCGATTCTCCCACAGATAACACACTCTTACAAGCATATTGAACTAATCCAACGGGATGGGGAATTACAATTATTTTCTCAAAACATAATTTGGACCAACTGAATTCATAGTTTTCATGTTAAATGATGAGACTTTCTCCATGAGCCTCTTGTTTCTAAATACATTAAGGGTGGTTCGTTCAATCCAGCCTGAAATTTTAAAGGTCAATTATCTAAGAAAATGTCTCATAATGAGGATCATGTGGAGAAGGATCATAACACATACTGGCATATTCTCAGTGTTCCCCAAGGCAGTCATTAAGGATGACCAAAATCCAAGTACACCCGTTGGCCGTTGACTTGGTGACATTGCCATTGACACTTTGAATCGTACTTCCGAGATGTCAAGGGCTCTGAAATTTCAAAGACAATATATAACTGGAACTTCAAGAAACCGGAATGCAGACATTAACCAAAATTTCAATTACAAGTTGAAGAAAGTTCCATGCATACATAATCTCAATAATGCGGTCGACTGAAACTGCAGTTGTTTTAGTGTCATAGAATCTCTTGAGGTTCACTTGCTGGATCATTTCATGAAGGCGCCAAATGATGGGTTCATGAATGTTTATTAGAAAGGCAGAATTTGCAGGTCCCTGTTTAGAAGCAATCAAGATATATTTAATTAGTGGATAAAGGAAACGAAGTGTCATATTTCTGCAAGACATTTAAATGATAGATGCTCACAATGACACCAATATATGGACAGACATAGAGATCTAGTGATCCATTGGATTGCATTGTCAAAGAAAATTTGAAAATATAATCATTCTCCTCCCCAACTCTCTGTGGCCTGAAGAGAACTGGCATTGGAGTTAATGGCAACTGGTTATCCACTTGTATTCCTCGCATTCTTAGTTTGAACCTGTAAAATAAAACAATATGTAAGTTAGTTCAACAATTGCAGACAAATCGATAACCAGAAAAAAAAAGAGCAAACCTGAGTAACCTAACATGCCTAATCAAGTGACCATTCATAGGTAGTGAATAATTGGTCAGCTTAGGGACAAATTGTATTTTAAAATTCTAAAATCATGAAGCAAGTGTGCTCTGAAGGCAAAGTTGTTTTGTTAAGTTGAATTGAAAGGTATGTTCTGTCATGATGAAATCTGTAGGGACCCTAAACTCCAAGATGTTCTACTATCCAAGATGAAGTACTTAATTGAAAGCAAATCTTACCTACTGATTCCAGAGCCCAAGCCCGTAGAATATGCAAAAAGAAGATTCTGCACTGATAGGTATAATATTTCCTCAGGTGTATGGTCAATAATGGATATTCCAAGCTCAGCCAGCTCAACAGTAACATGAAATTCACAATCTGAGATGGATGCTGATTGCTGCTGTTGAAAGTCATTTGCAGAAAGCTGAGATGAAGGTGATGAATACCTTCTACTCAATGTTCCTGTAGGTTCATTTTCTGGCATCCAATCACTGATCTTAACAACATTATTTTTCTCCTCTTTTACAATAGTAACACGTAGAGCTTTTGTAGGTCCACCTTCCACATGAATTGGTCGGTGATCCAAAGCCTCATCAATATCATACTTCTCTGATTTCAATGGATCATTCCCATCTGCCACTAGTTCCAACAAACGTCTTCTACCAAGATCTTCCCACAGAAATGAAGCAGCTGAATTAGGCAGAAGAAACTGCCATGAATCACTGGTACCATCCACTTGCCGAAAGCGAATGGGCAAAAACATTGAGCGATTTTCAATCCTGTTTATGGGAAGTTGATTATACTATTGATGCAGGAACAAAAAATAACTGCATAAGAAGGCAAAGAAAAGATAAAGAAAGTTTTCTGAAAGAAAACAAAAATAACCTGTAAGGACTTGATAATGAATTTGGGCGGAAAATAACTTCATAGCGGGAGCTCTTTCCTCCACTTCTTACTGCTACCCTTAATTGAATCTTTTCATTTCCAATAACCTTTTTCAAACAAATGCGCATCGCACCTTCAGTACAAACACTAAATGGTGTACTCCAGTGGTATGCATCAAGGCGCAACTGAAATAAAAAAGAAACTCCACCATGAGTCACAGAATATGTCTATGGAATTCTGGCATAGATGTTTGTATTACACAGACCTTTAACAGTTCAACTTTGGCAGAAGACTGCCATCCAAAGGGTTTTGGAGGATCAGCGGGATGAATCCATGCCTCTGAATGAGAATCACACTGCTGCAGGCAGAGACTCTGACCAACCCTATTAATAAACAAAGTGTGTGGCTGAAACTGAACAACCTGAACATCAACCAGTAACCATTTGTTAATTACTGATGAGACATAAAGAGAATCAAAATTATCATATCTTTGTTACGGTATATTTTTAAATACTGTATCCAGCGAATAAAATTCAATATACAACAGACCCTTGCATGCAAACTTTCTGTTGTTAACTCTTATGATGCATCTCAGGCTTTAAGCAATTTTGGTATTCATGGTGTTGGCTATTCACCATAACTTCTTACAACCGTAATGAAAAATTCTTTTCAATTGATAAAGATCTACAGCTCTGTTTTTGGCATGTGTAAATATCAATAACTTTATCCTTTAGCTAATTCTCTTTTTGGCAAAAGAAAATAATTTATTTTACGATTAAAATCTCTAAGATAATATTTGATAATTTTAAAAAATAGATAGGGTAACTGAACTAGATTCCTAAAAACATTAAAAAGCAGGCAGTAGAGGGCAGATCAATATTAGAATATATGCACCTTATACAGTATAGCATGATTGCTAAAAATTATACTCCTTCCATCCCACAAATGATGTTGTGTTTCCTTGCTCTTTCAGGTTATCCCATATCCAGCTCCGTTAATAAGCAATCTCACTTTCAATTATGATCTAAAGAATCTTAGATGGGAGTTTCCAGAAATGAAGACATTTATTGATTAAATTTCCCATATTTACCTTATATTGAATCCACCTATAATCAAATTTGAATTCGCCTCATTTCATATTTGAACCTCCTTTCTTTTTTTCCCCTATCAGTAAATAAAGACTTTATTGATGAGGTATAGGTATGGCACAAGTACATGGGACAGAGACAAAATCTAAGGAATTTGAGGAAGAGCATTTGCCTCATTAAGCATAATCTTTTATCTATTGTTGATGGAACAAGTAACATGAAAGCCAACGTTAGATCAACCTACTACCATGAAGCACATAAATTAATTGAAGATAATTAGGTTCAACCTTTGTTCTGTCTGAAGTCAGATTCAGTAAAGCTGAAAGCTTGTAGTACGATCCATCTGAATTGTATGCCTTGACGTCAATCCGCTCCTGGAAAAAAGTTTCAAAGGGAATCGCATATAATGAAAACTTCTCACATGCACATGCACACAAAAGGCTAAAACAGTTCTATTTGAGTCCATAATAATCTGGTGAATACTTGATCATGAATCTAAGTCACCTTGTTTTCGAGCTCATGAAAAGAAATCCCAGGACTGAAAATTTCAGAATTGCGGATAGCAACAGCAACGCCCACCCGTGAGGACAGATGTGCATCTTTGTTAGATGAAAATGATATAACACCGCTTCTGCTGCCATAATCTTGTGGAGAAAGCATGCTAGGAACTGGAGTAGTATCCTCAATTATTTCAAGTACTTGGATATTTTTTCTTGGGCCAGAGTGTCTCCTATCCATTGAGTTTGAAGGATGTTTCAAGGCTAACTTTGCGGACTTAACTGCTCTTGAAAGAATCATTGTATCCACATCTGCTTTGTCCAAAGGTTCAACTTCCACCAATCGATATGCTAAAGGCAGAGACGAATCATTAATAACCCAATAGGGAATAAAAAACCTAATGGTTTTGGGAGCTGCAATTGTTCCTCCTAAGTCACGTTCGATGGTCACACGCAATCTCCTGCATATATGATAATTAAGGAAGACCACTGGTACAATGAGCACAATTATTCTTCATTTCAAATATTCACAACAAATTAGTAAATATTTACTCATGGCTATACAGAGGTAAACTAGTATATGTTTTATTCTTCATTTCATATAGCCACAAATTACAATAACTAGACAAGGCTACAAAATTTCACCAAATACATATCATATTTTTTGATGACCAGACTGTCCAATGTCACAAAACACATAACATACACGAAATGTAAATACACAGCTGCTCAGGTATATGAAGACTCAATTTCTTCAGAATGTATATTGTAGGATGGCATCAAAATGGTTACCTCCCAAAATGTCCGCGTTTCATCATGTAATTTTGGATGCCATCAACGATAAGCATCAATATAAATGCTTAAATACCAGGCGTTGGAGCTGTGTTCTTTATTAGAGCACATAAATAGAGTACCAGTTGCTTATAGATACGATTCCTTATCTATGCTCAATCATAGAGGATTCTTGTTTTAGATATTTATTTATTTCTTCCTTTTTTTTCTTCTTTTAGTGTGTGTGTGTGAGAGAGAGAGAGAGAGTAGGGGAATACACCCACAGAATGCACTGGGAACGGCTTTGAGAAGTGACGTTAAACCTATCTCAACATCACTTCAAATTGAATGATGTTTATTCAAAGAAGAGGTTGACACAACAGAAAAAGAAAATCAGGCGATAGTACAATTAGGGGTGAAAGAAAACCGGTCTGGACAGGAAAACCAGACCGCCCTGATAAAACTAGTGGTCTGTTATGGGCCATTTTGTGACAGCAAATCAGGAGACAGCATAAAGGAGCATGCTACTTTATCAAAGGAGATATGTTGGAGATAGAAGTCAAGGGCTCTTTGGTTAAGAGAAGACGATAGGTGCATAAATGTTTTCTATAGAGTGGCTAACTCTAATTGAAGAAACAATTATATTGAGATGCTCTTGGTTGATGGCTCGATCTCTACTGATCAAGAAAAGATTAGGAGTCATATGCACAATTCTATGATGACCTATTCTTTAATAATTTGTGTGGAGGCCTAAGCTTGATGGCCTACTTTTTTTATTCGATTGGAGAGGAGGCCTCTTGGCTTGAGAGGCCTTTTGAGGAGAAGGAGGTTCTTAACGTAGTGAAAGCTTTGAATGGTGAAAAGCCGTTTGGCCGGAAGGGTTTTTCTATAGTTTTCTTCCATGCTTGTTGGGATGTGATCAAAGAAGATATTATGCGAGTGTTCTATGATTGACATGTAAAGGGTTTGAAAAAAGTCTCAATGCCACTTTCATTGTTGTCGTATTGAAGAAACCAGGGGCTGTGGATGTTAAAGACTTTAGGCCTATTAGCTTAGTGAGCAGGATTTACGGGATCCTCTCTAAAATTCTTGTTAATAGGTTGTATATGGATATATAAAAGATCATCTCAAAGCCAAAGAATGCCTTTGTCAAAGATAGACAAATACCAGACTCTTCTTATTGTTAACTACATTCAGATAGTAGGCTAGATTCGGAGAGCCCGGGTGCTCTCCAAAGTAGACATTAAGAAGGCCTATGATCATCTCAATCGGGAATTTCTTCTATACTAAGAATTGTGGTTTTAGGGAAAAAGGGAGATTTTGGATTGAAGATTGTACACTTTTCTTTTTTGGTGAATGAAACCTCTTCCAGTTTCTTCAGTAGCTGTCCTCGCTTGCGACAAGGAGATCCTTTCTCCTTTACTTCTTGTCATTATCATGGAGATGCTCAGTAAAATGATATTTGCTTCTAATAACGGAGAAGTGGCTTTGGTGCTGTCAAAATGAAAAAGAGGCCTTGTGGAGAAATGTAGTAGATTCTAAATATGGATGCATGTAGGTAGGAAGGTGTTCTAGGGATTATGGATATAGGGCTCTCAAGGAAGCTTTCCTGAACGTGTATTGTGTTGCTCGTGCTAAGTATGCTTATGTCGCGGACCATTTGAAGATATCTAGTGACCTCTCTAATTATCTAATCTGTAGTATTCCATCAGGTTGAGAAGAGGAGGGCCAGATAAGCTTCTTTGGGCCCCTTCGAATAGAGGGCTCCTCAATGTTTGCTCTTTCTATAATGTACTAATTTCTCATGATAACAAACCCTTTCTTTGGAAGAGTATTTGGCGGATGAAGGTCCGTTCAAGATATGGCTTTTGATTGGACAGCCTCTCTAGGAAAGATTATCACAACGGAATCATCTAAGGAAAAGAAACATTGTTGTGATTGAGTAGTGTTGTATGTGTACCAGGAGTGAAGAGTCTGTTGATCATCTTTTTACTCCATTGTGAGACTGCTAGAGTTGTGGGGTGACTTCTTCAGTTGGGTGGGTTTGACTAAGGTAACACCTAGAAGAATAATGGAATTTTGTGGTGCTTGGAGAGGGTTAAGTGGAGTTGATTGCAACAGTGTAGGAGACAGTCCCAACTTGCCTTGTATGGTGTATTTGAGGAGAGATAAATGATAGAAATTTTTAGAATCACAGACATTATAGACTTTAATGGGCTTAACTATCATGATTTTCTTGTCATTTTCTACTTCCAGACAGGTATTTTTCTTGTATATATCCCATGTACCTGGCCTACACCTTTTTTTGTAACTAGAAAATATTTTATTAGTACTGAAATAGGCATAGCCCAAGTACACAAAGCCTAGCTTACAGCTTTTGCGTCCTTTAATGAAATTTACCACTTATAAAATAAGAATTACGCTAATAACAGCAAAACATTGGGAGGTAAACCTCTTTACCTCTTTTTATGATCAATTATATGCTTATAGATTAAAACAATTCGGAGATGACAAGATGCACTGGAATTTATCCATGAAAGGGATGTATGAGGTAAGTCTTTCTATAATGAATTACTCCCCATGACAACATTGCCTTTCCATGGAAGTCCATTTGGAGGAGCAAGTATACCTTGAGAGCAGTTTTCTTTGTTTGGACGGCTGCAATTGGGAAGATCCTTACTTTAGACAACTTGAGAAGAGACACATGATGGTGATTAAGTGGTGCTGTATAAGTAAGAGGTAGCTAGCATGCCACGGCAAGCTGTTTTCAGTTTATATGGACTTAGTTGGGTGATGCCTTGTTGGGTGATAGAGCTGTTAGCCTACTAGAAGGGATGGGTTGGTTGCCATCATAGTGAGACCTTGGGAAAATCAGCCTGATTGTTTGATGTGGTGCACATGAAACGTAAGAAATGAGTGAAGCTTTGAAGACAAAGCAAGGACCATCCAGGAACTCAAGACTTTCTTTCTAATGCACTGTACCCTTGAATCTCAGCCACTCTATGCCTCTCTAGTCTATGGTTCTGGAATTTTACAGCTCTTATCTCCTGACTAGAAGCTTTTGATGTATACCCTGGTGTAATTCCTTTTTCTTTTTATGGCCTATCACTTATCTTAATTATAGGAAGAAAAGAATTTGATTTAGTACTTGCAAGGAATTTGACACTACATATATGCAACATACTTTTTGTTGGGAGAATATTCAACAAAATTTCCTAGCTCCAGAACTGTCTGTCAACGACATTGACAAATAATGGTAGCTGTAAATATAGCAGTAGATGTAGATATAGATGATTAGCATACAATTTTAATTTGGTACAATTAGATTCCCATAATTTAGTAGGACCATGTAGTTGTCTTTATTGACTGCTTTAGTGGCTGTTTTCCAGCCTTGTTTCAAGGAATGTTTTAGGAAACATTATACGGCTGATTTCCAGCCTTGTATTGATGAACATTGTTCTATATAATGAGGAGAACCCTCACAAGGAGGGCATCGAATCCTAATTTGAAATGGTATCAGAGCCCTAGATTTTTCTGGGGAAAATTTTCTTTCGGCAGTAATTCCATTGCTTGTGCCGACACTGTCTGTTTTCAAACTAGTAATTTCTGGGTTCCTGTGGTTGTGTTGGTATTGGTCATCATTCTTTGGGTCCATTCTTTTCTCGGGAAATTTTTGTTTTCTCTGGGTTATCATTCTCGGCAACTTATGTTTGCAAAGAAGTGATTTTCCACTTTGTTTGGTGATTCTTGGCATCCTCTGGTTTTCAAAGGGATTATCGACACTCTCTATTTTCTTAGAGAGGTGTTTCTCGGCACTCTCTAATTTCGGCACTCTTTGTTTTGTGGCTGTGGGTTTTCGACAGTTTTGGTTGAGAGGGATTTCTAGTTTTCGGCAACTCTGTGATTGAGGGGCTGTTGGAACAGCCTTCTGTGTTTGTCTCTGAGATTCTCGATTCAGTGGTCTGAAGGTGTGCGATGTAGGAGGGGATCTATTTGGTGCTTGTCGGCAGTTTCTGTGGAGGACTTTAGGTTCTTGGCACTTGGTGTGCAGTGCAAGTGGTTCTGTCGGGAGGGAGCAGTCCATCGACAGTGTCTGTGGATTTTTTTTTTTGGTCTCTCGGCAAGTGATCTCCGAGTGTTTGGTCTGCTCTCTTTGGGTTAGTATATTCTTCCTCTATCGGCAATATCTGTATGCAGATTAGTGTATTTTGTTGAGGTTCATCTGAGTGTTTTCAGTGGTCCAAGACCCATCGGGTTGGTCTGTTTTTCAGACCAGTGTTTTCTGGGTTCATCTAGGTGTTTGGTCTATTCTTGGACCAGACTTTTAAGGTTCTCGACACTCTAGGTTAATTGTTTTGGTCCAATATTTTTTTGGTTATTTAGGGATTTTTATTAATCTTGGAATCAGTTATTTCAGAAATATTTTTTGGTGCTCTTGGTTTTTCCTATATTGGAAATTATGTCAGGTGAAAATTTCATGATCCGTTTTAATGGGAAAAATTATGGAAGTTGGGAATTTCAGTTTCGAATGTTTATGAAAGGAAATGAATTATGGGGTCACTTGGATGGGTCCTCTGTGGCCCCTACTGATCCCAAAGAATTTAATACTTGGTCTTGCAAGTATGCCAAGATCATTTCTTGGCTATTGAGTTCAGTTGAACCACATATGATCAACAATCTTCATTCATTTACTACTGCTAAGGAGATATGGGACTATTTTAGACGAGTATATTATCAGGACAATACTGCACGCAAGTTTCAACTTGAGTTAGAGATTTCCAACTATAAACAAGGTAATCTCTCTAATGAACAGTTCCATTCTGGTTTTCTAAATTTATGGAATGAATATTCTGGGATAGTATATTCTAAAGTTCCTAAGGGAGCATTAGAAACACTGCAAGTTGTTCTTACTGAAAGTAAACGGGATCAATTTTTGATGAAACTAAGACCAGAATTTGAGATTACGCGAACCGGTTTGATAAACCGTAGTCCTGTTCCTTCCCTAGATGTGTGCTTGGGGGAATTATTGAGAGATGAACAGCATCTTGCTACTCAACATGGTCTCATGCAAGAAACTGGGACAATTGAGATGGTTAATGTAGCATATGCTGCTCAGGGGAAAGGAAGATCCAAGACACAGATACAGTGTTATAGTTGTAAGAATTTAGACATATTGCGAAACATTACAGCAGGAAATTTTGCAATTATTGCAAGAAGGAGGGACATATCATTAAAGATTGTCATGTGAGACCTCAGAATCGACAAGGCCAAGTATTTCACACTGCTGCACAAGCTAATTTAGCTGTTGTTCCTACTCCGGGACAGCAGCCTACTGGTGGTACTTCATCTACTCTTACACCCGAAATGGTCTAACAGATGATTATTTCCTCTTTCTCTGCTCTTGGTCTTCAAGGTAAGAGAACTCTTCTCACCTCTCCTTGGTTGGTTGACTCTGCGGCTTCCAATCATATGACTGGAAATGCCAATGCTTTACATGGTGTTCGTAAATATAAAGGTGACCAGCACATTCAAATTGCCAACGGTAATACTCTTCTTATTACAACAATTGGAACCTTGGGACCCTCTTTCAACAATGTCTGTGTCACCAAAATTATCTACGAATTTAATTTCAGTTAGACAGCTTATGGATAATAATTGTGAAATTCATTTTGATCGTAATGGTTGTTGTGTGCAGGATCAAGTGTCGGGAAACGTGATCGCGAAGGGGTCTAAAGTGGGATGTCTGTTTCCCCTTCAGTTTTCCATCTCTGGTTTTGATTCTTTTGCTTGTATTGCTGTTACTGATAATAGTAATGTTTGGCATAAAAAATTGGGACATCCCAATTCTTCTGTTTTGAATTATCTTAGGAACCAAGGTCATTTGGGAAAAAGAAATTCAGTTTCTAATGTGTCTTCAAATTGTAGTTCTTGTAAACTCGGTAAAAGCAAATCTTTACCCATCCCTTTACATGGCAGTCGGGCTTCCGCATGTTTTGAGATTATTCACACTGATGTCTGGGGAGTAAGTCCCATACTGTCTCATGCTCAATACAAATATTTCGTGACTTTCATTTATGACTATAGTCGTTTTACTTGGGTTTATTTCCTTCGATCCAAAGCTGATGTGTTTTCCACTTTTCAAGCTTTTGTTGTGTTTGTTGCAACTCAATTTTCTACTTGTATTAAAACTCTTCGTTCTGACTCTGGAGGTGAATATATGTCCCATGAGTTTCAAGATTATCTCAAAAGTCAGGGTATTCTCTCCCAATGATCATATCCTTACACCCCTCAACAGAATGGGGTTGCTGAGCGTAAAAATCGTCATCTTTTGGATATTATTCGTACTTTGTTGTTTGAATCTTCTGTACCTCCTCGGTTTTGGGTCGAAGCCTTATATACAGTTGTGTATTTGATTAATCGTTTACCTTCTCCAAATTTATAATTTGACTCTCCATACTCCCGTTTGTTCCTGAGTATAATTCTCTTCATATATTTGGCTGTATTTGTTTTGTTCACTTACCTTCCACTGAACATCACAAACTTTATGCTCAGGCTGCTCGGTGCGCTTTTCTTGGGTATAGTAATTCTCATAAAGGGTTTGTATATTATGATGCGGGTGCTAACAAACTCCGTATCTCTCAAAATGTGGTCTTTTTTGAAAACCAATATTTCTTCCAGTCTTGTGTTTCACCTGATTCTACTTCTATTTAGTTGCCTAGTTTTGATGATATGTCTTGTACTCTTGAACGTTTTAAGGAAGGCCTTGTGTATCAAAGACGTCGCCCGCAGTCTTTGTTGCCCCTTCTTGTCACAGAACCGACATTTGATTCCAGCCCAACTGAACCTCGACGATCATCTCGAGTTTCATATCTCCTAGCCAGGTATGGATTCGTACATACTGCACATCAGGCTACTCTTGATATTCCTTATGTGCCCAAATCTTATTCTTAGGCAGCTACTCAAGCTTGTTGGAGGCAAGCAATGCAAGATGAACTTTAGGCTCTTCAGGACAATCACACTTAGGACATCGTTTCCTACCCTGAGGGAGTCAAACTCATTGGCTGCAAATGGGTATATACTATCAAGCTACGATCTGATGGCACTATTGAGAGATATAAGGCTCGTTTAGTAGCTCTTGGAAATTGTCAACAATATGGTATTGATTATGAGGAAACCTTTGCACCCGTCACCAAGATGACTACTGTACATACTCTTATGGCCATTGCTGCTTCCAAAGGTTGGACTCTTAGACAGATGGATGTGAAGAATGCGTTCTTACATGGAGACTTGAAGGAAGACATATATATGTCTCCTCCTCCTGGTATGTTTACTTCCTCGTCTACTGAGGTTTGTCGGTTGAAGCGGTCTTTATATGGATTAAAGCAAGCATCACGTGCAAGGTTTGAGAAGTTCCGCACCACTCTTCTTGATTTTCATTTTACTCAGAGTCGGTTTGATTCTTCTCTCTTTCTTCAGAGAACTGATACTGGACTTGTTGTTCTTCTAGTATATGTCGATGACATAGTTATCACAGGTTCTGATTCTCAATTGATTGAGCATCTACAGCAACATCTTAAAACTACCTTTAATATGAAAGACCTTGGTCCACTTCAGTATTTTCTTGGTCTCGAGGTCTATTCTTGTCCCAACGGTATGCTTTTACATCAGCACAAGTATACCCAAGAGATTCTCACCCTAGCTGGTCTTCAATCAGGAAACTCTGTACTTACACCTCTGGAGGTCAATAGGTCAATTTAAAACTTTGTCGGGATGAGGGAGAACTCTTATCTGATCCATCTTTGTATCGGCAGTTAGTAGGGAGCTTAAATTACTTGACTATTACTCGTCCTGATATTACTACCAGCGGAGGTCCCTCCTTCAATCTTGATGACGGTAGGACCGGACAACAATGATAGAAAGATTCCCCTGTTCATAGAGTTCCGTCGCTTTCCCTTGCTCATCGAGTGCCCGGTCTTGTGCTCGCTGTCTTCTGTCATGCATCATGGCTGGGTGAGTTAGCCCATTGCGAATTAACCTCAGTGCTTCCAATCTGGTCATGCACATTTTCGCGATGCGCCTTATGGTGACCAATGCTGGAGATTCGTTTCACGCCGTAAGGCTGAACGCAGATAGGAACTAGAAGTCCTCAAATGCGATTAGACCAGACGGGAATGGTCGAAGCTCAGCATCTCGCACTTCAGAGTCACCACCTGCAACTACCGTTTATCGTCACCTTGGCTTATGGCTCATTAACCATGACCACTTGCTGCTTTGCTCCTTGTCAATCTCATCTAACTGCAGCACGACGGATCATTCGTTATCTCAAAGGTACATCTGGTAGAGGTTTATTCTTCCCTACTGGGAATTTTTTACAGGTTATAGCGACGCTGATTGGGCTGGTTGTATGGATACTCGTCGCTCAGTTACTGGGTGGTGTATGTTTCTTGGTAATGCTCTCATTTCTTGGAAAAGTAAGAAGCAGGATCGAGTATCAAAATCTTCTACCGAATCTGAATATCGTGCTATGTCCTCCGCATGTTTAGAGATTGTGTGGCTTCGAGGTTTGATGAGTGAACTTGGTATTCCACAATTTACCCCTACTCATCTACATGCGGATAACACCAGTGCTATTTAGATTGCTGCTAATCCTGTGTTTCATGAGCGCACCAAACATATTGAAGTAGATTTTTATTCTATTCGTGAAGCACTTGATCAACATGTGATTACACTTCCTCACATCTCCACCAAACACCAAACTGCTGATGTCTTTACCAAGGCTATGTCTCACCATCGTCATCAATTAATGATTGACAAATTGATTCTTCTTGATCAACCAGCATCAATTTGAGGGGGGATGTCAACGATATTGACAAATAATAGTAGCTGTAAATATAGCAGTACATGTAGATATAGATGATTAGCATACAATTTTAGTAATTTAGTAGGACCATGTAGTTGTCTTTATTGACTGCTTTAGTGGCTGTTTTCCAGCCTTGTTTCAAGGAATGTTTTAGGGAACATTATACGGCTGATTTCCAGCCTTGTATTGATGAACATTGTTCTATATAATGAGGAGAACCCTCACAAGGAGGGCATCGAATCCTATTTTGACACTGTCCAATTAAGAAACTTGAGATCCAGAATGCATGTTATATACCAAAAAATAAAAAAGTTCCTTCGGATTCCCAAACCTTTTACTTTGCTGGTGAACCATCCAGAAAGATGAGACATGGTCAAAGGAATAAAGATCCAGAACAAGAATAGGGTCCTGCATAAGAAAAAATAAATAAACATACAAGGGAATACTGCTTGCATAACGTAAATACTCCACATATACTCTTTACGTAGAACAAACAGGAATGAGCATATTTAGACTATGTTATTACCTTCTCCAGTACCCAACCTCCCTGAACAAACAATGTAAGGTAAATAGGTTTCCGGATATCTGCTGAATATATGTGAACACTTCTCCGTGAAGAGATTATACCATGCTGGCGCTCAATACAACTCCCTTCTTTTGCTTTTTCCCAGATTGTGAACTCAGCTGGACAAGGAAGTCGATTTTCCAACTTCAGAGGGGAGTTAACAGATATTCTCCAATCATAAACAGGTGCATTTAGCTCAGTATGAAGTACAGAAGCATCTACGCCTATGCTAAGCCAGCATTGCCTACTTCCAGTGCTAGAACAATGCAAAATTATATCCTTCTTCTCAAGCTCATTCAACTTGAATGTATAATTGGACATTTTAGATTCCTGCTTTTGTCTGAGTGAACCTTGGTCCATGAAGGGAAGTTCAACAGCATAACCCCATGAGTATGGGGACTCAGGATGATCCACACAAGGACGTACTTGTAAACACTGGTCAGAATCCTTGGATCTACTTCTCCAAGGTAGAACAGTAGAAGCACCAGGACTTATGGTAGCAAAGTCACTCTTCATGCTATTAATGTCTTGCTCAGGAGATTTTTTTCTTGAACGAATCCATCGCCTTCGACGCACAACATCAACAGCTGACTTGGTGCACGACTTTGAAGATGTTGGTGGCCATTTCAAACTGTTGAAGTCAGTACCATATGCCCAGCCATCGTTGTCAACAAATTGACATTTATCAATATTCCAAGTTGACGTCCATTGCCATCCAGGGGGAAGGGGAGGTTCATAGAATTCCTTCAAAATAAATTAAGAAGAATGTGAATATACACATTGTACTAATAGTTCAAGAATAAGAGTAAACAAACGATATTAAAGCCACACTCTTTGAGAAAACTCACCTTTGATGAATATGAGTAGTACCGGTTGCTCCAACGCCCTGGGTCATCACTTCGAAAGCCAGGCCACTTGTTACCCCAACCAGAAATTGGCTGATAACGTTGATTTTCAAAAATCTCTTCCACCACGATGTTACAACTGCTTGTTTGTGATGAGGGACATATGCAAATATCCAATTTAATATCAGTGTCATTTACAACTGTTGCAAGACCCCTGAAAATCACATGCTTCTTGCCATTTTTCATGACAACTTCCACAGCAATAAAATCATTCTGTAATAATTTGGGGACCACTGACATTGGAAGCAATGATCGAACACTCTCCCATACACCCTCCGGACTGAGTCCAATCCAAAACCCAATGTCTCTATCTGTAACTTTCTCATTTTCGGCATCTCTTTTTAAGTTTGCAATATTCTTCCTCTCAAAATAAGTAGTAGAAACAAACAGACAACTGTGGTCATGTGTGTTTTCAGCATTATCATGCTGAACCAGAAAAAAGCAAGCAACAAAGCGTTAAATTATAATATGCCATAAACATCAAAACTAAGCATGTTCAACTGCATTAAACAAGAATTCATAAACAAATAGCTCACCCTTCTCTTTAGAGGATATGATACGATATTCTGAACATTATAGGGTTGATTTGACATCCTCGCTGAAGCTACCTTCTTCAACATATTTGCACCATGTCCAACAGAAAATGAAAGTGATCCAACGACTTCACCTGTACCATTCAAAAATCTTTTTAATTATATGTGAAATACATATTACTGCAGGGAAAAATCCCACCACTACTTGAAAAGCAATCCACTGGCACTTAATAAAGCATTATGCATTTCAGCATGGACACTAGATAAATATTGCTCCATTTTGAAGGTGCCACGTCACCCATTCAAAACTAAAACTAAACGAAAAAAAAAAAGACAATAATGCGAAACCCAAGTCTGGGCAAAATATTTCATTGACAGCAGTCAGATTTAAATTAAGTGGAGCATGCTGATCCAGCTCGAGTGCAGAAATCAACAATACATTCAAAAATTGAATCTCTTGATGTCCTTGCAACTTTCTTTGAAAGCAAGTCTAATCTGGAGGTTGACGATCCAATAACACCTACCTTTTCCAGCTTTTGCTGCAAGGTTTGTCACCTCCACTTCCAACTTAGCTGGGGCCTGCATAAATAAATGTATTTCATTTATAAAGTAATAAGGCATAGCTCAATTTCACTGGGAGTATACAAGAGAGAACGCCTAATTACAAGTTAGAAGCTAGAAAAGGAGGCGATGTAAATATTGGGATCACACAATAAACTACGACAACAACATTAATTTACAAAGATACAGATAAACTTCAAAAATGTCAAATTACATGCTAAATTTAAATAACAATAAAATCATTATGTTCAAGAAAGTAAAAACACCATCCGATCACATGGCTTATAGATTTAATTGTTATAGATTAGCAAATCTTTTGACAGCATGCTCACATGTCCAGATGTCTTTCCAGAAAAAGATTGGCATGTGACATATCCGTAAATGAAAAAAGGTGCATCTCCACAGGAGTCTATAATCCTTTCTTGCCTGACTACCAACAGTTGAAGAATCCTCTTGTCACATGCCTCAGACAGGACGAATTTCTTCATCAACCCACTATTTTGAAGTAAGAAAAAGTTTCACATTCGCTTAATGATATAAGTACATTTAGACAATATCAAACTGTCCTATGCGAACAAGAGAACACCCATTATAATGAAGCTAAACTACATGTTAGGAGGAGGTTTCTGTAAGGCAAAGGTTTATATACTATGATACTAAGATGAAGAAGCCTCAATTCCCAACCAATCGAAGCGAAAAAAAGAAAGATGTTTAAATATTTTACATAAAACAGGCTGAAATAGACAACAAAAGAGAAGCCTTGGCTAAACCAATCTCTATTGTGGTAGATATTAGGACAGACAATACTGATAGGGGAGTAACAAGCACAAACGAGAGCTTAATTTTCCACATGTTTTTAGAACTTGCATGCTATAGTTTTTGTGACAATACCTCTCATTAAGTTATTTCGTTCTTTAAGAACATAGAAGCAAAAGAAAATAAGAAAGAAACATTGAAGGTATTTCATAAGATACCTTCTGAGAATTTTTTTTCTTTCTTTTTTTAATATTTTTATGGTGAGGAATCTTGGAAACCATGCAAAAGCAACATATCTTTAAGCCAGTTAAACCCCGGAGCCGTGTAACGCGTCCCCATCACACGGCTCAGGTAAATCATTGGCTTTTCAGCAATGGGATGTGGCCCCTAGAAATGCTTTACACCCAAGGGTTAGAAACATAGACTTGGAGGGAACATACCACCAAGACCAAGACCCCTACCACTTGAGCCAACCCCTAGGCGTTTGCCTTCTAAGAAAATTCAAATAATAAAGAAATAAGAATAGCAAAAATGAAGCTATCCCATACGATACCTTCTGAGGAACTTCAAATATGAAAAGTTCATTCCACTTAGCGGTGCCTGAATCGAGGTTATTGGCTTTTGAAACAAGAGGCTTGACACATTTTGTCCTCGCACTCTGAGGAAAAAGCTTTTGTTGATCTGCTGCCTGGCTATCAATGACAATGCGCAAGGCACAGAAAAAGTTATGGCTATTGCCATCATCAATGATCGGTATTCCCTGGAAAAAAACATAAAAATTATTTTTCTTTCCAAGTAGAAGAGAAGATAACAAATGAAGATTTGGATGGTATTTTATAAACAAGAGCCACATTTACAACCTTAGCTTCAAGAATCTGTATAGCTACATAATAACGTGCTTCCCTCGATTCATCTGCAACATTTAATCTGTCTGAAAACCTTGGAGGTGGGATCCAAACAGAAGTGCAGCCACCATGATGTAGCTGGTCGACGGAATTTGCATTTTGTTCAACTTTTTTCAGATAGATATCAAACCCAAGTTTGTTTTCTATAACCACAGTCTGAAAGTCATCTTCATCTAATGCAGAAAAAGTTGGATCCTCTCCATGCCTACGATGATGACCAGCTTCCTGCAAAGATAGTCAGCTAGTAAAGCATCAAAAGAATCTTCTTAATAGAAAAAAAAATGAACTCAAGATCAAAACCTCATTTAGCTTGGCAGATTTCTGCTCAAGTTCTAACTGCCTTCTCCATGAAAGAATGCTCCCAACGAAAGTGTCGAGATTTGCAGCACTGACATTTACATTCAGGATATTAGTAGCAGCTACACGTACTCTTTTCCCAAGTCTTGATGGTTGGTGTGCATTGGTATCATAAGTTTCAAACCTAAAAGGGTATAGAAAATAACACCAGTTAAGGACAAAGAGATTTATACTTCTCAAAAAGAAAAGAAGAAACACATTATGGATTGAGAAAACTGAATATTACTTGAAGATTCCATCAAATGGCTCAATAAGGGGCTCCCAAGCTTCTAATTGTGTGTTGAAGGCTGATGCAGCAATAGAGGAAATGAGTACTGCATTCATTGCCTCCAGTTGACCATGTGTTGCAAGCTTGATATTGGTTATCGTTGTGTCAAATAGCGGAGTCATCTGAAAGGGTCCAAATCATCCAATCACAATGACAATATCAATTAGAAGAAAGCAAACTATTACATTGCTGTATCAAATAGTGGTGCCATTTGAAACGCTTCAGTTTCTATCCCAAAAATAGTATCAGTTAGAAGAAAGGGAACTATCTTAACATCAGATCCTAGGTATTCAAGTTTCATGAAAAAACAGACCATTCCACATAAGCTGTCAAGAACCGTCAAAGAGAAGCATCTTAGCTTCATTTCGGCAGTTATGTTTTCCCGAGCCTTTGGTTTCATGGAATCACCAATAGTATAAGCTAATCGACTCGTTGGTTTTTTCAGATCAGAACGAGCAAGAAATGTGCATGCCTACAAAAAAATAAAAATATAGTGAGCTATGAACGAGAAAAAGAATAAGGAAGACAACACCATCAGGTAGGAAGGATAATGAAAAAGGGAAACCTGGACATACACAAAAGAAGTGTTTAGATGAAGAGATCAGATAGGAAAGCCAAATATTTAAAAGACGATCAAAGTACTAGCGCAGTGAACATTCATTTTAACCTGGTTTTCAACTTTCCAAATGCTCCAGCACTGAGATGCTTTTGAACTTGAAGATCTTGAAATGGGAACCTCAAGTATATTAGCTTGGTTGACAAGATCCATTCTTGGGCAGCAGAATGAATCCAAGGGTGGTGCTTCATCTGTTCTTGAGACTACACATCCTAGAGAAGCATAACCAGGAGGAGCAATTGGATACCAGAAGAAAACTTCGTCAATGCCCTTTCCTGTGATACGGGCTACTCTCGTAAACTGCACAGGCTTTGCAGAAATCTCAGGATTATTGGCCTTGAATATTATTCCCAAAGCAGGTGGTTCAAAGCTGACAAGAAACAAAAGTAACTAGATATGTTAGTAAATAACAACTCATGAAGAGATTAACAAAAATATAGGTTAAGAAAAAATTGCAAGATAAAAAGGTCTGACCCTTCAGTTATGCAATCACCCAGTATAGCATAACCCGGACATGCAATAGGTCGCCATATTGAGACTGGTTGCCGGAGGTCACTACCCTTGTCCCACCAGATTCGCTCAAAATTAGGGGTTGACACATAACAATTAGTAGCTTTTGAAATTGATCTAACAACATCCCATCCAGATGAATTTGCACTCTGGTTATTTGTTTGTTGACTTCCACAGTCACGACTGTCCCTTAAATCAGAGCCAGATTCTTTCGTGGCAGAATGTTGCCAAATTGAGTTCCAGAGAAGAAGATGATTTAGGTCAAAACATTTATCTTTGGTAGGGCATTGCGCTGAGGAATGGGCTAAAAATGATCCAACAACATTGTCTAGGCGCCAGATGCTAAATCCATTTGCCAAACTAGAATTTGAATGCACACTGAGTATGCATTCTGAAAATGCTGTTGATGTAACAAGGTCAGAGCGTATGCAATAAACAATGTGACTTGGTGGAGGTTGGTTTCCTACTTGTGCGACACACCCCAATGCTGTATATCCAGGCGGTGCAATAGGCATCCAAATAGAACAATCACTATCAAGATCCGAATGGCGTTCACATCTTTCAAATCCTTGAATACCAGAGAAGGAACCAATGAGATTGAAACCAATGGGCTTCCTCACACGCCCATATGTATTACTCACTGCCATTACAGCCTGTGAAGGAGGAGTTGGCCTGAAAACACATGTTGAACTTTAACAAATCAGAGCACCTAGAACATAAAAAAGAAGCAAGCAAAAACTGCACCATAATTGGCAACATTGTATATTACATTTGTTATCTCACTTCGATGTGAAATCTTAATATTAATAAACAAGAAAAAAACAATTGCGAGGGTTTAATAAAAATCAATTTAATCTAGTTCAACCTTGAAGTCACGCAATCTCCCACTATGACATAGTTTGATGGAGCTCGAGGCCTCCAAAAGGTAAGGTTGTAAAGGGACCCATTTACTGCAAAAAAAATTCCCACAGGTAAGTAAGAAAAATACCAGAAACTCAATCAAGACATGAAGTACATGGCAAACTATACAGAAGTATGGTCATTAGTGTCTAATGAGAATGCACATGTTATCATTGATAAAAAAAAATCAATGTTAATATAGCTAATATGAGAGAGACCTTTTGGGGCAACCCATAAACGGTCAAAGTTGGTACAGGGAGCAAGGGCTATTGCATTTCCAAATTGCAATGCTGCTGCTGCCTGCTTTTGCAGATTAAGAATGACAGAAATGGCACTAAGTGAAAGATGGATACATATATCAGTTGATATCAGAGACAGATTTGTTTTGTCCTTTACAGAAGTATATCCTCCTGATATATCCACAGGATCAAGAATGATAAGACCAGAACCAGCCTCAACAGTGAGATCTTTCACCAAGGCTCGTATCCAGGTATCGTTTTCCTTAGATGCATACCTGAAGAAATAAAAAATTAAATCTTTTATAAGCATTTAATCTGTGTTATATAAACAAATACACAAAGTTGAGATGGAGATATTGTTGCTAAAAAAATGCTGAAACAGAATTGAAATTCATCTATTAAGGCTGAGAGAAACACACAAGTTTCAAGGGTACAAAGGACAAAGGAAGAAGAAGAAAACGGACACACGTGACAAGCAACAAGTACTTCTCATATAAGTATCCTTTCCAAACTCTTCATATCCCAAAAAGACTTTCTGATAGGGAAAGCCCAAGTGGGACTGTGATACCACATTCTGATAAGTGATAAGGGTATGTGGTGTATGGAAGGCCAAGCAACATGGCCTATACTCCAAAAGAACTAGTCAATGATACAATTGGAGTCCTATTGGAATATTATAAAGAGCAAGAACTTCTCATTCCCAAGCAAAGTGGGATCCCATACATCACCTATCTGTATCACTTAAATGAGGTATCACAAGGATCGAGGTGAGTAACTTGACAGAGTAAAACTAAGAATGCTATACAATACATGTGAGTTTCTTAGCCACAAATGTGGATGACAAGATACTAACAAAAACTGCAGCAGAAAAACAAAAACTTACTTAGAATTGAAAAGTGTAAAACATAAGCCATAATATGTGAAATTGACAGAAGGCAACAAGATACATTCTTCCTACAATTTAAAGTTTCACTTTGGAAAATTGTGTCGGACTAATAAGGAATGTGGTGGAAACTGTTTTGTTAAATATAATTTCGGTTGTTATGAGATTTAACAGCAGGATTCCTTGATAAACTCCTCCATCTTCAGCATAAATGCCTATGTATCTTGTATGTATTTCAGTTATTATGTATTTAACAGCAAGTAAGAGGTAAATTTTATTGATACGAATGAAATAGGCATAGCCTATGTACACAGGAGGTATACAAAAGAACGCCTAAATGCATTCTAGAATCGCTAAATTAAAGATAAGAAGTCATGAACATTGTTTCCATTAAGCACAATGGCTGAAAACCAGAGCAATAATGTGTGTACAAAAACATTCTGAAGCTTCGTCATTGTATGCTCCATATCTTCAAAGCACTGTGCATTCCTTTCCGACCAACTTCACCACATAATGCACAACGGAATCATCTTCCATACTGCCGCCACCTGGGGACAGCCTTGAATTTCCTTCCAACAAGCAAGAAAATTAACCACCCTCAATGGCATTACCCAAGCGACATCAACTCTTCTAAAGATCTCATTCCACAACACTTTCGTCTCCTCACAAGCCCTTTTATGCAAATAATCATATTCAACTCAAATAATCATATTCACTCTCTCTCAATAGCCCTTCAGTCAGTCTACTGCACAGCCAAACCATCTAAGGCAGTTTTCCATCATGGTTTTCTCCACCCCAACTTTCAATTGAAAATAGCTTATTAAAAAATTAAGAAATAAACAAAAATTCTATATACAGATAGAATGCTTAACAAAATTAGATTGAAACCATCTAATGCTATAATTATACAAAATTGTTATATATTGTAAATGGAAAGTTGGGAAAAAGAAGGTCCATTTGCAGTATGGTTTACAAGAAGATATGTGCTCCCAAGTGGTATTTACCTTTGACATCTAAAGATGGGATACTTGTTACTTATTCAATTTCTGTAGAATAATTCTTGCTTGTTATTTGAAAAAGAAAACCTTGCTTATTATTTGTAAATTTACATTTCTAGAGCTGTGCATCCGGATGTGGATGTGGATATCTGGCTATACCTGGATCCACATCCGGGTCTATAATGCGGGTGAGGGTTTGTCTGGTTATAATATGGGCGGGTACCTGGCTTTACCTAGTTATAAAATATGGGTGGTTGTAATTGGATTTATCAAAAACTGCTTTTAAAAAATTAGAAATAAAAGTGATCATCAATGCCCACCGGAAGACAGGAAAAAGTGAACAGCAACGATATGTACAAATCTTCAGACACCATGTATGCTATGAACTGAAAGATAAAGCCCCAGTTTTCCGTTTGGCAGACAATCAAAAACAAAAAATAATTGTTGGATCCTAAATCCTTGGCTAAACAAACCAATTGTGCCAGGCTCAGTTCAGTCTAGGTTTTTGCTTTCTTTATCAGGTCCCAAACAATTAAGAATCTAAAGAATAAAAAATTTCAGTTTCTTGTCCTTTCTAACATTTCCTAGGCAAACAAACAGAGCACAAGCAGAGAAATAGACAATGGCTTAGCTCCTGAATTTAAAGCTTTAGCAAAACGATTTAATGGAATCGGAAACGTTTTCGGTTTTTGAAAGCATAAAATGATTCAAGGAATGTGTTTTTTTCTTCAAATACAAAAGGCCTACCAGTAGAATGAAGGATCAAGATCATGAATTGAAAATGCGGAAAGGGATGTGGGAAGGAAATCGTAGCTAGCTTTCTCTCCCCTAGGCTTTATTTTTTACTTCCCTATCTGGAAGAATCTCACTCTCTAGTTTCTTTCTCTTGTTCTGGAAGATCAAAATGTTCGTAAGTCAGATTTTTAAAAAAAAAGTTTAACCCAGTTACAAGCAACCGCATTATAAAACCATACCCACATCCAGGTAGATGTGGGTATGAAATCTTAATACCCACCCGGATGACCCCGGTTTTCTAAAAAGGGGTCCGGATGAACTATACATTTACTAGAGTACCGGTGATACCCCATACTGACTGATGAGTGTAGATGGTATATGAGATCCCACTTTGCTTGGAAGCGAAAACTTCTTGCTCTTTATAATGATTACAATAGGGCTCCAATTGTACTATTGACTAGTTCTTTCAGAGTGCAGGCCCAGATATGGCTCAGGCCTTCCCTATTGGGCGTTACAATCTTGCTCATTCCATGGTACCTCACATAACATTATCAATACTCCAAATAAAAGTTTACACATTTTAGCATGATTCTGCAGACTTGAATATTAACATCCATGTTCATATATCAATTTTACGTGTACATCAGGATGTTGATGTACTCCTTTCTATTGAAATTCAAAACTTGGAGAATACAATCTGACTGGAATTACTAATACAGCCTTAATGAAAGTTACTTCTCTTTTCTCAAACTGGACACTAAAACCAAAACCGCTTCTTGGGGACCTAAGTTGAAAATTGTTCCAATTCTCTTAATTGGTCTGTGCACGTTTATTTGCATATGTTCTGTAAGTGTGGGCATGGTTTTTTTTGTGGGGGAGGGTGGGGGGGCCATGTGTGGAGAGATGAAGAATAAATAGTGGTCTAAAATTTGTAGTGATATTTTAAGAAATGGGGTAGAAAAGTGAAAGCATATAAATTGCATCTGCAAAAGAGGATCAGGTACATATGTTAAAACTCCTTTGAAGAGATTTTTACCCATGTGCACTATGGACAAGCACCATAACAAAATACAAAGATTGCAAAAGGAAAATACAATGCTCTTACATGAAACTCAAATCCAATTTTGCACGGAGAAGTTTTTCACCATAGGACGAGTCATCCAGAGAAGATTTTGTACCATCATAGAAGGTGAGCTCAGGAGAAACAACCTAAACATAGTATTAAGCAATTCAAACAAGGAAACATGTCTGAATTCATTAGAAAAAGCAGATAGAAGTGAGTAATGTTCAAAATCAAACTATCAGTTTGAACTCATTTTTATTATCAAGCAAAAGCAAATCAAAATATTGCCCTGCATGAAATCTAGTAATGACAGCTTCCTCCCAAAATGACTAAACTTCTCTAAAGTCATCAGCAAAGTGAAAGGTGGGAGCTAAAATCAGAGATATGGACTTTGTTATGTAATGCAATTATATTAGGACCATGGAAGCATTGTGTACAGTATCAGTAGCTCAACCCTAAGAGCCATATCAGCAGTTCTTTTCATAATAACAACTGGACTGAATGCAGAAAGCTCATACATATAGCAATCCATCCAGGTCAAAGCTGGCAGGGGTGTGATTTTAATGACTTGTAGAAGAAAAGGTTTTTATGATTTTTTTTTTCTTTTCTGTAATTAACTAAACAATCTGTCAGAAGCTTGCTAATAAACCACTGTCTTTCAATTGGCCAAGTGCAAGAGAAGGTTACAACATCACAATGCATCTCTAGGGGCGCAAAAGTGTTAAAAGCTATTGGTTTGACAAATCATCATTAACTTCTTTATTCTCACAATTATTGGTCCAATGGCCTATTCCATTGTCAAAGAGCAGCGCTTTCAATATTGGCCACAGAAGTTAGGAACTATGCATGGTGAAAAAGGTAACAGGACAAATAATAATGTTCCAGTTGAAAAAGCCACAGCTTTATATATTAATGGCAAATGAATCCACCCATTTTTCTTACATGAACTAGTTTTTTTTTTTCCAAATGGCCGCAAGAACTCAGTAAGGAGCAAGATAGCTAATTAAGTTAAACATTACTGAAAAAATTAAGGCTTTAGATGGAAGGGCAAGACGCACCTTGGTAGAACAAGATTATGATGAACATCAAAAATCAAAGAGAAAAAAATTCAAAACAGGACTACAGTTCAAGGCTTAACACAAAGTTTTCAGAACTTTGCAAGGGGAGTGTTGCCTAATAATTTTAACAAAAGATTTAAAGTCCAAAGTTTAATGGATAAAATGAGCAAGCAAATAATACAAATAGTCGACATACAGTAACCAGATATAGACAGCAGCGATTAAAGATCAAAATATCAAAAGGGCAAGAGTTCAAAGTAAAACAGAGAGAAAACAGGTTGAAAGAAAATATATTCGTACAACATATCTAGAAATGAAGATCAGTCACCTGGGTTTCAAATGTGAAACTCTGCATCCCATTTGTATTATTTTGAGAATACGAAGAGATATTTGTGGTGTCTGAAAATTCATGCATGTTGTGCACACTCTTTTTGTCATCAACAGATGAGGATATGTCCAGAAATGTAACTTCAACGCCATCCTCTAATGAGACTGAGTAGCTGCTATTGTTACACAAGTACGCATACTTCCTCAAAAGAGAACCATTCTGATGGATAATGAACACAAAATCAATCTATGTGGAGTATTGAGCTGATCTAAGCAAAAGACTAAAAACAACAATCCTTCCAAATCTTCAAACCAGCCAGTTTAATACGATTATAGTGCACTTCAACAAAACTGAACTCGTAAGGATCGATTGCCAATATATTAATAATGCCAATACCGCCAATATACATAAACACGCAAAATGAAAAAGACAATCATAAACTGTCAGGGGACTCTTCAGATTTTATATTTTACACATTGCAGACAAGTGTCCGGAATTCAGTTCATTTAACTTGATTTCAAATGATTTGGTATTATCATTCAATTCCATTCAAATCTACAATGTTGACACGCAAAAAAAGCTGACATCCATATTTACAAATGGAACTTTTTTGTTCATTTTTCCATGCCCAGTTTAGGTTGATGTTTATTAGCTCCAAATTTACATTTCCTTTTTTATTTCTCATTCTACTCCTCTTGAGTAATATTTTTGGAGATGGAGACAAAGGACCTTGCAGTTGAGGGAGCGCAACAGGTGTGCACAGTTCATCCACTAGGTTGCTAATTCACATTGGCAGAGCAATTCCAGACTACTTGAGCATGAATGGCATAATTCTTGTCAATCACCAAGACATCAGGCAATTGCATAGTATAATTCTATAGAGTTTGTACACAGAGCTGTTCAGTTGGAGACCTAAGTTGGATGGCCTGACTTTCAAAATATTGGGAGTGGAGGAGGAAAGCAGTTGGAAAGGACCAGTGAGGAAAGTGAAGTTTGCGAGGTGGTTAGAGAAATGAATGGAGACAAAGCCCCAGGACCAAGTGGCTAAGCCATGGCTTTTCTCCAAACTTGTTGGGAAGTGGAGAAAGAAGACCTAATAAAGGTCTTTCACAATTTTCATGCTAGGGGCATTATTTTGAAAGTCTTGATGCAAACATTCATAGCCCAATCCTGTAGAAGACAAGAGCCATTGACATCAAAGAGCTCAACCAACAAGTCTTGTGAGTGGAGTATAAGATCATTTCAAATGTGCTAGCTAACATATTGAAGTTGGTGCTGGTAAAGATCATCTCCCACTCACAGAATGCTTTCACTGGGGGAAGACAAATATTAGATTCAGTTTTCATGCCACTGATTACTTTGATAGCATAATAACATCAGCAAGACAGTTGTTTTGTGTGAACTAGATCTAAAAAGGCGTCTGATCATGTGAGTGGGATTTAACGTTGAGGAGATGTGGCTTTGGGAAAAAATGGTGCAGTCGTATAGGTCAAAGTATATCCACAGTGCACTCAGTATTGGTGAATGACGCACTCAGCTCTTACGTAGATAGCAACAAAAGGGTATCCCTTGTCTCCACCATTGCTTATAATAGTCATGGAGGCCATAGTAGAACAATCTTGGCACTGGTAAATGAGGACCACCTTTCAGGTTTCTCGATGGGGACCCGCCATGAGGATTTCTTATCTCACACCTATTATTTTCTATGACATGTTAATCCTTCATGAGTCTATGACATACTTTCTCTGCATTGCATGTTCCAAAGTTTTGAAGCAGTCTCGAGTCTGAAGATTAGCTGCGCTAAGTCTGAGTTACTACTTGTTGGCTGTGTGGATAATGTTGACAGCCTAGTCCAAATCCTGGGATGTCAGGTGTCTACTTAGCCAGTGATGCTGAATTCTCTCCTTTATTATCAATAAAACTTATCTTACTTGTCAAACAAAATTCTGAACATTAGTTTCCTTCTAGCCCATCTGTTTTAGAGAATTCCAACTACTGACCAAATCTAATGCACACATTGCCCCCATTTATAAAAATAAGAAACAAATGCAAGTAGTATTAAAAGAACAACCATCTGTAAGTAGGAATTGATAGTACCTCAATCTTTACATTCACAAACCGCAGCCTCTTACCACGTCCAATAATTATAATTGGTTGATATCTGAATGAATGGGATTCCTTTGCATCAGTTTCTTCACTTAAACAGATAACCTTTCCACAACCATCATATGTGTATTCATCAATGCTTAAAGAATCTGCAACTAATTGTCTACTTGGGGACAGGTGCACCACATCTTCATTCTGTTTGTAAACACGTTCACTGAGTACTATTGCATTTTTCCTACTCAGGGGATCATTGGTAGGGTCCATTGTTTCATCCCTTCCAGTTATTGCTCCCAAAGCAGGCACAAAAAACTCACCAACAGCAAGAAGAAAATCAGGTACTACAAGAACTCGAGGCTGCTGAACCCGAACCACAAATGATTGGGATGACTTTCGCCATCTGTAGTCCATCAAGAACATTGTTGGAACTGGCACATCAATGTCAAGGTCAGCTTCTGTGTTTGTTCTTGAAAAGCTGTCTTTATCCATGAAAAATGGAAAATTTCCAGGAGAAGCTTGTTTGGAAGCATCAGTGGATGATCCAAGCATCAGGCGCATCTCAGGTTTTATATCTGGGCGGATATCTAGAATGGAAAATTTGGGAATAGTTACATAGAGGTCTGTTTCAGAGGACGATGTCATCCGATATGATACCCAAAGACCTTCCAGCTGAAAAACCAAACAAACAATATAGTTTAGTACATAGCAGCCAACACTATGGAAAAAAAATAGTACAAAGCACAGATACACACACACACACACACACAGATGTATATAATCAAGATCAAGATTCATGTAGGTTGAATCAAGATAATTACTCACTGCAATATGAGCTAGGGGTGACTCCTGAATGCCATTACACAACTCTAATAAGGCATGGTCAACTACAACCGCCACTATGGTAACCGTACGTGAGAGTAGCATTTGACTACTTATGTTGACCTTGTCAACCAGCGTCCTCATGGTATCCTTTGAACCAGATTTCCTGCCTCGGAAGCTTGGAGGAAGCCTTGGCTCCTCACATAAGTTCATGTATGCACAATCCAGAATAACTTTGTATTCTTTGTCAGACATCACCCCATGCAATAAACCTACCTGCTCAAAAGATCACTCATACATATCAACTATAAGACTCATTTTTTTATAAGTAAAGAATCAACTAAAGAATCATAATCACAATCATCCCATAAAGTTTCTTTTTCTTTAACTCAAACATATGAGACCCTGAAAAGTTAACCAACCAAAAGTGTATAAAATACATCAAACGTCAATTTTGAATTTTAAGAGAGTTTCACTTTTAATCAAATGAGGGCACCATTTAAATAGCATCATATTTGAAGAAACAAGCAAGAGATATATTTAGAGTTAGTTGTAGAATAGGTGATCCAACTTTGATCTCTAATCAAATTATTCAATCTATACATCAAAAAAATATTTTCAGAAATGAAATGAGATAAAATCTACAATATTAACAAAAAATATTGGAATCTGAAATATTGAAATAGGATTACATAAAAGATTCCACCTGACTCTCAAGTTCCTTTTCACTAAAGTTTTTGAATTTCAGGCATGGATGCTATCATATGTTTTATGGAATAACTTGATAGAATAACTCAATTTTAATTAGGATTTTTTTTTTCTGCATTGTAATTCATGTACCCCCTGAAGGCACAAAATTCATTTTTTGACACTGGTGGTTGAGTGGATCTCTTGACAGAATTAATAGTAAAGTTGAAACTTTTAGAAGATTACAATTGAAGTGCAACAAATTATAATTGGGAGAATAAATTCAAATATCATATCAGGTTAGAAATTTAGAATCCAGTCATGTCAGCTTCCTATTCCATGCTATCAGTTTAAACCGAGACAAAAATGGAAAAAAAAGACTAATGGAACCCTTTATTACTGCATAAACAAGCTTTATATCGCTTGTATATGCATGAACGGGTGTGTATAATTAGGTTGGTTATAATCAACCATTACATCGAATTACTATTTTTTTGTGTGATTAATCAATATAATTTAAATAAAAACCAAATTTGACACAGATTTTTCATTACACTGAGACATAATATGTCTTATAACTTGCGGGTCTTCACCAGAAACTTAGCACAAATGTTTACATCAAAAAATACAAGGAAAAAGAAAAGAAAATAGTGAGCCTGAGTCATTTTGAAACACCACCACAGGACCTTACACACACAGGTTTCCCAAAATTTAAGTCGGCTCAAGTCCAACACAAATCATAAGAATCATGGATAAATCTAATCAGAAAGAAACAATATCAAATAAGGTATAAATGAACCAACCAAAGACTGCAACCCCTAAAATAATAGACTTAGAGCATTGGCATTGGCTTCATCAAAAGCCTAGCCAAATGCAAAATATAGCTTATTTCTTCCAAACATAGCTGCATTGGATTAGCCAAAAGATAAAGTGGAAACTTTGAGCCACAGTAAAACACTCTTTTCCTTCATATTTTAAGTGTACTGTACGCCAACCAAATGTGTTTTTTATTCCGGTTTAATCCCACAGCTGTCTTTTTATTTTCCATGTTCAGGTACCAATACAGGTAAACAAGTACTTGGCATATAGTGATGGAATGAGAGTATTGAGTTTGGCAAGCAATAATTAAACAAGTAATAGATGATGAGGCCACAAAAATACCATGTGGGTAATTAGGTTGAGGAAAACAATTAGTTGGGAAACAATAATTTAAGTATAAAATTAAATTATTAATGTATATATGGTTAGTGTAATTGCAAAATATGAAAAAATAAATAAAAAATAATATTATTAAAAGAATAATATTATATTATTATTCTGATGAATCCAATGGTTAATCCAATTGAGGTTTTGGATTTATGGAAAACATGTACTTTCATCAAATTTTGAAGATGACTTTGATGAAGCTAATGCCAATGCTCTTACTAATGTATGTCTACGTTCATCACCATGAACCAATCACATCAAATTTAGATTTCACATCCAATTTAATCTAAAACCATATACTAACAAGAACTAACACAGGTTTGAACTCATTGTAATAAATAAAACTGACTGACCTAGAAAAGCAACCCAAATATATTTTAAATATGACAAATTAAATCACAAAAAATCATAATCATTGCCCACCAAAGAAACTATTGAGCCCAAAAAATCACAGATTTTTCCACAACTTCTACTCTAGTATGAAACCAGACTGGGATCATAATTTGGGGAAAAATAAAGCATATATATGTAAAAAAAACAAAAAACAAAAGACAAAAAAAAAAAGAAAGGGAAAAAAAATAAGAGTCAAGTGTTCCATCCAAAAGGTTTCTTCCAGCACAGAAGCCCACTGACGTCAAGTAAATGCACAAGGCATATTATATGCCAGAGAACTACAGGTCTATACCATCTTCACGAGACACCATATAGAACAATGTAAACCATAATAGTATCAACACTGCCCCACACAAGGTATATTAAAGTTGTTTAAACCATCAAATGAGAAGCAAGAAAGTAACTAGTTGATAAGAATCTCAAGTGCAAATACTACCTTCACTTCTAGCGAAAAGGTTGGAACTTTTCTAAACACATCTCTCAAACTTCGGCGCACATTAACATCAAATCCTTGGCCTTCCCTTATCATTGGTTTACCAATACTACCATTGATTCCTACCGACATGTTGATACCCAGAATCTGCAAAACAAAATGCCGGTGTGAAAAATAGTGAAGTAAATCGATAATGTCAACACACTATGAAATAAAAAAGGATACGAACCTCAGCATGTAAAACATCAATATGGACAGCTGAAGGATCTTTCTCTGGGCTGCCATGCCAACTAAATTTATTTGTCACCTGCAGCTGGCCCAGATCAAGTTGAATGAAACTGCAAAATACCAAAAGATTACACTCAACTGAACATTAAGCCTATAAATATTAACATCATGTAAACAAAAAATTGCAAAGCTATTTTACCACGACTATTAAATCAATCAAAAAAAAAAAAATGATCCGTAAGAAGGATAAATAGAGGAAAAGAAAAGGGGTTCCTAATCCAAATAAATCAACACAACAAAGTTTAGCACTGCTAAATTTGTAGCTCAAGCTCAAATAGGCAGACAATTTAATACGATTTCCCAGCCATGCTCCTTGGACAAATTGAAATGTGATAGCATATAATCTTTCAGTAAACATTAAATTTTTGTATACATCTTTAAGCAAAACAGGAACTACAAGAGTTCATTTTCATGAAAGAATGTAGGAACTTGGGAATTTCTGTTTCTGCTGAGCTCAATAAAATAGGGTTTTCAGAAATCTTTGTATAGAAATCCCAATCCCACCAATCAAAACTTAAAAAAAAAAAAGAGTGTTCCTTCCAAATCACCCATGCAAGGAGTTATGTTTGCAACCCTTGTCATTGTCATCACAACCAAGACCACCATATTGAACCACCACCATCACCAACACCAACGTTACACCAACATCATTGCCATCATTCATGGCTGCAGCAGTCACACCACCACCACCACCCATCATTAGCAGCTTCCATCTATTACCGTACCCACAACAGCTGCTGCCGCCGCATTTTCCAACCACTACAGTAATCAATATCACCCAAAATACTAATGCATCGTTACTACGACAACCACCAACATCTAACTCATCACCTCTTCATTGCTATCAGCAAGAACAAAACTTATTAGTCATCGCCTTTACCATTTTAAACGATAAAATTCATCAATTCCCATCAACTAGGTTTTTGGATAATTGGTGATTTAACATTGAATCACAGCAGTGATCCTGAATTAGAACAAAACTCCACTTGTTGCATCTCATTTCGATTGAATATTTCACAGCTTGAACCCACTTATTGAGGCGTGTTTGGCCCACACAAAAATGGAAATATAAGGATATTAAGTAAACAATTACGTTTAACTTTTGTTATCAACTTTAAATTTTGGGACAATTAGTAACTTAACCACCACCAACACCATTGTTGTCACCACCTCCACCAATACCAAGATCCCTGCGTCAAAAGTACTACATTACTCCAATTCACATACCTTCCAGATATTTATTTAATTTGTAAAATTTTCATGTGACACATTTCAACCTTTGAAATTAATACCTCTCTCTAAAACTCCTAGGTCATAAATAGTCTCACTCAAATCGTATCTAGAAGTCTATCAAATTAGTATTATACAAGAAATAAGGCCAGGTCTACAAACTCTTTGCTCATTGAATTTCTCGGAATGATGATTATTGGAGTGTCGAGTGAGAGGTCCAGCTTTAAAGCAGGAGATCCATCCATCTCATATTTCTGAATCAACCACTCAAAGTCTCCAACTTTATCCACAAGTTTGATTGCTTCTTCAGTATGTGGGGTAGCAAGATCCATAAAGTATGCTGTTATCTGCAGAAACCATGTAATAGCAAATATCTTAAATAAAAAATTAAAAATCAAGGAAAAGTTTGTCATAAGCGCTTCCAATAACATAGAAACCATGAGAAACTTGAATGTCAATAAATTAAAATACCTCGAGAATCATTAACACTGCTAAACATGTAAACTACGGAAATAATCACCAGTAGTTTTGTAATGTACCTCCTGAACAAACCTATAGAGGAACACGATGCGTACAGCAGAAAGTCTCCCACACAAGCTGTAATCATATCCTTCATAATCATCATCTTCAACACTATAAGAATTGAACTGGAACTGGAAAAGAAAATGGAAGAAAGAGTATCTGAGAATAATTAATGTGAATATAAATATAAAAGAACAAAACCCACAGCCTGTGATGCATCACTTGCTCACCAAAAACTGGGTAACAGACCTTAATAAGAGATTCAACCCCCGGGTTCCGAATATCGCAAAGCCAACCCCAGCAGTGATCTGTTCCAAGAGACATGTCACGAAGTCTAAGATTTCCTAATGTGCCTTCAATGGAAAGAGAACTTGGGTGGACCTTGAAAAAGACAAAAGAAAACATGCAATTCAGAATATAGTAGAGAAGATCACAGTGATCTGAAAATAAAAACAAAAAAGAAAACTGTTGTTGAACTACAGATGAAATTTAAATCCACATTGGAGAAAACACCATAATATTTTGGAAGAGTAACTAAACTCTCAGAAACAATTCATATTAACAATATTGAAACAGTAAAGAAAGGATGAAACAAGTGACTAATGACAAGATCATCACCTTAATATCCAACAGGAAACTTTCTTGTACAAACATGGCAAGCTGAGAACCATCCTCCTTGTTAAGATATACAGAGACACTGTCAACATTCATGCCTAAGAAAAATACTACACGACCTTTACCGTAACCTAGCAACCCTTTAACATGTCCACTATATTCGGTCTTCTCTTTGTTCATCAAAGATTCATCTTCTGAAGTTTTTGTCATATCTGTACTGCTTCCCATATGATTCACAGTGCTTAAATCCAAGCCAAAACCAATTAAGGCAACAAGAGTGGGTCTGTTGCAGAAGAATTCTAATTTGGACATTCGAATACTCATCTGAAAATATTCAATTGAAAAGATTAGCGTTACAAACTAATGTTGTCAAGTCTAACTCAAAGTCCAAGATGCTCAGCTCAGGTACCTGTGTATCTACACCATCATAGTCAGGCGAGCCAGAACTCCTTGTCGAGAAGGTAACAGATACAAAATCTGAATTATCACTGCCCTCTGCCTCATAATAGATCTCACCAGAAATGCCCTTCCCCTTTCCCATATCTTTTTCATGAGAAAAGGCTTCAGCGGACTCGAACAGAGCAGAATCGCTCCTGTCCACCATCGTTCCACAATGACCCACATCAATATTTGGTGAATAAATGGCGATATCTGACAAAGACATAAAATCTGGCAAAGCATCCTTGAAAATATCATCATTCTCAGGAAGTACTAAAGACGTCTCCCTTGGATGAGGATCAAATGAGCCAGGGGAAGCAGCCGATTTGTCATTTTTCTCAACTGAACAAGCTAGATACTGTGGACTTGAAGAGAGATGACCTTGAAGCTCATCTTTAATCTTTAAGGAGTGTAGCTTCATCTTGACTGTAAGGTCACCCACACAACGAATTACGTAAACCTGTAAAATAAAATGGTTAAATATTCAGTGGAAAAATATATGATAATTGAAGAATCCCCTGTACTTGTAAATGGTTAGACAAAACGTTTGTTAAGCCCAAAAAACTTCTCAACTTCAATAAGCTACATCTGAACTCCAGTCGTGCACATCAAATATAAGGCTAACACATCTTATGGGAGAAATTTATATGGACACACAGCCCCTTGAGGAACAGTAAGAACTTCAATGAGAAACATCAAGCAATCTCAAATTCTTATATCACTCAAACAAATCTAGCAAGAACAGATTGGTTTAGCTCTACAGATGGCAGGGCTGGTCTGGGAGGGGAAGGCCCACTCAATCTCATTACCAAGAAAGCTCTCTCCAGAAACATGTCGTATCCAGTTTGGATTGATACAGAGAGATTAATTTGAGATATTTTACGTCCCAAGACTAAGAAACCTGCTTGCCCCATCCGTCTGTTCCACAAGGCTGGCTTGGTGTTCAGATTGGGAATCATGTCCCTCCTTTTTCCCACCACACTTCTCTAGAATCATGTCCTTCCTTTTGCAGTATTGTTAGCTGGCTTGCAAAACAATGAAAACCGACTTCACCAGTTTGTTAGGCATGAAGAAGGGACTTGGTAAAACAATAGAATATAGCTAAATATCATGGATTTTAGAAGAATCAACAGGGTTGAAGAGATATTTTATTCCAGTATATTTTGTACATGAATCAACAGATTAAAACCATAAGTTCTTTATTTTAATGCAAGATGCCTCCGTTCTACTCGTCTCCTGCATGAAATGTAGAACTTGGCTACTGGGCTACACCCATTGACACAACAACAATGGGAGTTTTCATAGGCCCAGTTCCCCTGACATTCTCTTCTTAAAAATGAAATTGACAGATTTTCCTCCGAATGCCCCATGTGTTACTTCCACCCAATAATGGAAGAGACAAGAACATCACATTATTCAAGTTAAAACTTTTCAAGTGTGTCAACAGAGAAACCTTTTTCTGGTTAGGTGTATGCAATGTATGTCACTAAGATAGGATTTAATAATGACACCCACCAACTATTGTAAATAGACATGACCCAGGAAATCAGTAGACATAAAGCCAGGAATTCTGGCACTATTGTGTAGACATGGAAACCAAGAAATAAGCCAGGAAATCTGGCACTACTATGTAAACATTTCTCTATATAATAAGATACAATCCCTATGGAAAGGATATTAAGACCAACTTTGACATGGTATCAGAGCCACTCTGATTTCAGTCGCATTGGTCTTAATCACAGGATTTTTTTTTCTCATTCAGCAAGTTCTTTCTTGCTCTTAGTGGGTCTCGGTGACTTCTGTGGAGTCAAACCTTGTTGGTTTGAGTTTTTTGGTGGCTGTCGGACTTTGTCCTTCAGTGCGGGCCACTTCTCTCAGTGGTTTTTCGTGGTGGCTGTGCCTCTTTGTGGCTGTCGGCGTTCATTGGGAGTTACGAGTGCTTTTTCTGTGCCAGTCGGCACTTTCGGTGGTGGTTGACAGCATCTGTGGGTGGCTGTGAGGTGGTCGGCAGTTTCTATGGGTAGCTAAGTGGTGGTCAGCAGTTTCTGTGGTGGTCGTCGGCGTCTTCTGTGGGTGGCTGTGTGGCTGTCGACTTCGTTTGTGGTGACTGGGTCTCCTCGTCATGGCTGGGTAGCTGGGTGGCTGGGTGCCCATCGGCTTCCTCCGTGGCTGTCGACTCCCTCTTGTGGTGACCGTGTGGTGGTCGACCACTTCTAGGGTGGCTGGGTTCGAAGTGTTCTCTGAGGTTGCGAATGGTTGTTCTGGGCAGGTTGGTTTGCTGGGTATTTTTCTGGGCAGATATTGATAAGGTTGGTTTCCACCATACTTCAAATGGTTGACATCTTCACTAAAGCTTTTTCTTGGCATCGACATCAGTTCTTAATTGACAAATTGATGCTTCCAGATTTTCTAGCATCAATTTGAGGGGAGATGTCACTAAGATAGGATTTAATAATGACACCCACTAACTATTGTAAATAGACATGACCCAGGAAATCAGTAGACATAAAGCCAGGAATTCTGGCACTATCGTGTAGACATGAAACCAGGAAATAAGCCAGGAAATCTGGCACTACTATGTAAACATTAATCTATATAATAAGATACAATCCCTATGGAAAGGGTATTGAGACCAACTTTGACAATGTATACTTCACGTGTGCTTGGGTAGCACCCTCTTTGAGTTTTAATAAAAGATTTCACTTATAAAAAGGAAAATTTTGTCAGGAGAGACAAAAGATACTAAAACAAGCAGCTAGACAAACCTTGCCCCCACCAGCAAGAACCTCAAGAATTAGAGTCTCATCAACCTTCTCGTCAACTTTATCTCTAGTCTGCATAATTATATACAAAATTACACAATTGTAAGTCTTAAAGCATGAAAACTAGCTAGTAGTTAACGGTTTGCTAATATAACCTAAACCATACGGGAGGTGAATGAAGTCCCTAAAGATACCTTGAAACACAAAACCTTTAACTCTGTCATACTAATGAATAAATAAATGCACCTGCTAACCTTTCCATATACAAATAACTTTGTTTCTACCAATGCCCCATTAATGACAAGGTCCGCTGCTTTCGAATTTGAGGACTGAGGCCCACCAAGCACAGCTTGAACATTGCTTCTTTCTCCAAGTAAATCAACAGATGGAGGTGCCTACATGAAGCAGAAATACATATTTACCCTAATGATAATCACCAAAAAGCCGAATAATGAAAAGATGGATTTAAAATGATTACAGAGGCTTGATATGTGGCCTGAATAAGTCCTTTCAACCAAATGACTTTTTCATCCTCGTTGGAAAACAATACAACCCAGGTACTAGAAGATTCCAGAGCCTGGAAAATAAGTTAAAGCATTAGTTTTTCACTTACATAGATGAAAAAAAATTCCAGATCCATGTCCAAATTAGAGGAAATAATAGGAATAATAAATTGTTTGTAACCCAACACAAATATCATTTTGCCACACGTGGTAATAAAGCATGCAAAAATTTCAGGGCACGTTGAATCACACGATACCTCATATATTGTCCAATTGCAAACTTTTAAACAATAGATTTTTTTATAGTTAACTTTTGAACAAGAGGTTTCCACAAAAAGAAGAAAAAAGTAATCTCCATCAGAAGCAAAAACTAGACAAGTTGAAATCTCCAGTTAAGTCAAACTAATCAAAATCAGTATCAATGGGGCCCCGACAGATAAAAAAAGAAACAAATCAAATCTACTAAATGGCTAACTTTCATGAAGATCGAGAAGGGAAACAGAAATATTTGCTTAGAATATTATGTACACAATAAACAACTGGATATGTGAAGGTTCATGTGTATATATGTTGTTGTACTAACCAAAAGACTACCATACTGTTAGTGTCTGAAGTAAGGCATGCAAAGTATAAAAACAGCACCTCTTAAACCTACCAAATACAAATTCTAGAAGGCAACAATAATTTTGATTCATACAAAGAAAATGTCAAACCATATTACTTAAAAGAACTAAGCTTACCTTCTGAATGTCCATTCCCCTGAAACTCACGGCAAGACAAAACCGCGCACCACCAACATTTGTCGGAGGAACTTCATGCACTTGTCTTCCAGCCATGCTGCAACACCCCAAAAAATGAAATACAACTGATTTGGTGTCTTAAAACTCCAAAAAGAAGATATTTACCAAAGGCAAAGGATCATCCAATAAAAAAATGTGAGGATAAAAGTACCTAAAGGTTAAGAAGATCAGATCACTAAGAGCAGAGAAGAATCAATATCCAAGAAACACAAGGAAAAGGAAAGGAAAATGAAAACCTTGTGCATCGCTGGTAGCTCTGGGACTTTTCTGACTCCAAAACATAAAGATATAACCCTGACAACACCAGAAAGCACGGCTGCCAAGTAGCCACAGAATTGCCTATTCCCTAAAAGAAGAAATTTATATCAGGAACGATTGAAATGAGATACACGAGGTGAATATCCAACCTGCTTGTATCCCTAGGAATTGAAATATACCTTCCAAACTAGGATTCTAGCATCAGTAGCAAGATCTGCAGGACTCCAAGGAGCAAGTTCAGCTTGAAAATTATCAACTGTAGGCTGACTACCAGTTTCCATTGTACCATACAATATTTTAAGCAATTCCATGAGTCTGCAATATCTCGCTGGTGAAAAGTGAATACCAAGGTTTGGCACTTGAATAGAAATGCGAGTTGACGGGCAACTCGGGTGAGGTACTTTGATCTTCGATAATAATATACAAAAGTGTGTTAGCATGAATCCTCATCACTAAGAATGGCATAAAAAGAAACCCATATACCAATCATTATTTGAAAAAAAAACTATACCTGATCAATAAGTACTGCCATCCCACACCTATCAACCAGAGGACAGAAATTACCAGCTTCTTCTGGCATAGAAGATACAATTTGCTGATTACTGTGGTTTTGTGAGACCAAAGTGCAGTTCTGACGTTTAATACCACAATCTGTAAAAAAAGCAGCAATATCTCTTCCAGATATAAAAAAACGAGTATACATATTCTGCCTCGGTTCCTCTGACTGACATTCCTGCAATAATGATTAATCGTTTCAGGCAAAGTAAATGCAACTAAGAACAATAAAAGAAGTCCAATTAAATATGCAAACCTTGGTATGCAACGTGAAATGACCAAAATCCAAGAGAAAATGACTGTCGCATATGGAAGAGCCACAAATTCTGATAGGAATTATAACTTTTGGAGCATCGAAATCAATGTCAAGAGCAAACCTGAGACACCAAGCAGAAATAGAAATAGGCTGAGTGCAAATATGGCCTTAGATAGGATATAAAAGAGATATGTATCCGACCCCAATTGTTTTGAGTCAAGGCTCGGTCAAAATAAATAAAGGATATACCAATTGGAATAAAAAACTGAAAAAAAAAACAACTACGAAGAAACTAAGTTCACCTGAATGATGTGTGCTTAAATAAACAAATCAATTAACAGAGCAAACACACAGAGAAATTCATAACGTCTTAACCTGCTCTTTTCTTCTAATACCATTTGAATTTGCTCCTGTGCCTTGCGAGTCACTTTCTCAATCTTCATCTGCCCTTAGATATATGAGCATTAGTTCAACTATTATTTAGTACCATCTTAAACACTTTGAAATGCATACTGACATCATTACCTGCAAAGCAGTTGCAGTTTCCAATGCAACAGTAGGACTAACTGCATTACTTCTCCTCACAAACTCGAAAAAGCGAGCACAACTTTCCATCAAAACCTGCAAACCCATAGGGATATAGGAAGTTTCATATGATAGGGACTGTAAGATGGTGGTACAGGGAAAAAAGAGAATGAAAAGGGACGAGCAAATCTGCAAGGCACATCCATGCATAACATTACCAGCAGACATTAGAGATGAACAAAAGTACCTTGAAAAACTATGAGATGTTTACAGAACAAGGTTCATAGACAACATAAAAATCAAGCCACATAAACAGCGGACAAGAAAAAAATGATTTTTCCCCACCCAGCCCTGTTACCATCCCACGAAAAGGTAGCAACTTGAAAGATTAGAGATGTTAATGGCTTTCCATGTTTTCTTCTAATAATGCAAATGAGATTTGCGGATTTTGTCAGAAAAAGGGCTTCATTGTGCATGTAAAGTTTAGAATGAGCTCATATAGGAGTTTTCTGGAGTGAGATATGACATTAAGTAACTACATTGTCAGATTCACATATCACTCTTAGTTCCTCCTTCGATAACTATGCAATTACCGTAACATGGCAGGGTGAGATAGTAGCTGAAAGCCTCCAGTCAACATTCTCCCCAACTGGCGTGTGTACAAAACTAGCAGCTAATGCGTTCACCTTCTGCTCATTACAGACACTCTGCAAAGCAAATGTTGAAAACATGTAAGTGCACCTAAACAATACATATTTCAATATAGAGCTCTATAGAACTTTTAACTACAGCATCAGTTTTATCTCCACAAATAAGAATAAAAGAACCATCGGAAAATTTTTAGAAAATGTAGCAAAGAACAATAAAGGTAACAAGCAGTAAAATTGGATACATTTACAACCTGATGACCATACTGAAACTCAAGCAACATTTTCAGAACACCGCCAGTCTAAAGCACTTCTATTGCATCAGACTTAAAAATGCAACCTTGACATTATAGCAAAACAAACCTGTGCAAGTGAACCTTCGGGTGCTGATAAACCATAGAATCTCAATAACACATCACAGTGTTTACTGCGATGCTTAAACTTGGTAGACACATGAAGTTGTTCAAATCTGCCACAAACAATTTCAGTCTGATTTATGTCAATGATCCTAGCAGCAGCCTGTCCAATTGATACAGTTACCAAAAACTGGATCATATTCTGCATGTCCTTTCCTGAATGTGATATCAACTCATCGTCTGGCTGATGACTCAGTAAATTATTGATTGCCTGCCATTCCTCTTTAGTCAGTCCTTCCTTTGTTCTCTGTAGACCCTCAGAAGCATCCCCCACAGAGTCATCCTCAGAGTCTGCACGCCTGAGATATTAAAAAAACTCATATAAATAGCCATGTACATAAGAAAGCAGGCAACCAGCAGAAGTTTCAGTGTAGCAAAAAGTGAAGAAATTAGGAACTACACATAGCCAAAGAAACAATCACAGGACAACACAATTTATATTCAAGAAACAGGTAGTAACATCAGGTTCCCCTCATACCATCTAAATGAAAGCCAGCTTCTCCTTTTGAGCCTCCTCTGCTCAGCTGCTTCCTTCAATTTCACAGATTCAACCTTGGCATGTGCAAGTAACCTATACATGCATAATCAAGAAATCAGAAAAAAATCTAAGACTATTCTTTTTTATGGAGAAAAAATCAAAGGTATGAACAGTACAAGTAAAACCTTGAGAGGTCCCTAAATAAAAGGGAGAAAGAAGAAGAAACTCTTGTAAAAAAATAACAAGCATATCTAACATTTTTCATCAGCAGCAAAAGATATTAAAGAAGCACATACACATGGTGTGTATGAAAAAGCACACAAAAAGGAAAATGAAACAGGTGGGGGAGGATTTTATTAAAAGACTTAGAATGCAGAGGCCAACACTTGAATAACTTTCTTAAAAACGCTTCTCTTAGTACACATATCCTTTGCATCGTGGAACCTTGTAAATTTAAGAGAACAAAATCACTTCCAAACCATCTTCTCTTATAGTGCATATCCCCCTTTGCACAATAGGAGCTTCTAGGGTAGTATGAAAAAATATATAATCAAGCCAATTCCGACTTCAAACTCAGTTAATTTCAACCCTAAAGCATGAGATATTGGGGTTGAAAATGCAGAGACACATAACCAACTATCAAATTCAAATTTAAAATTGATCCCATGAAGTTGGAATAATTCCCCTAAGTATGATATCTTGCAAATGTAGAATTTAATAGAAACCTATTAGCCTAAGTAAAAGAACAATGAGTGACATAATAGTCCACGTTTCGTGTAAACGGATAATTTCTCGATGATATGTATGTATGTCTTTTTGGATGGTTGCATTGGAACCAAATTGTAAACTCACAATCAGAGTATGATCTTTGAAAACTAAAAACAATCACCATATCTTCAGAAAGCATGAAAGCAAAAAAAAGCTGAGCAATAACAATTTTTATTACATTCATTTTCTTTCTTGGCCTGCAACACATTCGGCACACAAAATTAAAGCAAGACACACTCCAAATACAGAGGTTCATTGTTATATTAGGGGAAGTACTACAAGCACAAAGAGATTACACAAAGTAATCTCACAAACTGATGTGACTTTATGTGATCCGCTAGATCTACTTTATAATAAAAGTAACTTTACGATTTGACGAACCATATCATGTCATGTCAGTTTGTGGAATTATTTTTGTGTAATTCTTATGTGGCTAAAGTATTTCTCTTATATTAGAACAAATAAAACCTATCGTATCTCCCATTTGTCCAAAATCACTACTCCTATATGAATTGTTGTTGTGATGTTCTTCCACATCAAACTTTGTTCCTCCACCTACTAACCATATTATAGAGGAAGAGCTGGAACAAATACCGAGGCTATTGAAAGAAGGAAAAGAAAACGCCAAAGTTCCCAATTTGATGGCATGTATAAAGAGAAGATTTGAACAAATGCAGAGGTGAGGTGTGAACAATTCAAACCCAACAATTGGTGGGCCAAGGTCCAAGGTTCAACACCTCATGGGTGCAAACAATCTTTTGGGGCCACACCCCCAAGTGAAAAACTAGCGATTTAACCAGTTCCGTGCAGAGAAACTTCCGAGGGTGCGGTACACAGGATCGGGGTTTTACTCTGCAGGAGTGGGTCCAAAGGGCTCTGCCTTGGAGTGTCAGATTTGGCCGAATACCTCTTTGAGGTGCTTCCTTCTCATTATATAAAAAATAGTTCCTCTTTATCTAAACTAACCTAACTTTATCCTATCTAAATATGTACAAGTTTAATTTAAATACAAGATAAGATTAGTAAATAAATCCTAATCTATTTGAAATTCATTTCTGCTGTATCCTAGTAAAATTGGAGATTAGTTGCCATGTAACCCTAGCCGCAACCCATTAAAATAGGAGATTAGCTGCCTAGCTGCCATATCTTAAAGAAAACCCTAGTTTTCCTTTGATACCCTCCCTCAAATTGATGCTAGTAAGTTGACTAGCAGCAGTTTGCTAACTAGGTATTGATGCCGTTGTCAAGTCAAAACTTTGGTGAAAATATCAGCTACTTGGTGTTCAGTGGACATATGAGGGAGAATGATAGCTTTAGACTCAGGCATCTCGGATATAGTGACAATCAACCTCGATGTGCTTCGTATGTTCATGAAAAACTGGGTTGGCTACAATTTGAATGGCACTTGTATTATCACCATGAAGAGGCGTGGGATGTGCCTATGCAAAGCCGAGTTCTGAAAGAATACCACACAACCACATAATTTCTGAACATGCAGCAGACATTCCCTGATATTCAGCCTCTGTAGATGACTTAAATACATCTTCGGTTGTTGAGTGTGATCCTTTACCATTACCTACTCTTACCCTTTCTCTTGCACACTAACCAACTTTTACCCAATCCTCCTCAACTCCTTCCCTTGTTCCTTTACAGGTGTACTCGCGTCGCGTGCGGCCCCTGGCTCCCATGCCTCCACCAACCTTGTCTCCATCTTTAAATCCTGAGTTACCTAGTGCTTCAGACTCTCCACCTATTGCTCTTCAAAAAGGTACTCGTTCTTTTGTTACTCAGCATCCAATTACCCAATATGTCTCCTGTCATGCCTTATCTCCATCTTTTTCATGCTTTACTTCTCAACTTTCAAAACTTTCTGTTCCTAAGACAGTTCAGGATGCTTTATCTGATTCAGAATGGAGGACAGCTATGAAAAATGAAATGGATGCTCTTCACCATAATGGGACATGGGATCTTGTTCCTCTACCACCTGGTAAACACCTTGTTCGTTGTAGATGGGTATATACAATCAAATTCCATCTTGATGGTTCTGTTGAACGTCTGAAAGCCCGCTTGGTTGCTAAGGGTTACACTCAAACTTATGGCATTGATTATGACGAGACTTTTTCCCCGATTGCCAAAATTTCTTCTATTCGAGTATTGATCTCTCTTGCTGCTAATTTGGATTGGCCTTTATTTCAATTGGATGTTAAAAATGCATTCCTACATGGCGACTTAAATGAGGAATTGTATATGGAGCAACCACTTGGGTTTGTTGCTCAAGGGGAGTATTGAGGTACTGTGTGCAAGATAAAAAAAGGTATTATATGATTTGAAACAATCTCCTCGAGCATGGTTTGGGAGGTTCTCTGATGCTATATTAGCATTTGGTCTTCATAGATACCAGACAGACCACTTGGTATTTCATCTACACAGTGATGCAGGTCATATCTTGTTGGTTGTATATGTTGATGACATTATAATTACTGGGAGTGACTCAGTTGCAATTGCTAGGCTGAAACAATTTTTATATGATCAATTTTAGACAAAAGACTTGAGCAAATTTACATACTTTCTTGGAATTGAAAACGGTAGATCTAAAAAAAGGCATTAACCTATCTCAGAGAAAATATGTACTTGACCTTCTGGAAGAAGCTGGCATGTTAGGTGCACGACCTATTGACACTTCTATGGACCCAAATCGTAAACTCTTGAAGGATGAAGGGGAGTTCTTTGGAGATCTAGGTCTGTATCAAAGACTTGTTGGAAAATTGAATTATCTTACTATCACTAGACTTGATATCTCTTACGCAGTGAGTGTAGTGAGCCAATTTCTACAAACACCCAGGGTCTCACATTGGGATGCTGTAATCCATATTCTTCGTTATCTTAAGCGAGCTCCTGGCCTTGGACTATTGTATAGACCAAATGGACACCTTAGAATTGAAGCTTTTTCAGATGCTAATTGGGCTGGATCTCCTTCAGATAAAAGATCGACTACTAGATATTGTACCTTTGCGGGAGGTAACTTGGTTACATGGAAGAGTAAGAAGCAAACAGTAACAGCTCGATCTAGTGCAAATACTGAATATAGAGCAATGGCTCACACTACTAATGAGTTGACATGGTTGCAACATTTTCTTTAAGAGATTGGGTTTCCAGCTCCTGTCCCTCTTCAGTTACTTTGAGATAACCAAGTTGCAGTGCATATTGCTTCTAATCCTGTATTTTATGAGAGGACTAAACACATTGAGATTGATTGTCACTTCATTCGGGATAAGATACTAAGTGGTGACATTTCTACACCCTTTGTGAAGTCTGTTGAACAACTTGCAGATATGTTTACCAAACCACTATGTTGTGGTCGGTTAAAACTTATTTGTTTCAAGCTAAGTTTATATGATATATATGCCCCAGCTTGAGGGGGAGTGTTACAGGACAGGATTGTAATTAGTATAGTTTATGAGTGTACAATGGTCATTTGTATGTAGTATGTATAGGAAGTTGAATGTTAATGAAGATATGAATTCATTCTCTCTCTCTCTCTCTCTCTCTCTCTCTCTCTCTCTCTATGTTCGACTACAATTGCCATGTAACCCTAGCCGCAACCCATTAAAATAGGAGATTAGTTGTTGTATCTTAAAGAAAACCCTAGTTTTCCTTTGATATGGAGAGGTTCCCCGACATAAAAAATAAAAATAAAAAAGGTTGGTTAAACCCAACAACCAATGAAGGCACCTCTGTCATCATTTTTGGCAGTAAAAGTTTCCATCTCCAAGGAAACCACTTTGATCCCCTATCTGAAAAATTCGCAATTCACCCTTTGGGACTTCGATTCTCAAATAAAGTTTTTGTTTTGACAATTCAAACATAACAAAATATTTTTCACTAATGAATCAATATTAAATATTATCTCATTCAGTTTCGTATCAAAGTATTTCAGGTTCTAAATTAGGGGGGGGGGGGGTGTTTGTCTAGAGCCTGTTGAATTAATATCGAGCTAATTAGTTCCCCCTTTTTTTCCGTTGACTTTTCAATCCCATCCATGGTAACGATCATTCCCTGAGGCATTACGAAGATCCCTTTGTATTCTGGAAGCATCTAAATACTTGAGGTTTCAGTTACTGCAACAACCGAGCTATTATTATCCCACATATTGGATTGTTTGGATGGAACTGTTTGTTCATTTAACGGATGATTATGGCAAAAAGTCTCAGTGGCATAAAGGAATTTCTGTAGCAGAACAAAGCAGTGGAAATTAAGGCAGCCATAAACCCCTAGTTTAGGCTAGTTAATTGCATGTAAAATAAAAACAGGCCAAACATGACGAGAAAGCCCTTGTGCAGTATCTGTTGGTAGTCGTAAGCTATCCATACTTAGACATATACATATATACACCACAAAATCAGTCTGTAACCATGGGTTCCTATGATTTGGGAGTGCTTGTGTGAATGTTTTTGCAGCCTTTGGTAGCATTTAAGCTTAATTTTTTCTTATGAATTCTTAAGTTTCTTAAGTACATTAATTGTAATAACCCGACTCAGCCCAAGCCTTGGAGGTAAACGCAACCCCTTCGAAAAAAAAAAAAAAAAAAAAGGTGCAACACACCGTTTGGACTTGGGGTTCAGTTTCCCCCTTCTTCTCTTTCTTTCCTAACCTGTAGACACCCTCTCTCTCTCTCTCTATGTTTCCCTCTCTCACACGCAGACACCCCGAAGCCCCTTTCCCTTTCCACTTTTTTCAGTTATGCACGTTTCCCTTTTTTTTCATTTTTCTCTCCTCCCCATCACTTTCTCTTTCCCTCTTTTCACTACGCACGTACCCCCCCCCCCACTTCACTCCCCCACCAATTCTCTCTTCCACTCTTCTGTTTCTCTCTTGGTCTCTCACATCCTTTGTGTTTTCTGTATCACTCCACGCAATTTGCCCTTGTTTCTGTCAGTCTTCTGCATGCGATAAGTACTTTTAATTTTTTTTTTTATGTTAGGGAACCTCTCCAAGGTAGGGCTCTTTGGACCCACCCCTGGAGAGTAAATCTTGATCCCGTGCACCGCACACTCGAAAGTTTCCCTACACCCTCCGATAAGCTCCTCCGCTGCACGGAGTCCCTTGCTTTGCCTCGCCAACCAACCTCCAGGTTGTTTTTGGTAAGTGTTTCTCGTGCTCCCCCCCCCCTCCCTCTCTCTCTCTCTCTCTCTCTCTCTGTGTTTCAGATTGGGTGATGTTGCTCCTCTTGGGTGTACTATCGTTGTCCAGTTCTTTCATCGCCACTGTCCGACCTCGAGACCAAGCAGGTAAACCCTTGATTCCTACCTCTCCTCTCTCTCTCTCTCTCTTTCGGTCTGTTTTCCCTTTTTGTTTCTCACTCTATGCTTTGATTTGGCCACCAAGCCAAGCCGCTACATGCCCTTCGTTCAAACCACACTGATCCAACTAGCTTCACCACATAAAGCCCCACTGCTCACCACCCACCCCATTCTGCCATAGCCTACTTGGACTGATTCAACCCAAGGTAAACCTTATTTTTCTGCAACACTATGGTTTCTAGATTGTTAGGATTGTGTTGTTTTGGGTTACGGATTTGGTCATTTGGTTTGGTGATAAATGTTAATTGATTGTTGGGTTTGGAAATCCATGCAGATGACTGATTTTGGATGTTTTGCTAATGGGTTGTTGAATTTGCATTGTTGAGAGGGTTTTCATATGATTGACTACCTAGTGGCAATTGTGGCTTTGTACATTTGGGTCATTGTGAAGTTGATGTTTTGGTTGAGCAAGCGTTGGGATTTTAGCAATTGTTTGATAAGGTTAAAAAGGGTGTATGGTGTTGTGTGAGTGGTTGCAGGTTGTTTTCTTGGAGGTGGTGTTAAGTGAATTACGAACAATGAGGATGAGTTATGATTGGATAATTGTCATGGGTTTGATGAAGAGTCTTTTGGAGTAAGTGGTATAAGCATATGAATAAGGATACCCTTACACCTCCTTTACTATTGTTTTACCATCCAATTTTTTTTTTCTTTTTGCTATTTGAATCTGGATTAAAAATCCCAGAACATAACCTTCTTGCATAATCTAAAAGAAAATAAATTCAATCAACAAACGTAATCATGTAATTTAATTAAAAATAAATTCAATTTTATAAAATATGGCTCAAAGAGCAAAAGAATGTCAATTTTTATAAAATTTGAATCTATTTTTAGTGAAATTACATTATTACGTTGGTTGATTGAATTTATTTTCTTCTAGATTATGCAAAAGGACCATGTTTTGAGATTTTTAATCCAAATTCAAAGAGCAAAAAGAAGAAAAAAATAGCTGAGTAGTAAATTAGCAGTAAATAAGGTGTAAGTGTATCATTACCCTATGCATATTATGATGTCACGTGGTTAGAATTGATTTAAATGTGGTGGTTTGTTAAGTAGCGAACGTTTATATATATTTGAGTGATTATATTTATAATTGTAGTTATTCCGACCAGCTGGGAAGTTCTTTTGGTTTCCTTTAAGTTGTGTAGTAACGAGTTAGAAGGTTGGGGAATCATAGAGCTAGCACGTTTCATCTTATTTTAGATGTACTAGTTTTAATTCTATTAATTTATAGTTTGCATTAATTATGTTTAGGTGTCGTTTGGTTCTTGATGGGCACCATGTGAGGCAATTCAAAGACATTAAGAAGTTCAGGTAAGCGTGCACCTATGCTAGGTTTTGCATAAAAGAAATTGACTGGGGTTGATTTTATGAAAAACATGCATATTTTGCTATGAAAAACTTGAAAACACTATTTTCGATTGTAACCTCTAACTAGGTGCTTCTCATGTATACTACCTGTGTACATGGGTTATGCTCGGGGGCAATGATTGGCAGTGCTAGGATGATCGATGGCCTTTATTATTTTGATGATACCCTATTCAGCAATAAACAAGCTCACGACTTGAGTGGTAGTACTAGTTCAATCCCTATGTGTGAACAAATAATGCTTTGGCATCTTAGATTAGGGCATCCTAGTTTTTCTTATTTAAAATATTTGCTGCCTAGTCTGTTTAAAAATTTGGATTGTACTTCTCTTTATTGTGACGTTTGTCATTTATCAAAAAATCATCGAGTTCCTTATAATTCAAAAGGCTACCGTGGATCAAAACCTTTTTATTTGATTCATAGTGATATTTGGGGTCCCTTTAAGGTTACTACCTTATCTGGAAAAAAAATCGTTTGTGACTTTTATAGAGATGATCATACTCAGATTTGTTGGTATATTTGATGAATGGAAAATCTGAAGTTGAAATATTATTCAAGAATTTTTATAGTATGATCGAAAATCAATTTCATACAAAAATAAGCATATTTCGTATGGATAATGGTACAAAATATTTCAACCAAGTTTTGGAAAATTTTTTGAAAGAAATAGGGATTCAACATCAATCCACGTGTCGTGACACCCCACAACAAAATGGCATCGCTGAAAGAAAAAATAGTCATTTACTTGAGGTTGCACGGGCTATAATGTTTTCTATGCATATTCCAAAATACTTGTGGGGGGATGCTATTCTAACTGCTTGTTATCTTATTAATAGAATGCCTACCCGTGTGCTACAATATATCACTCCTTTGGCATGCCTAAAAAAATCCTCTCCTAATAATAGGATAATTTTTTATCTGCCTCTAAAAGTATTTGGATGCATTGTTTTTGTTCATATTTCAGCTCATCTTAGATCTAAACTTGATCCTAGGGATGAAAAATGTGTGTTTCTTGGATATGCTCCCAATAAGAGAGGGTACAAATGTTTGAATCCAAAAACAAAAAAATTCACATCAATCTGGATGTCGTTTTTGTTGAAAATCAGTCTTACTTTAACCAAACTTATCTTCAAGGGGAGAATGAGTAGTGAAGATCAGTTTTGGCAAACTTCTATACCAATGCCTAATGTTTTCCTTGGCATTGACATCCTTCTACAAAACTTTCAAGGAACTAAAATTTTAAATAGTGAAAAAAATGGAAATCTCAATCTGCCTATACAAAGCACAAGGGAATCACAAATAGGGGGAGAATTGCTACATAATAATCCCTCTTCTGAGCTTCGTGTTTATACTAGAGCCAGGTATCGTTCTAATACTAAGGATCATCCCACAATTCCAGAGCAAAATCAATCATCACCTCCAAAAACTGGTCATTTGGAAATACTAGGTAATCCTTCTACTACACTTCCAGTTGATCAATCTACTGACCTTGATGTACCCATAGCCATTAGGAAAGGAGTTAAAACCTGTACCACACACCCCATTGCCAAATATTTATCATATCACAGACTCTCTCATAATCATAAGGCCTTTACATCCAATATATCTCACCTATTTGTTCCAAGGACCATTCAGGAAGCTGTGGATCATCTGGATTGGAAGTTAGCAGTTCTTGAAGAGATGCACGCACTACGGAACAACGGTACTTGGGAAATTATTGATTTACCAAAGGAAAAGAAAATTGTAGATTGCAAATGGGTGTTTACAGTTAAATGCAAGGTTGTTGGCAGTATAGAGAGATATAAGGCGAGACTCGTTGCAAAAAGGTTTACACAAACATACGGAATTGAATATCAAGAAACTTTTGCTCTAGTGGCCAAGATAAACTCAATCCGGGTGTTACTCTCCTTAGCTGTACATTCTAACTGGCCCTTACACTAGTTGGATGTCAAGAATGCTTTTTTAAATAGAGATATAGAGGATGAAGTTTTTATGGAATTACCACCTGGTTTTGAAGATAATCTTGGCAGAGATAAGGTGTGTAAATAGAAAAAATCATTGTATGGGCTCAAACAATCTCCAAGAGCTTGGTTTGAATGCTTTGGGAAGGTTGTAAAGGGTCATGGTTACTGCCAAAGTCAAGCTGATCACACCATGTTCTATAAGCACTCAAGTGAAGGGAAGGTTTCTATTCTAATTGTCTATATTAACAATAATATTTGACAAGTAATGATAGCAAGGAACTTGAGAAATTAAAACAGATGCTTGCGAATGAATTTGAGATTAAAGACTTGGGTGACTTGAAGTATTTTCTAGGTATGGAATTTGCAAGATCAAGAAAAGGTATTTTTGTTTAACAAAGAAAATATGTGCTTGACTTGCTTGGAGAAACAAGTTTACTAGGGTGTAAAGCAACTGAGACACCTACAGAACCTAATCTTAAACTACAACCTACCAAGCTTGAAAAAGTAACCCATAGAGACCAATACCAAAGATTGGTTGGAAGGCTACTTTATCTATCACATACACGTCCTGACATAGCCTTTACTGTCAGTATGGTAAGTCAATTCATGCACTCAACAGGGCCTGACCACTTTGATGCAGTTTATAGAATCCTGAGATATTTAAACAGAACTCCAGGAAAAGGTCTATTGTTTGAAGACCATAAACATCTACAAGTAAAGGTATACACTGATACAGATTGGGCTTGAAGTATAACCGATAGAAGATCAACTTCTGGTTATTGTGCCTTTGTTGGTGGAAATTTGGTTACATAGCGCAGCAAAAACGAAATGTGGTAGCTAGGAGTAGTGCAGAGGTAAAATTTAGAGTAGTTGCTCATGGAATTTGTGAAGTGTTGTGGATTAAAAAATTATTGGAAGAATTGAAAGTCACTAATCCACTACCTATGAAACTATATAGCGATAACAAATCTGCCATAGCCATTGCTCACAATCCAGTGCTTCATGATAGAACAAAACATGTTGAGGTCGACAAGCATTTTATAAAGGAGAAGTTGGACAGTGGGCTGATTTGTTTACCCTATATCTCTACTATTGAACAAGTAGCATGTATACTTACAAAAGGACTATCAAACAAGCAATTTGAAAATTTGATCGTCAACTGGCTATGGAAGACATCTTCAAACCAACTTGAGGGGGAGTGTTGGAAAGTTTCCAAATTTATCCAGTCAACTCTCCCTAGATTATAGGAGAAATTTCTGCAAATTATGTAAATATTCTTAGGAGATATTCTAGGAGATTTGTTAGCAATGGTCATTCTTTCCTTTGGTTATTATTTCCTTTATTTTTCTTTCCTTTTAGCTCATCCTTGTAGTCTATAAGACATATGGATTGTACCTTATTTTTGTTAATAAGAAATACTATTCCAATTCTTCTCCACTTCTAGAGATTCCAATGATCTTTTTTTTTTTTTTTTTTTTGATAAGTCTAGAGCATCCAATGATCTTAAACCCATGATCTCACCCTCCATCCCACTTTTTATGGAGGAAGGAAGTACAATTCAAGCTGGGCTCATTGGCTTATTTTTGTTCAACTTGATGTCTTTGCATATTACCTTTTCCCAATCACATGAAAAACTACAAAGACCATCGAACCTTAAGCAGGTGTGCATATGCACATACTTTTATTTTATTTGTACAACAGAATAAAAAGTACAAACATAATAGAAATAGAAATGAGGCAATTTAGCCAACTTTGATGCAGCATTGTATCATGGATAGCAGGTGAAATATGCAAGGCGTTCATGGCAGTTGCAATCAATAAAATGCAAAAAAAAATGCCAGGGGAAACTAATTCACATACCTCCATAAAAGAAGTACTTTGGAATCAAGATCTTTCTCAATTTCTCTAATTTCCTCATTATTACCATTTGACATATGTTGCAGTGAAACAGCATACAACTGAACGTAACGCCGACGAAGATGACAGAGATGCTGAATTCGGTCCCAAGAGAATCGGTAACTGGATTAGGGAAGCAGGTGTAAGTCAGATTCAACTATAGAAATGAATTATTCAGACCAGAAAGCATTTTGAAGCACAAGGTACAGCCCAACTATAGATGTTGAAAACACTCACCATATCTACCCGATCTTCCAAATTATTGAATATTTTCTTTCTACGTATAAGTTTCCTCATTTTGGATTAACTGATATATTTACACTATAACACATAAATTACCACATTTTCTTCTGCTGCAGGCCAGCTTGAGCAGCATACCGCCACCACATATGAGGAGCCTCTGAAACTGGCACTACAGGTCGTAAGTGAGAAACTTCAACATAGGTCTTGTATCTTGACACGGCCTCCAGTAGTTTTATCCAATCATGATACTGTGACTGTGTGAAAGCACCAAGAAAAAAGTTGATTAAGAAACTCCATTTGCATCCTGAAAAAGTAATGCAAAAAAAAACTAAACTTCATCTTTCTCTTAGAAAATTTAAATAGAAAAAAAAAAAGGAACAAGTAGAAAAGATAGAGAGAGAGGAAGAGGACCATTACGGTCCAGAAGTTTTTTAATCCCACAAATCTAACCAAAGGAACATCTTAGAACTGAAAATGCAACTAGTAAAAAAACCAACATAACAGTTTAAGGCAATATTTCACACCTCTGTAACTGTTAAAGAGACATCAGTCAGGACAAGAGAAGCCTTCTCGAAGGGAACCTCCAGATCATTTCTTTCTTGCTTCCCAAGGCGATGATATCTCAAGACTCCATTGATAGGTGATACCAAGTAGTTACGATTTATAGCCCACTTAGACACCATTCCATGGTCAGCAACAGGTTCTTTTATTCCATCTTCAAATATCTGGTATAACATCAACAAAATAGTACCAAGTGTCTGACATTCTTTTACCATGTACCAAAAGCAAATGCAATTAACAACCCAAGTACACACACTAATATTTCCATAGTATTGCGAGCAAACCTCAATCCATTCATTGGGGCTGAGATCCTCCCATCTCTTATCTATTTCCCATGGAAGGCTATTAGAATCATGATACATAGCAAGTCTCTCAAGGTGCAATGACTGTAACAAGAAAATATATGCATTAGCCAAATTACTTTTGTATTCATCAATATATACACACTACAAAACCTTAACCATATATAAAGTTTCCTTACATAATTTCACGAAATTAGTTCCTTAATTACAGACATAAATGCAAAGCTTAAATCATAATTCATGTGATAAAGGTGCTTCTGGATCCCCAAAGTAGAAGTTCCTAGGGGGAATTCGATCTAAAACATCAACGAAAATACCCATGACATATATCATGTTCTTTTAGAGATACATTATATGCATGCATCATGTTACAACAATATCCATGATCCACAATAAAAAACATCAGTAACTGAAGTCAAAGAATTTTCTCACCTCAGCAAGCAATAATGCTCAATATACTTAACAAACAATAAGCTTTAAAGGGAGGGCACCCATACATAATTGAACCCATTAACTCTCCCTCTACTTGTCACTTAATCTGAGGTGAAGATGCCTTTTGGTCTCTAAAGGGTTGAATTCATGACCCCAGCCTCTACTCGTTACTTTTTTTTACAATTAATAAAGTTTATTGATCTTCAAAATTAGGCATAGCCCAAGTACACAGGTGGTATACAAGAGAGATATACCTAATTACAACCTACAAACAAAAAGTCTTAGCCCAAAGTAACAAAGTTCAGAAAAATGAGTCTCTAATCCCCTCCAATGAGCGTTCACTATTTTCAAAACATCTTCCATTCCTTTTTTTGATAAGTAAAACATCTTCCATTCCTCTCATTCCATATACACCACATAAGACATAAGGGCACCATCTTCCAAACATCTGCTACTTGACGATTTCCCCGTGTTCCGCTCCAACAACAAAAGGTCCACCACCTTCTTGGGCATCAACCAAGCAATGTCTAGCCTTAAGAAGATTTCATCCCATAGAACCTTTGCCACATCACAATGGAGAAGAAGATGGTCCGTCGATTCGCCATTCCTTTTGCAAATGAAGCACCAATCCATTATGAAGAAACCACGCTCCCTCAACTTGTCTATGGTCAGAATTTTCCCATGAGAGGCCAGCCAACCGAAGAAAGCAACTTTTAGGGGCACTTTGCTTTTCCAAATGCGCTTCCAAGGGAAATTCTGAGAAGAGTGGGTAGACATAGCATTATATAAAGATCTAACTGAAAACTTCTTGTTCCCGTGGTGTCCACAGCAGTTTGTTTGTCCTCCACACCACCCTCCAAATTCAGTGCATACAAGGTGCTGTAGAAATTAGAAATGTCTCCCACTTCCCAGTCATGAACTGCTCCGGTAAATGACACATTCCACTGCAGCTGGCCATTTGAAGAGTCCATGTAATCAGAGCCATAGAGGCTTCCTTATGCAATGCAATTCTGAAAAGAGAAGGAAAAGCCTTCTTCAAAGCAGCGTTGCCACACCAAACATCAACCCAGAATCTGACCCTAGTTCCACGCCCCACCACAAATCTGAAATTACGAATGAAATCCTCCCAGCCCTACCTAATAAATTTCCATACTCCCACACCATGCAATCCTCACCCTTCATTAGGGATCCAACCTCCCCAAGTACTTCCGAATTTGGCATCAATTACGGTCCTCCATAAAGCCTCTCTTTCTTGATGGTACCGCCACAACCATTTACCAAGTAAGGCCTTATTGAAAATACTCATCTTTCTAATCCTCAAAGCACCACAAGGTGGGGGAGTGCAAATCTTGTCCCATTTAATCAAGTGGAACTTTTTCTCATCCCCCAATCCACCCCACAAGAAAGCACAGAAGATTCTTTACATCCTTTTAGCCACACCAGCCGGAATCGGGAATAATGAAAGGAAGTATGTAGGGAGGTTAGATGACAGGCTCTTAATAAGAGTGATTCTTCCCCCTTTAGATGGATACATTCTTTTCCAACCAGCCAATCTATTCTCAATTTTTTCGATAACATCATCCCATAATACTTTGGATTTATGAGGGGGGCCCAACAAAAGACCGAGGTACTTCATAGGCAAAGAAGAAACCTTGCAGCCCAAGATTTCAGCCAAGTCTCCAATATGGTTTACCAAGCCAACGGGTACCAATTCAGATTTACACAAATTCACCTGGAGGCCGGAAGTAGCCTCAAAACAAAGCAAGAGAGCTCTCAATGAACGGATTTGACTAGGATCCGGCTCACAAAGAATTAAAGTATCGTCAGCAAAAAGAAGATGAGATACATTGACGCTCCCATAGGAAGTACCGCCCACTGAAAATCCAGACAAAAAAGACCCATTCACCTCTACCTTTAGCATTCTACTCAATACATCCATGACTAAGACAGAGACAAGAGAAGATAAAAGATCTCCTTGTCTAAATCCGCGAGACCTATTTAAAGAACCCTCGGGAGTGCCATTAACCAACACTGAGAATCTAGCAAATATAAGACCTATGTCTTAACAGATTTTTGTAATTTTAAAAAACAAAAAAGTACAAGTGTGTTTTTTGCTTTTTTGAACCTCAAGCTCATGCAAAAAGTGTGCTTAAAGCACTTCAGCCTTGGCGCTTTGCTTTTGGTAAGTGAAGAAATTCTGTCTTGGCACTTTGTGCTTAAATGTGCTTTAAGCAACTTTTACTGACACTGGTTCCAATATAGTTCCTTGAAAGCACCAATATCAGCCGTCACTACTTAAGTAAATTCCTAACCTTCAATCCTTCAATCTTTTATCCCGCTCGTTCAACCCTCTCACTTTCCACTGTAGGATTAGAGCAGTTTGATTCCTATCCCTTTTCTTTGCCTCTAATAGACTTTCCCCCTTATAATAGAACACGCTTCAACTCATGATGCCTTTAGGCGACCAGATGGGGTCCTTCACAAATCTGGTTGTGCTCTACCAACTTCAATGGCTGTAAAAAGAGCCATCAACTCTTCCTCAAACCATTACAGGACAGCCCCAAATACTAACGGAAGGTATGCACTTTCTGCAATACCCAATAGGAAGAAAATGGGTTTAGAAAGCTTGATGTATGATTTCATATGACTCGGAAACCTAATTCGTTCCCATAAATTAGAGCCACTTGTGAAGATAGTGGGCTAGAGTTACCACCATCACCACTTGTCTCCAGCTCCAACTCCGCTTGTGAAACCTGTCCTAACACCAACACATTACCCTTGGAACTTTGCTCTCCTACCGATATTCCTTGGAACTCTAGTAATGTTAAAGAACCCTCCTCAAGCAAGGGAATATTCTAGATTTCTACTTCAATTACACTATCGGGGAATACTCAATGTGTTTTTCACAACCTTCCTCCATGCCTCTCTCTTGCTGCTCAATATTTGTAGTTCCTCCAAAAACTCCTTATCGATGACCTCTGAATGGGAATAAGAGAAGCTGGCACCAGAATCCTTTCTCACGGGTACCTCCAATTTGCTATGCAACCTTGTTGGTTCCTCATTCAGACTCCTGTTGAGATCAGAGTTTGGAGTAGGCAGTCACTGATGCCTTTTGCCTCTCTTGCCAACACTCACCATAAACGAATAATAGTAGCCCACCACTCAGTGCCATCTCAGTTCTATGTGAAGTAGAAGAGATACCATGACCCAACCCAGTTTCATATCCTACTGTGTATGCATTCTTTTGATTTTGATGAGGGGCCAACATCTTTCTTCATCAATTGTCCCAGGCCTATTTGTGTTACAAACCCATCCAGTGTTTTGATCATCCATTGTTGAGTCTTCTTGTAATGAGACTCAATTGGGCAATTACGTGTCACAAGTTATTCCCGTTTTACATTATGAAGGCCCATCATTGAAACTTTAAATCCCATTTGGACCGAGAAACGCTTCAGTCGATTCAACTCATGGAAGAGAAGCTCAACAAAATGCGTGGACCACTTGGCGATTCCAAGCCCATATCCAGCTTTAAAAACAAGTCATTGATCTCCAACCTCATCTTCTTCAATTACCTTTTTACATAAAGCAAAATCAGACTCTAGATGTGTCGTGCTCATGTTGAGAACATCAACTTCGACAGCAACGAGCTAACCAGCATGACATCTAAATTCCTCTGCTCATGACTCTACACCTCATATACCTTGTACCCCAACTGTTTATGACAGAAATCCTTGCCTCAGGGTTTCCCACCTTGCTGGCGTGCAGAGTCTTGAATCTCGGTTGCTGTTAACTCCCTTTCAACACCTTGACATACGACTTTGGAGCTTCCCTCAAAGCCCCTTGCATTGCTTCCACGGTGGTGAAACATTGTCACCACTATATCCATTGCCAAGAAAGGACTTGAAAAGCTCTGTCACCTTATGCAATTCTTCCATGAATACCAACCACCCTTTTCAGTCTCTACCTTCTGGTATGGTAAGAAAACCTCTCCTTCCTCCTCGACAAGACTTTGCAATAGCCAAATATTTTTCATTCTTGTTAGAGCAACATTGGAGTATGTAGACTCTATTTCCTTCCCTTTTTGGACTTCAAGAATTTTTTCAACCCTTCCTCCTCAACTAGACCTTCCTAAGAGGACATCAGCCAATCAGCACTAATTTTCCCCCATTGAAATTGACCGAAGTGCCCCTAGTCCTCACATTAATTCTTATAATAGTGATCACTTCCCTTGCCAGGAATTTGATGAGTTAGTTCACTGATGACCCAGTTATAGAGACCCATCATATCATTGACACACAAGCGGAATAAAATAGAATAGAATAAGAAATGTCAATAGGACTCAACTCATGTATGTAGAGAGAGAGAGAGAAGTTTTTGAAAAGAACCAACTCCTCTTACCGACCACCCTTTTTATGATGTAGATTAGCTCAAAACTTACAAAAAATAAAAAAGAAAACAGAGAAAAGATATGGTCACTTAACTTTATGCAAGACAGAAAAATGTGATTCTAGATAATTCATAGTTAAATCTCGATACGATATTTTCTTATTCAAAATAACTAAAGTGTTTTATTATATCACATTGTTAAGTAATTACTTTCTGACCTACACCAATGTCTCAAAAAGATGCAATATTAATATGGTCCAATATCTAAGATTGGAAATGCTTGTTGCTGCTCTTCCCTTAACTATTTGGGTAAAAGCAGCTTCACAAAGAAGACATTTCTAACCTTCCGTAATTTATCTAGAGCACCACTAGTGTCAAAGGTTTCATTTCCCTGTTCATCCATAGTAACAGCAGCAAGTTTGGCCAAAGTAATTCCTGAAGAAAATGGATGTCCTGGATTACTGCAAAACAAACAGTTTTTTTTTAAGCAGGCAGACAGAAAGTCAGTATATAATGCCACTAATAAACAGATAAAGATAGTATTACCAGATTGGCAACTGACCTAGATGAACTGATAAAACGAAGATCTCATACTCAACCAAAGACCAAAAAAAAAACTAAAAAGAGCATTTTACCACAAACCTGACAGAATCCTCATATCTAACATGCACATTGCTTATTGATATCTTAAGATTTCCAATGATAGTAGCAATTAGAGACCCCAGCCATGAATTCGCGGGAGGTGGCTACAATAAAATAACAACAGCAACAATCATATAAGAATAACAACAACAGCAACAACAACAATAGCAATAACAATAACACTTGAATGAAAACTAAGATGTGCATATATCACTCATATCTTCTATAACGAAGGGCAAGAACTTCTCCCTCCCAAGTAATGTGAGATCTCATTCACCGACTTCCTACACTAATTCAATCCGGGGTATTACAATCTCCATTATATATGGCACGACTCATGTCCCATGCTTTTAGTTGGATTTGACTCTGATACCATTTGTAACAACCCCAACAAGGTCTAAGCTACATTTGAGCCCATACTCCAAAATGAAAAGTTAAAGTTATAATTGGAGCACCTAGGAATTATTATAAAGGGCTTGAACTTCTCCCTCTGAAGCAATGTAAGATCCCATTCAACACCTTCCTACACTCAATCCAATCCAAGCAATGTGATTCGGTTTGAGCAACGGATCTTGCCCCTTAAGTACCCAAGGTCCTCTTCAAGTCATTCCACCATAGGTGGTATGGCTCAAGTCTCACACTTCTAGTTGGGTTTTTCTCTGATACCAGTTGTAACGAACCACGAGGAATGTCTAAGGCCTCGTTTGTTTTCAGAGATGAGATGAGTTGAGTTGAGTTGAATTGTTTATTTTATTTTGTATTGAAATTTGGGAAAGTTGTAATGATTAGGTGAGAGAAGATGAGATGAATTTGAAAAAGTTGAATTGTTTATTTTATTTTGTATTGGAATTGGGAAAAGTGTAATGATGAAATTGAGATGAGATGAGATGTTTTCCGAAAACAAACGAGGCCTAAGCCACATCTGGGCCCATACACCAAAAAGACTAATCAAAGCCACAATTGCAGCCCCATGGAATCATTATAAAGGCTTGAACTTCACCCTCCTAAGAAATGTTGGATCTCATTCACCTTCTAAGTTATTAACACTATTCCCTATCTCCCCCATGGAAGACAAAATCAAGACCCAATCATCAATATAAAACTATTCCCTCACACCTACAAATTCTGCAAATAAACATATCTTATATCTGAGAATTATCTAGACTGCATATAAAAATAATATAAACACCAAGAACATACTCCAAAAGATTAGCAGAGGAACCATATTTATTCCCAATGTATGCCCAAAAAGAAGAGCTGAATGCTGATCCTTGATATAAAAAAGTATAAAACAAATTCACGCCAACATAAAATTAAAACAACAATAGCGACAATGAAGAAGTATCCTTCTCATTTCTTTTAGGAAGTATGGGACCAAAGTAGGTTGCAGCCATTTCCCTTCTAAGCTAAAACATGAAAAACAAGTCAAACACAAGAATTTAAAAGATTGGGTAAAAAATCTTGCTTTCAAGCCCCAACATCTGATTGAGAACTACTTCATGGCTTCATCAAATGCCACAATTCACAGTAGAGAATGCCAGGAACATAAGCCCATACAGTAAAAATGAGCAAGCAATTTGCCCAGCAAGAGTCTTTGTAGTCAGGATGAAAAGTTATCAACACATATACAAATCAGCAACGCCTACAGTGTAATTTATGATAAAGAAATTGACACTTAATTGGGAGATAAAGCATGATAAACATAACAAAGTCTACCCAAACATAGAAAGCCACACAGATAATAACTAAAGATAGTACTAACAAGTACAAAGTTGCCTAATAAACAATCCCACAATAAAGGGTAATTAAATTTATAAGCTTACACTTCCTAGCCTTGATCTTGATATTGCTTCTAGGGTTGCTGACTCTGCTTCCTGCATACAATATTTGAAAAGTATTAAAAAAAACTTACCTATGACCGAATATACAGTCTCTTCCTATATCCAATGGTAAAAGGTACATTTCTTATTTTATGATCAACAAAACCCAAACACAAGGATGGAATTTCAACAAAAGCATATCATAAAATCCAAGCTCTAGGCAAATTATAATAACCATTAAAAGTTACGTTCTATTTCATCATTATTTAATGTTTTTGCCGAATTGTTTTTTTGTTAGCACTAGGTGTCTGGAACAAAGTCCTGACTAATCTTAGGAGTGCACAGGCTCTCGACAAGGAGTTTCCCGCAAGTGCACATTGGGTAATTCAAGGGAAAATTACCCCAGCCCGATGGTCCCTAAAAATTGTTTGCACCCAAGGTTCGAACCTTAAACCTGGAGGGAGCATACCACCAAGAACGAGGCTCTAACCACTTGAGCCAGCGCCTAAGGTTGGAAAGGAGGACAAAATTATAAGGCGCATATCAAAACTTATACATGTCAACACCCTAGAGTGTTGCTCAGATATATATAAAGCAGGTCTCACATATGTACATAAGAATATTACCTCAATTCGTTGAAGCTTGGCTTCCAAAAGTTTCAGCCGGTCCTCCTCCTGAAAAGAGTATTAGTACAAGATTAACATAGAAACGCAGCCACCAAACCTTCTTTAGTTATAAGCAATAACAAGATCAATCATTCCATTGAAAAGAGTACCATCTTACTTTGAGAGTCCGACTGTCAGCAGCAGGATGAGCAAGAATAAAAATGCGATCAATGAGAACAATAACAGGTTCTTTTCCCAAACTTTTCCATGGAACCTATAATTATAAAAGGGAAATTTTATTTGAAATAAATTAGAACATCAACTTCCTGAATTCAAATAAAATGAAATTGCAACTATTTGATAATTCCAGCAACTTCATTTTTTCAGTTCACTGCAAAATGATCCATAAGCTTCCAAGTACTCACCCATCATGACCAAATCTAAGCTAAACTTTGCAATATCCAGCTTGAATATGCATAACTAGATCCTCAGAAACAATAGTTTGAATTATTAAGTCCTGGATTTTAGTAGATTCTGATGCAGTAAATTCAGACGCAAGCAGGTTTACACAGAAATGCAAGGAGTATTTAAATGTGTGCTACTAACCTCGATGGCTTACAAGAAAGAAAAATTTATCAGCCTTCCTACACTCAATTCAGGGTATTACTATCTCCTGCCTTAAATTCCCAACATCTTCGTTGAGCCATTCCATTCCATCATACATGGATAGAAAACCGACTTTTTCTCTATTACGCATGCCAGGTCAAAAGCATGGACACATAATTTCTAAGCTCACACAGACAGCAGTAGCATATTTTAATGATGAAATTCAAGGCCCAAAAGTTGGATATTTAAATGCCTAGTTGCTGCCACTAAGTGGACAGCACTACAACTTCCTTCAAAAAGGGATGATTTTCAGATTAAAACCACTGCTACACTTGCTAGGAATTTCAGCAAATACCTCATTGGATAAAAGTTCATCCCTTAGATGAAGAGAAGAGTTTGGTTGGTTTTCTATCCATGTGTGTGCAGGGACCTACTTTAACACTATTGACCTGCTTTAACACTACTTGATGATATGTGTATAATTAAGTGATTTTTGACATGCCTCATTGTCGCTTGAAGCTGAAAGGTACGTATTTTCTAAGTAATTATGATCACACTCTTTTTGCTATAATCGCACTTTTTTGTAAAACAAAGTGATCATCTTTTTACTAAGCTATATGATACGTACATTTTTTGAACTGATCAAGAAAATATTTTTTTATCGATGACTGCATGATGTATGAAAGCCAAAAAAGTAAAGGAATTGTAAGTAGGCTTCCACTTGTGATATTATGCCTATTTATGCTATGTCATGAACAAATGAAATGCAAGAACATGCTAAGGCTTAGGCATGACAAGAACATGATATGATGTGACAAGCAAGTTCGTGATTGAATGCTTGACATGCAAGATACTTGATGGCATATTTATAACAAGACAGTACCACAAGATAAGGACAAGTTGCAATGGTAGGATAGGTACAATGGCGATGCAGCCAATGATGCCATCCTCATGTATGGATTCCTACTTACAAAGGTAAACTGGCAATACACCCAGTGATGCCATCCTTGTGGGTGGAATCAAGATCATAACGATTGTTAACCCTAACACAGGAAGGTCAACAGTGTGTACTGGCCAACAAGTGGAACTAAGGACACATGCAGGCAGGCAAGCATATATGTATGATAATGTTTTGTATGAACATGTTCTTTAAAAAGACAAATCCTATGTTGTCATGATGCTTACTGCACAATGTGGCTACTTATTTAAGTATCCAACTATTTTTATGCATTACCCATCCCAGGTGAAAAAAATTATGATGATGGATTGCAAAACCAGGCGTAGGCCGCGTAGCTTGTGGGGAGGAGACCAAGTCTTAGGACTTTATGACTTTTCAGAATTTTTAAGTTTATTTCTCATGATTAGTGAAAGATTTTTTGAATAACCACTAGACTTGGAAAAGTTTTAATAATCTATACTATAACTTTATTTATTTAATAAAGTTTGAATTGTTTTTTTTTTTTTTTTTTGGACTCTTTAATACCTAGCTCAAATTAAGGTCTTTTAAATGTTAGTAGCATTCTTCTATTTTCAATACTTTACTCCATTGGTCGATTGTAATTGATTTTCATGGCTTGTCATTACATGAATTCCTTGTATCTCTAAACTAAACACGCTTAGGTGTTGCTCTTGTATATGTCCCATATACTTGGGCTTTTGATCAATAAACTTGTTTACCAATCAAAAAAAAAAAGGTTAGTAGCATTCTGGAGGAACGGGGTGTGTTACAAGATACAAATGGACCACCTAGCAAAACCATATACATGGCAAGCAAATCCTACGCTACAGCAAGAAAGCAAGTGAGATCCTTAATATCATTGTTAAGTTGCATGAGTAAGATGCTTAATATTGTTCAACTTATCCATTTCCTTCCAACAATCCTTGGTAGAAAATGAATAGGAAATTACCTATTAAAAAAATAATAATGCTAGATACAGTCATAGGTTGTGCAAGCGCCACATACTCCTTTTGAAAAAAAGTGGGGTCCACCATTAAAAAATTAATTTTTTCGTGTGGATTCCATATTAACTCACTTTTTCCAAAAGAAGTGCACAACACTTGCACAATCCATGACTGTATCTAGCATTAATCTTAAAAAAAAGGAAAATGCATTGGAAACCAAGGATGGGAGAACATTGTGTTACCCCAATCCAATCAATGATAGAGTTAACGAATCACAAACATAGGACAATACTTAAAGACATGCACTCTTGAGTCAGACTCAATAGAATTTGATAGTTTCCCTTCATGACTCTACATTTTTGAAGTTTCCCAAATACTTAATTTATCAATCTTATAACTCAATTAAGCTTTCCAATTCCAATTCTGATTTCAAATATAATAGCAATAGACAGAAAAGAGTAACATATTTTAGTCTCGAAGTACCATCACTAATAAGAATGAATAGCCTTAAAGAATATTCAACTGAATCCTGCTATAGCAGCAGAAAAGGCCAGCAGAGGCGCCTGAAGTATCCTAGCAACTGTGAAAAAAGCTTTCTTTACAAGAAAAATTATGTTCTCATGTAACAATAGGCAACATGAAACAACTAATTTTTAACTGAAAATTTATCAAACATGATGTAGCATCAACAAATTATGGCTTAGAAACAAATTACAAAGACCGGCCCAAACTTCCATCTGGAAAACTTAACAAATAACTATCTACCTATTAAGAGAATGATAAAGAAAATAAAATAAATGGGGAGAAATAAAAGAGGAACTAAATTTCAGGCAATGTGGAAGTGATAATCAAAGATGCTACCTTCAAAGTTATGGTACCAACAAAACCAGCTTTCACAGTGACTGGAAGTTTTAGTGAATTTAGTGCCTCAGCCTTCAATTTCAAATCTTTGAGAACAACATCACCTGTGGAAAAAATACACTTTCTAAGAAAAAGAATCTTTGACTTCAAAAATAAATAAGAGAGGCTAAGATGATGAGACTGTGTCAGTCAAGGCCATATCAAAAAGTCAAATCGCATTTGTACCAATGGATTTCAGCATGTTTCACTTATACAATAAACATAGTGCTTATATGGGAAACAACTTAAACTGTTGTGATCTTAGTTCAAAAGAGGTAAAGGATTAGTAATACCATGGCACACGAGCACAGCAAAGTTCAAAGGACAAACCTTTCCAGACACTGATTCTTAAAGCCTCAACTGAGAGTCCATGGACATACTCACCCAAGTATTTTCGCAGCAAATGCAGAACCTATCATCAAAGATCATAAACAACTAATTTATCCCCATGATTTCAAAACATACTAATTCAGAAAAGTACAAAAACCATATCACATATAAGCTGAGAAATAACATAAATTAAACTCTGCAACAAGAATGTAATAAGAATTTTTATGCAAATTAATTTAAAAGGATTCAATGATGGTGATGAACACAAATAAATAAATAAATAAAAAGAGAGAGAAAATAAAAAGAGATGAAGAAGCACAAGCTCGTACTCTAGATAAATGGTTCAATATTCCAATTATTGCACATCTGAGACAAAGAATAAGAGGGCCAAGCTCCTCAAATTATTCCTGGTTATTAAATTTACTACTTTAGAATATTTTGGTAAAATTGCTTTATACATGGACAAGGATCTACAATATATCCCATTTTTCTAATATTCTGAATTTATGGCTTTTTTCTTTTAAAAATTAAGGGGGTTACCTCATACGCATCCCCTAAAATACCAAGGTTGTGCCCTTTATACTTTTAAATAAAATAAATTACTTAAAAATTTTACTTTTTTCGTATAAAAAACCTCATTATATACCTTGTTGTACATCATGAGCCCTTAACAACTTTTTGACCTCATCTTATCCAAGCAAGCAACATATCAAGCTGCATTCTCATTATGCTCCAGAAGCACTAGTAAAGGTTACAATTGGAGTCCCTTTGGGATCATTATAAAAGGAAAGAACTTTTCTCTCTCAAGCAATATGTAATCTCATTTATCACCCTCCTATACTCAATCCGGAATATCATATTAACAATCATTGAGAACACAATATACCATTTAAAAATTCCATAAAATTTTCTTGGTCTCAATCCAAGCATCTTTACACCAAAACAACGTTGAAAAAAATACAAACAAAACCGAAACATTTTTCACAAAACTCAAAATAACTCTCACAAAAATTTTCTTACTAAATATATTTTCCTTGGGCCCCACCACTTTTTCAAACCTCAGTAAAAACATATCGCAAAAACTTTCTCAGTCCAAGCATATTTTTAATGGGTCATGCCACTTTCACAAACACCCATAAAAATCAACCTTTATAAGTTCCAGAAATTTTCAAGAAAATCCTCAATCCAAACAACCCCCAAGCTACATCAAGTTTTTAAACAACTTAGTTACCTAGTTTTTCTAACATCAGTTTGCAACAAACTGACATGGATGAGCATTTGGGAGAATCCCGTTTCACATCTCGAAATTTAACAAGTTATGATATGAAATGCAAAATTAGAATAGTAGAAGGGGACAAATCTGATACATTCCAACGCATTTGCAACGCAATGCTTTCCTATTAGAATTTTGATACCAAATACATTCCTAATGCATTTTGAATGCATATTGTTCTCGTTTATCCCCACATGCATCTCATACATTCTAATGCATTTGCATGTCCGACGCACTATAATTTTGCAATCGCCCCTTAAAGTTATTCCCTTCAGCTGGAATGTATCGGAATTGTCTTCACAGGACTTCACATTAAACGGGTGGAAGGTGGCCAGTGCAACACTTGCAACGTAATCCTAATGTAGCTTGAGCTATTCTTCATTTAGGAGTACCGAGTACTGGACTTCTAGGTTCATTTTAACCTTCCCGGTACGTGATATCGCTTCCTATTCTACAGAACAGTTGTCAGACATCTAAAACCACAGTAAGTCGGTTCCCGCGACTACACAACCATATCGGCCATAAGCAACGAAAGTTTAGTAGCAAAATTTCAAAACGAAAAGAGAGTGCAATGATAACGAGGTTCTTAGAACGATACACTGATAATAAAACTCCATAACACTTGGCAGTAACCGAAAGGAAACCACATCAAGAGAAAATTCAATGTCAAGGAAAAGAATTAAAACCATAATATAAAAATGCAGCAGTACAAGCTCTTCAAATATCATAAGCTGTTCAATAGGTCAAATCGAGAAATTCATCGCCACGAAAATTCGTAATCAAAACCCTTACGTGAGCCTCGAACATTGTGAGGAATTAAGCCGATCATACAACCGGCCACAAATGAAAGGAGCTCACAGTACGATCAACCCGCAAAGTGGCAACGATCGATGTCGGGGAATCGCCATAGGATGTGTACGGAGAATTCGAGCCAAATCTACAAGGTTCGAGGCCGGTTTGTCTCTGGCGTGTCCGGTGATTGATGCCTGCCGAATGACAGTTCTTGAAGAATGGAAAGAACTACAGGAACGAGAATGCGGTATATATCTCCTATATACCCCGGTCGTGTGAAGATTCCTTAGGTGCAAAATTACGTTAAGGTGCTCAGTTGAGGTGGATGTGTTTTGCTTTTTGGCTTCTGAATTTCATATTTTCTTGAAAAACTTTTTTAAAAGACGAAGATTTTAGATTACTCCACGTATTCCTTCTCGATGTAAAACAGATCTGGAGGATTTTTGTGGCATTTATAGACGGCAGGTTTACTGAGAAACTGTTTTAGATATATTTTTATTGAAAACTGTTACATATATCAATAGATTATATAAAGTAAATCCATAAATTTGTGCGATTTTATAGAATTCATGACATCTATTTTATAATAAAAATAATTTTATAATTTAACGTATCACATCAAATCACATTAATTTATAAATTTATTTTTATATAAATCTTTTTTTTATATATATAAATCTCTTGATGAAAGAGTATTTATTATTTTTATTAGATTTTATGATCTATCATCTATTTTATTATTTCAAATGGATGACAAATTAGTTGAACTACAAAATCAACCGCTATTTTTATTAAAAATTTTATAAATAAAAAATAAAAAATTGGTGGTTCTATTGACATGATATTCGATAGTTATTTTATTTTTTTTAAGTTTTTGATTTCGCGTTATTCAAGTTACGAAAATGAAAACATGTGATTAAAATATATTTTTCTGTGTAAAAAAATTATTTAGATTTAGTATCAACATGACCATTTGATTAAAATATAATAATAAATATAACTAGAGTAAGACTTCGTTTGGATAGTGAAAATGTTTCATCTCATCTCATCTTATCATTACAATTTTTCTAAATTTTCACACAAAATATAATAAATACTTTTATTTTTTCAAATTTCAAAACAATAATAATACTAAAAAATAATATTATAATAATATTTTATTTAACTTTCAATTTTCATTTAAAACTATGTCATTTAAAACTATTTCATTTATTTACATTAAAATAAAATAAATAATTCAACTTTTTTAAATTTTAAAACAAAAATAATATTAAAAAATATATTCTAACAATATTTTATTCAATTTTTAATTTTAATCTCAACTCATCTTATCTCATCTGTAAAAATAAACGAGGCAAGATCATGTATTATCAATTCGAGAGAAATTTTAACACAAAATCAATAAGATATATATAATCTACTGCTCATCTTAAATTTGTCCTTCAACCCGTAGATTGGATCCTAAGAAATTCTTTCCATATCTATGAATTATTTATATATCAACTAACATAATAAACACGCATAAAAAAATAACATATAATCTAATATGAGTTTAATGAAATATTCTATTATATATCACTCAAACCCAAACTAAGCAAAGGGGTTTGTTTGGGAAGGTGTGTTTGGTCCCACACAAAGCCCAACCTAGATAAAGTCCATCCAAATTGCAGTCCATCTCCCGGAAGTTTCCTACCCTGCACAGTGAGGAGTTGCGAGGCAGGACCAAAACTGTGCACTGATCAGTTCGTCTTGGATGTGCCAAAACTGTGCTACAATTTTGTATGTCTTATTGCACTTGCACCCCACATCAAAAATATTTATGCTTTACGTTTTTTGTTATAATTTATATGGTCTCATTGTATGTCGAATTAGCTTAACGTTAGTTAAAGTGGCCACGTTTTCCTATTGAAAAATGCTTAGTGTACCGATGTGCACCGATTGTGCATTTTGTGTGTCACATAATCGGTTCACATCATGAGTTATTGTAAAGGGACCCTTTTCTATTTGACAGAAACATTAATTGACTATTATTTTCTTTATGCTGTTAAATATCTTTTTTTTATCTATTTTTCCAACAATTCTTTCTATTTTTTAAACATTAGGGTCATATTAGTCATTTTATTTAGTTGTAGTTTTCTTTTATTAATGGTCATGTTTTTTTAACTACTTTTTCAAAATCTACTTATCATGCATACTTGTTCTTGTATCTAATGGTATTTTCATTTAATAATTATATATTTCAACAAACACATTTCCCAATTAGTCATAATGATATGATGAGAGGCAGAGAGAAAAACAAAGGGGAGAAAAAATAAGAGTTTTTTTTAGTTTTTCTTTCAAAATGAGAGAGAGAAGTAATAAGTCAGTCAAATATATTTTAGCTATTCAATGGCTAATTAAATATGAGCCCAAATAAGAAGAATTTAGCTAGCTATATATTTTGGCTAAAGCAAACACCCATGCTCTAAAGTGATGTATTTTGAACACCAGGTTCATAGGTAGCCAAACTAAACAAGAAAACAAAATTAAAATAATGTTAAGACATAGATTTGGATTTATTTTGAAGAAGGCCGGTCGGTCATTACCTTCTTTCGAATAATGAAGAGTACAACGCGAATAATGAAGAGTACAACGCGGCTTTGCGGATTGTGTCGCCACTTACACTGCAACTTGCCAGGATAGTGCACTAAATTGGTATCCGAATCTATTGATGCTGTCTCATTCGAAATTTAGCGTATATTCTATTTTAATGTGTTTAGATACAAATGATTTGACCGGTATTCGAATGAATAAGAGTTTCAAATCTCTTATCGTTAATGCTGGTTGCTTTGAGAACCTCTCATTTTTTTAAAAGAATTGTTGCAATTACGTCGACGAGACACAACATCTACAACTTGGTGCAGGTGGTGCTGGAGTACTTCGAAATTATTTTTTGAGAATGCAGTATAAGAATAATGGTTTTTTTACATTGATGGATTTAGATGATGATGGGAGACTAAAAAATATTTTTTGGGCAGATCCACACAATAGGGCTGCCTACTAGTATTTTGGTGATGTGGTCACATTCAATACCAAATGCCTCACAAATAGATATGGAATGCTGTTTGCACCATTTGTTGGTGTAAACCACTACAGACAGTCCATTCTTTTGGGAGCAAGGTTAATTTCAAGTAAGAATACAGAGACTTTTACATAGTTATTCCAAACCTGGTTATAGTGTATGGATGGTATAGCTCCAAAAACTATTATTACTGATTAAAACAAATGAAAAATGCAATTGCTATTGTATTTCTAGAAAGTCGACATAGATTCTACCTGTAACATATATTGACAAAAGTTTCTGAGAAACTTGGGTCATATGCTGCCTACAAAAGTGGACTAAAACATCATCTGATGAAATGTGTGTACGACACTCAAACTATTGAGGAGTTTGAGAAATATTGGGACGAGTTACTTAACACATCCGACTTACATGAGAATGTCTGGTTGAAAAGTTTATATGCTGAGCATGAACATTGGGTACTTGTATTCTTAAAAGAGCACTTCTGGGCTGGAATGAGTACAACCTAGCGCAGTGAGCGTATGAATTTTTTTTTATGATTATGTTCATGGGAGGACAAACATGAAGGAGTTTGTCGACCAGTTTAACAGTGCGCTGAAGAAGAAAATTGAGAATGAAAACAATGCAGACTTCCACACATTTAGCATCACCATTTTCTGTATATTTAGATCTCCAATTGAAAAGAGATTTTAAGAGTTGTATATGAACGCTAAATTTAGAAAAATCTAGCAGCAAGTAATGAATGTACTCGATATGGACCCATCTCTACTTAGATCGGATGGTGTAATGAAAACATATCAGGTAGAAGATGAAGTTCATGTTAAAGAGTTCACTAAGCTTGTTACATATTCAGTGAACTCCAATGTGGAAGACTGCGATGCAAATGTTCATGTGGGTTATTTGAGATAAAAGGGATACTGTGTAGGCTTATTTTAGCCATTTTCAAAGCTAATAGTATAAAATTATTGCCAGACCGGTACATTTTGGAGGAAGGATATCAAGATAAGATACACGTTAATCCACAATAGCTATAATGCATGGGATCAAAGGCCAGATGGTAATAGATATTGAAGTCTGTTGAATATATGTTATTAGATGATAACTCATGCAGCGGGTTCCAATGAGCAATTTGAAGATGCAAAAAAGAAGTTATATTCAATAATTAACTTATACCGTGAGAACCAACACCCCCCATTTTGGACCCAAATAGGTTCAAATGCAACGAATTTTAAAGTTTATTTATTTTATGTGATAGAGTCTTTAAGTAGTTCTTTATATGGAAATTAAGAATCTGTACCATTTCTATAATTATATTATGTCCTATTTAATAGTTACGCGCCCCTTACAGGTTCGAATGCTTGTTTTACGATACTGGACACAACTGCACTTAGTAATTCACAATAAGTACTCAATCCAAATATTGTGAGAGGGAAAGAAAGACCCCCATTTCTAAAAAAAGCATCCAGGATGAAGAAAGACATGCAAAAAGTTAAAACCAAGTAGAAGAAAGCACCAGTCAGAGGAAAACGTAAACATGTGCATATTTTAACATTAATAGTATTAAGAATATACATGTTTATGTGTGTTAGATTTATAATATAATCATATCAAATGAATTTTGTTACTTGTTACTTTACTACTAGCGAGATGAAGGAGATACACCAGTCTAGGGCATGTGCAGGAATTTATTTGACCCATCAAAAATAGATATCTCTAGTCATGGACAAGTGTAGGTATATTAATTGTTATATTTTAATATTTGAGTTGCTGCTTGCAAGTGGAAGAAGTAATCGTTAGACTAATAATACTTTGAATGTTGTTAATGATCAACAGCCTGTTCGAGACAGCTCAGTTTTTTACAGTAGTGGAACCCAGTATTGGAAAACAGTGATTAGAAGACAAGAAAGTGTAATAATCGTAAACTTTTCTCATTTTAATTGTAATAGTTACATCACATTGACACTTCATATTAATCCTTACAGATGTAATTTGGGTTGGATGGATTACAATTGGTGCAGCATGGATTGAATTTCTCACAACATGAAAAATGACATGGGCGAATGCATCCATGATGAGATTATAAAATTAGTGACTGTTATTATAGTTTGTGCCACTTGGCACTAAGATAAGATGTTAAGAGTCTTGTAGCTTTGTATGGTCAGTCACAGATATGTACAACATTTATTTATGCTAGAAATCTGATTCTTGAAAGGAATGTGCAATATAACATTTATAAACCTCTATAGTCTTGACTTTAAGAATGTGCAATAACTGTATAGGAAAATAGTACAATTCTAGAAATCTGCACCAATATTGCAGCTACTAAACACCATAAGAGGTAGAATGCACAAAACCACTACCTCCATTGATTATAATACAATTATTTTACAACCAATTAGCATAAGAGGAAAAATGCCACAAAAAAGTCCTCAACTATTACATTGCACTTACTAAACAGCCTAAATAACTTCTAACACTTAAATTACAGATTCAGACTAAGCTATAACATAAAACTACTACCAAGTCACTAAGTAACAACAAACAACAACTACAAAAGCCCAATACACCCGAAGAAGCGTGCGTGAACGTCTTATTCCAGCTTCTTGCTTAAAAAGCATCAACTCCTTCAGAAACTCCTCATCTTTACCATCTTGCACCATCTCTCTCTTCTCAATCTCATCCACCCTCTTACAGAGCTTAATCTCCCTCTTCTCGATATTGCGAAGTCTCTTCTCGACCTCTTTCTCCTTCTTTAACAGTTCATTTTTTCTTTCTTGTAGATCCAGCTCTATGTATTGGTCACTATATGAATGGTTGACCCAAAGTAATAATCAAACCTCTATTTTGCTTCCAACAAATATTTAAATCAAATATATTAAAAAAACTCTTAACACATAAATGAAAGTCTTAAGAATAGCAGGTATGAATTTCATAGCCATTGGGCTAGGCGTCTAGAACCAACAAATATCACAACCTGAAAACAGAAGCTATTTTGTGTGTTTCAGTTTCAACTTCAAATAAAATGTGTATAAATCTCTAATAAAATTGCTAATATACTTTGTATCAACTCATAACAAGTATAAAAATGTGTTATAATTTCATCATATCAAGAACTACCCCTAACTTAACAAAAACTTAATCAAAACATCAAGATTTCACACCATCATCCAAATTGTCACCCAGTATAACCTTTGCATGCAAGTGAATGAAAAATAGCCAAAGAGTGAATAAAATTCATGATAAATTACCCAAAATATGCCAATATAAACTAGACTCAAATAGAAACAAAATACATGAAGGAAGTTTCATGAGATTCAACTTATAAAGGTCTCGAAAATGCAATGATATATATAACTACAAGGAAATTTGTCTAGTTCTCTTATCCGAGTTCTCTCTAAACAAGTGAATGAAAAATAGCCAAAGAGTGAATAAAATTCATGGGTCGTGATGTATAGGGATAGAGCTCTGACATGAGGTGCTTGAATGACCTCTTGATGGGGGGTTTTGCAGCTAAAATAGTGGGCAAAACCATGGGCTACCCAACCTATAGTATCGACTGCAGCTGCAGAGAAGGGTGGAGAAGTTTTGGGTGGCTTTTTGGCCTCCCATCCAAGCACCATTTCGGCTAAAATATCATTCATAGGACAACATTGGGTGGTGGAGGAAGTTTGATCAAGAAACTTTGCATTGGTGGTGGTTTTTTATGGGCCAAAATGGGCCTAACCGAATGGACCTTAACTTAGGGTATCTTTGGAGTTTAGTTTAGGATTTTGGTTGAGCCCAATGAAATTACTAAGGTATAAAATAGTGAATGAGGATGTAATAGCATGTATTTGAGTAGTTAATAGCCTGTGAAAGTTATTAAATCAAGTGATTAATCACTTAAGCAAAATTAACCACTTTAGGGTTTGGGTAAACCATTTAGGGTTTCAGTTCCTCCATGAATTTTTGGATTTCAATTGGATTCCAATGGTTTGGAGCTTTATTAGCGTTGCAGCCCTCTTTTGGTTGGTCACATAGTATTTGATTGGATGGAATAGTGTTTACCTTCGATGGCATGATCACATGGCTTGGTTTGCCTTACATTCCTTCACATCTACATCTCACGTTTCCTCCTAGTGCCAAGTATCCTACACTATTCACCAAGTATGGTTAGGATTTTGCTAAGTGTTCAATAAATAATCTTTAAGGTTGTTTTGGACATTCTACATAACAATTTAACAATCGTTTGAACTGGGTGCTACGTTGCGATATCCCAGGGGTTAATATTCACCCAAGAAATTGTGAAAATTAATATTGTACCATAAAATCCTAAATAATCTTATGAGTCTAGTAGTGCAATTTGTGTTCGTGAAATTTGACTCTTAAATACCTCAATTAAATAAAATAGGCACTCCAGGTACTATTCATTTGGAAAACAAAAAACATAACATTGCACCTAAAAATCCTAAATCATCTGAGACTAATGGTACAATTTGTTTTTGCCAACTTATACTCCTAAATGCCTCAAAAAAATAAAAAAGCAACTTTGTCATCATTACGTGTCGGGATTCGACTATGCTGACAGTCTAAGACCTAATGGGACACTTAGTTCGTGAAACTTTTTAGAGATTTCACGATGTTTCTAATGCATAAATAAATTCATTCACTGAATTTCTTGCGGGTCGTTACATTTCGGGTATCCCCAAAATGGTGTTGTTCATTACAAGGTTAATAAGAACCCAACCCCCCGTCTCGACTCACTCAGACCCTTTCTCAGCCTCTCACTTAACTCTTTCACTTGTTATCTCCGCAACACTTTTTCTCTCCATATCACTTTATAGTTGTAAGTATCTCGAACTTTTGGACCTTGAGTATTTTGAAATTTTGAAATCTGTTTTTTTTTTTTCTTTTCTTTCAATGGATGATGAGATTGTTTCAATGGAGGATGAGGTTGTATTTTGGGTGCTGTAGAGTTTGATTTTTGGAAAAGATTTAGGGGTTCATGTCAAATTCAAGACCCTAAATAATCTAGGGGTTCAATCCAAACCCTAACTCAATTTAGGGTTTCGAACTAAACCCTTAAATTAGTTTAGGGTTTCAATTTGAAAAATCCTAATTTATGTTAAGGTTTCAAATTGAAACCCTAAATTAGGATAAGGGTTCATTATGAAACCCCTAACCTAATTTATTTTGTTGAAACCCCAAACTTGATTCTAGTTTCAAAATTGAAACCCCATAATGTTTCAAATTATTTGACAAACTTAATTTCAAATTTAATTGTTATTGAGACAATTTCGGAAAAAGAAACTCCATCTCAGCCGTAATTTGACTTTGATATACCACCATTGGTCTGTTAACTTTGTTAATTAATTCTTTGTAACTTGTCCATATTGTTATTTTTTCCTAATTGATGTTCTTTTCATTTTGAGAATTTGACAAACCACCATTCATATTCTCTTTCTCTTTTTCTTTTTCATTTTCTTTTTTTTTTGTCCTTTTTTCCAGGTTTTAAGATGTCACTTGGAGTTGGCAAATGCTTACTACATGTTGTTAACTTTATTTCATTTTTTTAAATGTATTTCAATTATTGTAACATTGTTATTCATTCAAGCTATTTGACAATTTGTGATATTTATAGATTAATTTTTAATAATTTTAGATTAATATGTAATAGTGTATACTACTTGTAATATGTTAAAATTATTAGTTAGCAACTTTATTAGGTTTATTTATATTTAGGGATAACATTTAATTTTATATCTTATTCATTTAAATTTAATTGAAGTAAAAGGTTAAAATTAGTTTAAAACGGATTTTGGGGCAAAAAATAGTCCAGAAACAAATTATAAGGCCGATGGGACCATTGAGGGCCATTGGTGGGCCGACAGACCAGGGGGCCAATCCGCACCCTAGCATCCAGAGGCACAGGGCTTGGCCAGGGCCCAACTCGCCCCATGCGAGCGGGACCCCTCACCCCTATTCTCTTGTTTTTTCTTTTCTATTTCATTTAAGTTTCTTTCAGCAAGCAGTAACCTCACATCACATACACGAGGAAGCTAGAGGGCCATTGGTGGGCCGACAGACCAGGGGGCCAATCCGCACCCTAGCATCCAGAGGCACAGGGCTTGGCCAGGGCCCAACTCGCCCCATGCGAGCGGGACCCCTCACCCCTATTCTCTTGTTTCTTCTTTTCTATTTCATTTAAGTTTCTTTCAGCAAGCAGTAACCTCACATCACATACACGAGGAAGCTATGAAACTTTACCAACAATGGTCCTTCTTTTGGGCTCTTTTCGTTTCTTGTGGTTTTGATTGTTAATGCATTGAGCAATCGTTATAATATGGACCTTTCTATAGTATCGTCCAGCTCTTACTGGTGGTGGGCGTGTCCACTAGTATAATATCATTTTTTTAAAATATTTTTTAAACATTTTTAATTTTTTTTAAATACACAAATTTACTAGTAGTAGCATTTTTAAATATCTTAAAAAAATTTAAAATGCACTAGTGATCAAACCAAGAGACAAACAATATATGCAACAAACGTAGCTTTGACAAAATAGGTGACGGAATTGATAAGATTAGACCACCAAATCATTCTTGGTGATTGTTTCTGAGCCATCCATTTAATTATGTTTGTCTCTGGATCGCTAGTGTGTATGTTGTAGTCTTGTTAAGTTATAGGGTATCTAAACCAAGGATTAATAATGTAGTAATCAATAACAAGTCCTTTTCTGTGATAAGTAATGTCATGTTTAATTCTTCTCTCACCCGTGATACAATTAAAAACCAACCCGTGAGTTCGCAGCTTACACTTGTCACCAGTACTTCATCTTCCCTTCTGAAGAGAAGGATCTAGTGTTGGTCATCTCTATTTTCGTCCCTTTCTTTATGATCCAATGTAGTCATCTCGAGTATCAGCAAAATTAACTTATATAGCAGCATTTGAATTGTTTTTTCGCTTTGGAACTCTCTCTCTCTCTTCCATCATAGGCCATAGGGTGTGACAATTGTTGATACCACGCATTATTTCTTAAAATATAAATTAAATAATAAAATCTACATTTTTCTATCAATTTAAATTTTTATAATAGTGGTATTTTACACTGTTAACTTAATAACTAAAGATATATATATTTTCCCACGTATATAAATTTAAACAACTATTTTTTTAATAATTTGATATATACTTTGGGATTGAAATTGGAATGAAATGAACAATAAAATTAGTATTCAAACGTAAGGTAGTAAATGGTGGCGCCCATAATAGGCGGTTAAAGTTGAAACATGCATCGAGGTGGCATTTTAGCCACTTCATTACAAGATAAAGGCTGGCCATTATGGCAAGCAAGAGGTTACCGTGGTAAGAGAGAGTCTCTCCCCACCATCTCGGCTAGGACACAACATATAGAAATGAAATCAAACTCTCAATGGATGGGTCTATGTTGAAATGGCTCTTAGTATGTGGAATATATTAATGGAATATTGTCCTGATTTTTATTACATGACTCACTCCACAGGAAGATGATTTCAGACTAAAAACATTCGTGACAAAGTACGTGAAACAACTCATGTATCAAATCTAAGATCTACCGCTTGAAGTAAATATTTTATGCTTATGAAAATGTTAGTGGAGCTTCTCAAACTTACCGTTCAATCTTACTGCTCTTGCAATTTAATTTTTTTCTATTTTTAGTTAATGTTTAAGTGATTATTAGTAAAATTATATTTTTTTTAATGATTAAAAATATTAAAAAATACTTGAAAAAAAAAATACATTAAATTTATAACTAGCGGTAAACCCTGGGCCCGCTAGCACATACGATACGCCCACCAGTAAGAGCAGGACTCGTGACTTGATGTATTGTTAACTCATTATTTATCGTAAAAGAAACTGATAACTATCAATAGATTTTAGGACGTATGAAATCAATAAGAGAGGGCTTGTGTGAGGTGGTCTTCTTAGCAGAATCTGAAGTATCATGGCTGAAAACCATAAACTGTCATGTGTCACTTGTCAGAGGTCGTACGTGGTTAAGTTAAAGCTCACCCCAAATTCTCAATCACAAACTACGAACCAACTCGAGTCTATTTTACTGAGTCCATCCGCGAGAGCGCCTACATGTGACAGATGCAGACAACAACATGCATTTGCCATCCCAAACTTCTATGGCAAAGAAGTAGACAGCTTAATATTTCATCCTTAAATATATATATATATTTAAGGATGAAATATTAAGCTGTCTACTTCTTTGCCATAGAAGTTTGGGATGGCAAATGCATGTTGTTGTCTGTATAAAATTATATCATCCAAAAGAAGGAGCTTTGCTTGGTGACAGAAACTTTCCAAGCTCAATCCGGCCAGCACCTTGACTCAGGTGAATTTAAATACCTCTCAATTTATCGCTGTTGTTATTATTAATGTTCTAATGTATGTGTACTTGGTTTGAAGTGAAGTGCATGTCATGATGTGAGATTTTAAAAGCAGGTTTGGAAGGCTTCTTTTCCGGCCTTTTGGGTTATGGACCAATATATGGAATTTGGACGCACCCGTGGATGCTGGTTTAATCCTGTTGTCTCAGTCGCACCTGGCTACTATTTATTATATATATATATATATATATATATAATATATATAAATACTTCGTAGCTGCTTTTATGGCCGCAAGGAGCTAAACAACAACAAAGAGTCACGAGTCCTGCTGCTTTTGCATGCATCAAAACCACCAGATTCACCCATTTGCTTCTGCTATGTATTTTTTCCTTTTAAATTCGGCTCATCCGCCAACTACAGGTGGATCATGTCTCTCTCAGCAATATAAAAGAGCTCTTGAAGGAACAATGCAAATATTGATCATATCACATGAAATTTGGTACGTGATACTGACATTATACTCTGCCTTAGAGTAAGTGGCTATGTACTGAGCTAGGGAATATAACATCTCAATCAATATTTGATGCTCCATTTATTTTTGGAGAGAGAAAGGGTAAAGGTAAGGGGGAAGAGTTCAATAATACAAACGAGGAATTGCTGTACTAAAATTATTGATTCTGGTCTTATTCGGCCGCTGATTATGTCTCTTTAATTGGACAGAAGTCTTTGGAAAAGTTTGAAAGACTCATACGTACATAACGTTTAAGATTTTTAATCGAGAGTTATTTGGGGTGCTCGAGATGCTAAATGCTGACAAAATTCAGTTGCCATACAATGATCAACTCTTTTGAGTCTTTCTCATTGTATGAGTAATGTTGAGGAATACTCTCACATTATCTGTATATAAGATTTTGAGCATGTTTATAAAAAATAAACAATCCTCTCTTGTAGAACCAGTTTTATGAGATGAGTTAAGCTCATGAATTTTTCCAAGTAAATGATATTTTATTCTCCTAGTGCATTCGTATGTATAAATGCAGGGTTCTGTTCTTAAAAAAATAGTGGTACATTCCAACGTATTTCATTAATCAGAGCCTTAATAGAGGTTGGGAATTAGGACTCAAAAGACATGTCTTTCCATCGTGACTGCATTCAATTTATTTCAACAAGATTGCAATTATGTTATATCGATATTCCTCCCTGTACGACAGCTCAGCTCAAGATACGAAAGAACATGTTTTGTTTTGGCACTCCTTTTGGGAAATAAGAGCCTCAAAAATCAGATAAGAAGCTCAAAAGGAGTGAATTAATCTGCAGTTCCTCACAGCTTCAACCCACTAAAAAACAACAGAGAAGGAATAAACATGAGATCATCTTTGGACGACATGATGTTGAAGCCAAAATAAAGAAAAAGGAGATTTGAGACGACAACAAATAAATCCAGTACTGAAACTGAAGAACAAATACTAGTTGCTTAAGGTTGCCACAGAATACCAACCTCCAAAAGCCCTACAAAAGCCTCCAACCGTTTTCCTAGCTAGGGACAGTGGCATTTCATCAACCGGAACTTGACACGTGTCAATCATAGGCATGAGGTCACTTCTTCTGACAAAACGTTTAGCTTGAATATAAATGTGAGCCTTCAAATGTTACTTGCCTGCCAGGATACTTTATTTGAGGCCAGTAGAAAGTTGATTCGTTCATTCCTTCTTGCTCTTCGCTCTCTGTCCTCCGTTAGTTCTCTGCAATAAGAACTCTGACCCCTTAACTTTTTTGTCACTTTCCATAGCTTTTTGTTGTGCTTTCTACTCAAACATCCAGAGACATTCTTCACAGTCTCAACAGCCTTCAAAAAATTTCTCCTCATGGGCCTCGCTCGCAAGCTACTGGTCATTTGGATCGCGGCGAGCCTTGTCTTCCAGAATTCAAGCAATGTGGAAGGAAGATATCATTACCACAAGAAGCAGACGATTATAAGCTCCCTTGCTTCTGCCCCTGACGCTCAAGGCCCGTCATCCCCAGATACTCCCCCCTCTGTTCCGTACCCAAATGAACCCGGGAATTCCAGTACAAACTGTGTTTTTGATGTAACATCTTTTGGGGCAGTCGGAGATGGTTGTGCTGATGACACTGCTGCATTCACTGCAGCATGGAAAGCAGCTTGTGCAGTAGAATCAGGAGTGGTCCTAGCTCCCGCAGATTATTGTTTCAAGATCACTCCAATAATCTTCACAGGGCCATGCAAGCCGGGACTGGTATTTCAAGTAAAGACTCCTTGTTCTGTTTGGCCATCTCATTCATTAGAGATAGATAGAGGTTTGGTATATACATCTCAGTTCATTCTAAGCTTAATTCATTTGTGAAAAGGTGGATGGGGTCCTAACACCACTGGATGGACCAGATTCGTGGCCAAAAGCAGATAAACTCAAACAATTGCTTCTGTTTTACCAACTTGACCAGATGAGTTTCACAGGAAAAGGAACCATTGAAGGGAACGGCCAGAATTGGTGGGATCTCCCATGCAAGCCTCACCGGGTAAATTATATGCCAAATTAGCTGTATTCACTGTTATCTATATATTTTACTCATTCCATGAAAAGGAAATATTACATTACTAAATGCTAGTGATATGCCATTTCAGGGTCCTAATGGATCAACAGTGTCAGGACAATGTGAATCCCCTGCTGTGAGTAGAATTATCAGAATCCCAACTCAAAGATTTCCGATAATCAAGAAGCTTTTTACTGACTTTAATTACATCAATCTTATTTTCTTGCTTTTACAGTTAATCAGGTTCTCCATGAGCTCCAATTTGGTGGTCAGCGGCTTGCAGCTACAAAATAGTCCTCAGTTCCATATCAAATTCAATGACTGTGAAGGAATATGGGTAGAAAAGTTGTCCATCTCTTCCCCAAAACTTAGCCCCAATACTGATGGGATCCATATTGAGAATACTACAGGTGTGGGGATATACAACTCCTTGATAGCCAATGGTAAGAATATAATGTCTCACTCAATCTGGCCATTAAAATTCTTTTATAAATCACTTATCCTTTAATGACATCTATAAAATGAGAATATCACGTGTCCAAATTCCGAGACTAACTAATAGTACTTAGTCTTATATGTAAACCTTTTGGTTTGATGCGGAGACGTAATAATGCAGATTGATTTAAGCAGGTGATGATTGCATTTCCATTGGACCCGGGTGTTCAGATGTTGATATAGAAGGTGTCACTTGCGGGCCTAGTCACGGGATAAGGTTCTTATTTATTATTATGAAACTTGGTTTTCAACTACCAACTCGAGTTGATGAGCTATCTATTGCATTCATTACTATTCAGTAGCTGGTTTGTTTTTACAATTATTCTCAATTCATTTCATCTACTCATTATAATTTTTTTAAATTTTCATACAAGATAAAATAAATAATTCAATTTTTTTAAATTTTAAAATAAAAATAATATTAAAAAATATATTCTAATAATATTTTATTCAACTTTTAATTTTAATTTCACTTCATTTTATTTCATTTCATATCATCTGCAGAAAAACGAGAACTAAATATATTATGATAAAATTGAGTGATACTATCTTTTTAGTTTAGTTTTCTGAAAGCATGCATGTATAAGGGTTACTAATTGTAACCACTAGAATCTTCCGAGTAGCCTCTTGGAAGTATTGTCTTTCTGATTGTGACCCTTGCCAACCAAAGTAAAGGCGAAAAGGCAACCAAGTCTTGTTTACCAACTTGATGGGTTCACGCCTAAATCCGTGAAACAGTAATAAAGAGAGAAAGAAAATTAACTTTGCTACTCATTATCCTACACATTTAATAAATAATAAAAATAATATTAGATATAATCGTGGGAGTTGATGTACAAGTATCACGTACTCCTTTTAAAAAAAATAGAGTCCACCATTAAAAAACTAATTTTCTCATATAAATTTCATATTTATTAATTTTTTCAATAATAATGTGTGAAATTTGTATACTCTAAGATTGTAAATATTATTTTTTAAATAAAAAAATATATATAGATTTATAAGTTATTACAAAAAATACCTTCAATTTAAAATAAAGTAATAAAAAAATTGTATATGTATCATTATTGATCAGAAGAAAATCATTTTAGAATTCCATTGATGAGAAATACATAGCTTTCCAAAGGCTGATTAGTCAGTGTGTCTCACTAATAAGTCTTCCATGTTCTCTGCAGCATTGGAAGCCTTGGAGTGCAAAATTCACAGGCATGCGTTTCAAACGTAACAGTTCGAAACGTAGTCATCAAGGAATCAGATAATGGGCTAAGGATCAAGACATGGCAAGGTGGGACAGGTTCTGTAACAGGCGTATCATTTGAGAACATTCAAATGGAAAATGTTATGAACTGCATAATCGTAGACCAGTATTACTGCTCGGCAAAGGCTTGCTTAAACCAGACATCAGCTGTACATGTCGGTGACATTTCCTTCAGGAACATAAAGGGCACCTACGATGTGCGCAGGCCTCCTATACATTTTGCCTGCAGCGACACTGTTGCTTGCACAAATATAACACTCTCAGAGGTGGAGCTGCTCCCAGAAGAAGGGGAGCTGGTGGATGATCCATTCTGCTGGAATGCTTATGGAAATCAAGAAACCTTGACTATACCTCCCATTAACTGCTTGCAAGAAGGGGAGCCTGAGACAGTCGCTGAGCAATCCACATATAGTTGCTAAGATAGGTGTTTTTGGTTTTTCTTGCTAATTAAATTTACTAGAGAAATGCTAGCTTCACATAGAGATTTCATAAAAGTAAAATTTATAAATTGATATGGTTTATTATGATACAATAATTATAAAGTTTATTTATATTCTAAAGAAAATCTATAATGTCATATTACAATCTATGAATTTTACTTTTAGAGATCCGTTTGCTATACAGAATAATGTATTAAGCCCAAGAAGCCTCATCTGGGTCTTTATTATTTACCTAGGCTACATCCCTATTTGGGTTTCTCCCCTTATTGTGTGATGAGATATGAAATGGGTTTACCTTTTTGGGCCTATTTTGTACATTGAAGTAATATTAACATGGCTATTTGGTAAAGAATAAGAGACTTGGAGTATTTTAATATTTTGTGAATAGTAATAAAATAATTTGAATAAAAATGTTTTATTGAGTTTTGAAATATAAGAAAAAAAAATTGAAAAAAAAATATTATAAAATTAAAAAATTATTTGAATATAATTTTTATTTTGAAATTTATAAAAGTTGTATTATTTTTTTAATTTTGTTTCAAAATTTATAAAAGTTGTATTGATTTTTGTGTTTGAATAATAATTAGATGAAAATATTGAAAATCTAAAATTGGTAAGTGATTTGTGTTTGAGTAATGTTTCTGAATGAAATTATGAGAAGTACTAAAAATTTGAGAATTCTGTGTGTGCAAACAAGAGTAAAGATAAGAGTATTGGCATTAGATTCTTTAAATTTGTAGTTAAAAATTAGCTGGAAATGTTATATTGGCTAGTTTATGTAATATATTTCCTATACATCACACAATATATATTATGTATAAGTTTGCTAAACAATTAAAACTATGTCTTTTTTTAATCATTGTTTGTTATTTCCTTATTTAACATATATAACGGTCATTTATTATTTTATCTAAACGTCTTTTTAATTTTTAACATACACAACCTTCTACTATTCACCCACACTCCACACTCCATATTTTTTAATATTTTTTAATATTTTTTTTAATATTTTTTTTGAATTTTTTTTTTAAATATTTCAAATTTTTTATTCACTATTCATATAAAAAATATTTGATAAAAAAAAATAAAAAAAAATTTTTTATGTGAGTGTTCCTGAAATAGTAGGAGGTTGGGAAGATTATTTCAATTTGATTTGGGAGTATTTATTCTTATACGGTCTATCTAAAGCTCTTGAGTATATTACATCACAGTGTGCACCATTTGATGTAGCCTAATTGGAAGAACTAAATTGTGGTAGATAAATAAGAAAAAAAAATCATAAAATCATAGTGATTAAAGAATATAAGAATAAAATTATCATTTACAAAAACAAGGTTATAATTTTCCTAAAGAGAAAATCTATTTGTAAATCTTATTTTTTACACATAAAGTACACCACTAATGTAGGAATTTTCCATATAAATTATGTTAGAAAATTATTGATGTTTTGATTTTTTTTTTTAAATTTATAATTGATCCCATTATACGTGATGCGCTAACACATCCACTTATGTATCTAATGTTTGCCAAGTTTTCTTTATTGGAGTTGCATTCATTAGAGCATTAGTATTGGTTTGGTCAAATGCATTTTCAAAATTTAACCAATATCACATTTTTTTTACATTTACCTATTTCATTTAAATTCAATTCCCATATTGGATTAGCCATCTACTCTCTATATAATAATAAAATATTATTAAATTAATAATTTTTTTATTTAATTTATTTGTATCACATTTTATAATTCTACCAATTTAATATTAATAATAATTATATTCTAATTAAATTAATATTAAAAAAATTATATTTTTAAAAGTCATTTAATACTAATAACAAAAAAATATTGATTAAACTCATCTAAAATTCTATCTAAATTTCTTAATTACAAACCAAATAGTATTTTTATTAGAGTGAGAAACTAATATTTTAATATTTGTTTGGAGTGAGAAATTAGTATTTTAATATTTGGTGAATAGTGGTTCTCCATCTTTGACTAATCTAATGTGGAATGTTTTTTAAATCAATTATCTAAATTTTAGCTAGCTATCCCATTTGGTCAAATCAATATGGATGCTCTCAGACGTGGGATATGTCTATAACAATATGGTACGTTTGAATACAAAAAAGATTTCATTTCATTTTATCATTACAATTTTTTTTAAATTTCTACATAAAATATAATAAATTATTTAATATTTTCAAATTTTAAAATAATAATTATATTAAAAAATAATATTTTAATAATATTTTATTTAACTTTTTAATTTAAAATTATTTCAACACATCCAAACGGGGCTATAAGTTTGTAATATAATCTACTCTTGTACGAATACTTTTCTTCACTAATGTAGTCACTTTAGAAAAAAAAAAAAAACGGGGCGATAAAAGATGTATATTCCGGCCCCAAGTTCAAGGTTTTTCTCTGTAAGAGGGTGACGGGAGTGGTGAATCTCAGAATCTGTATCTCCCTATGTTGTCATTGCCGCTATCGCCGACACTTGAGCTGCGACTCCATACATCTCCATCGGTCGTCTCCGATCAATTCACCACACTCTTATGTGTCGTCTACTTTCACTTGGCAAGTTCGTTCCCTTTCATTCTAAGTAGCTAATATATTGGTTCCAATCAAAATATATGTTTTCGCGTGCAAACTGTTCGATAATTAGTCTCTGTGAAATTCGGGTGCATTGTAACAAAACTTATCCATTCGTTTTCCCTTGATTTGATATATCTTCTTGATTGATAACAATAAATTAGAAAGCATATCATAAAATACTTTTGAAATCATCATTCCTAGTTTTATGTGGTTTTAAGCCAATGGTGACGGTTGTGATTGCCTTTGTCTCAGTTATAGCAATTCAAAATAAATTGGGGAAACATGCCATCCCTGCAAGCCGCGCTACCTCCCGAACTTGCCAACAATGTGATTAGAGTCAGTATCAAGTTCTCCTTTGTGTCTATTTTTTCTGCCATTTATCTTTGTATACTTTAACAATTTTGATTGGAATCGGTTTGCGCCTGTCTAACAATTACAATGTACACATTATACTATTATAGAATCTGTTGCGCCTGTTTCCTAATTGATGCTTCTTGTTATAGCTTTACCGCGAATGCCTTCGAAGAGCTAAATATATTGGTCATCGGGTATGCAAAGCTCTTCTAGTTCTTCTCTCGTTGTCAGATTATGCATGTGCGAGTGGTTAAGCCCCACATTGATTCATAATGATAGTTTTGGGTTCAGCAGATGCCCTACATTTTATAATATATTATATTCTTGATTGTCTCCCTGATGCAGTCTATACCTCTCAAAAAATGTGCCCAAATATTAGATACGTTTCATTTCAGATTAAATATTATGTATATCTGCGATTCAGTTCTCTATCAGCTATGTAGTAAGATGCTAGAATTTTTTCAATCACTGAATCCGGTTCTTTAATCAGTACAACCACTGAGTCGGTTGGAATATTAAGTGCAATATACATGCTTCTGGCATGTCTAACCTAATAGGTTATTGGGGGAATGAGTGTTCACTATGTTAATATTTCTTTTTGATCAATGAACTTTTTCCAATAGTATGGAGAACCTAGAGGAAACTTACCTTGGACCATTGTAAATTGTCTCTTCTACTAAGCAGCAACATAATACAGAGCTCCTTGTTGATGTGGTGAGGCAGCAGTTCAAAAGACACATGCAAGAGACAGATCCAGAAAGGATTCAAAAGTTGAAGGATGAGTAAGTTTCTTGAATGGATTTGTGCTTCTCTTACAGCTATGTGGGGAATATGGTGGCAATGATGTCTATGGCCATCTTATATATCCACGGTGCATTTTATTGGTCTTTCTTGATCTTCCAATGCATACTTCTTCATTGCTTGTTTTTTCCGCTCTGTTTTGTGGGTTTAATCAGAAAAGCTGGATTTGGCCTAGGATGTTTTATAATCTTTGTTTCCTTTGTTTTTCCAGTGCGGCAAGGGGACTTATAAATCACATACTATATGAGTCTGAGAAGATGTCTGGTCGTAATTTCAGCCAGAGCTCTTGATGTTGTTCATAAGTTCTCTTTTTGGGTTCTCGTTGATGTATAGGATCACCTTTTATAAAAATAAGAAATAATGATAGAGATTTGAGTGGTACTGAATTTTGTTTGACTTTCATCTTGTTGGTGTTGAACCATCATGTTGATTGAAATCTGTATTATTAGAATTTGTAGACTGGCCTTTCAACGCTGTTAATTTACCATTTAAGATAACTATGATTCGTTATACCAAATCAATCTACATATACTAACTACTCTATGGTTTATATGTATTATTAGTGTTTCTAAGCGATTTCAATTCTATTGGTCATTATTTTTAGTCAATATTTAACACCATCTTCAATGATCTGATTTAAACGCATATTCAGTTTCGGGCATTCCTCCCCTTTACCCGATAGAGTTCCTCTCAAATTGACTGAGAATTGATATTTAAAGACTTCCCACCAATTATCAAGATTGCCTAATGAGAGCAGCTATAGAAGCATGCATGTTGCTCCTCTAGAAAACCTTATTTTTACAGAAAAGGACGCCAATGGACGATTGCTGGACCAAGGAGCTGATGTACCATGAACATTTGAACGGGTAGCCAATTCGATTCATGGAAGCAGTGCTAATAAAAGAGCCTTGATTAATTCTAAAATGTGCACAAGATCATATATTTCAGAAGGTTGAAGAGCAAATGCAATACAGAAAGACTTTTTGGAACTGACAGCCAGTGTTAAATGGAGGCGGCTCCTTTTAACTAAGCCTTCCAGCTCTACTAGTGATAAAGCGTTAGAAATGCATAATTAAGTAGCTTAAGTGAATGATTTATCTCATCAAAAGAGTTGAGCACTTAATTATGCATCAAATTCTAGTACTGGATGTCAAATTAATTGATGCCAATATTTTGCACACAAAAGTTCCATATTTGCCCTTCAAATGATTAACACTTATATTATGCTTATAGGCTACAGGGCATTTTTGAAAAGAAAATTAATGAAAGAGTCATGCGGCATGGAGACTTGTTTCATTTCCTCACTTGAACACTTCAGCCGATATTGCCTAGGGGAATTGGAGTGGAGCTCTTGGGCACGGGAGAGAATGAAGGAAGGCAAAAGGTAAGAGAGGTGGACCCAGGAATAAAACAAAGAAATAAAATAGGGGCTGAAATGAAGTGGTCCCTGGGCAGAAAACGATGGTTTGCAGGTGGAAGTGAAAGTGGGTTTCGCTGGGAGTTATACGGACGTGAAGATTGGTCCCTGGAATACACAAATTTGCGGCTTAAAGAAAAGGAACGAGGAAGTGGTCCCAGGGAGCAGCAAACGCGGGATTGCGGCTGGGAGTATTTCACGAAGGGGCTATACACGGGTTTTGCGGGCTGGCAAGGAGAGTTGATTTTTATTTTTTTCGAACTTTGAGTTTTTTTTTTTTTTGGCTCTGTTCTCTGAGTAGAATAGGGGGATTTGCTTCCTTAGAATTATTTTTGTTGAATAGCAATGCTTTTTGGAGTACTTACGTTTGTTTTTACATTGAATATGATATGCTAGTTTTATAACCTAAGCTGATGGAATAGTTTGAATTGATTGTGGTTTCTTGCAATGGAAATCTTCTCTGCTCTTATTCATTTTCATTTACTGCATTGTGGATGAATTTATCTCAGAAATTGTTAGTATTTCTTAATAATTTCTATTGTTAACGTTGAGTTATAGCCGTTGGCTTTATCTTTTTCATCTTTTTCATTGTAATCTTTATTATATTATTGTGTATTTCACTAACAGAAATGGTTTGAATCTCTTACTCAAGATTTGTTGTTGACAAAAGGCACAACAGATGCTTGAAAAATGCAAGGATTCAATGCTATCTCGAATTTCTATTTACATTTATGAATTTCAGAAAATATGTTGAAGAAATTTGCAAATGAACTTCCAAAGTTAAATCCTCTGATTATAAATATTTTGGCTGGATTAATAATGGAGAAAACTAAAAGAGATTGAGATTGCAAGAATCACAACCAACTAAAGTTAGACCTAAAATTTAGGTGTTTGTTTCTTTGATCAAATCATAATTTTCTGCTACAACTTTGTTTCTTTTTCTTTGTTGCAAAATCTCAGTTTTTATTTTACATTTCACACTAGAAAACACCATCTTAGAATGACACCTCTCATTCAAATATCACAAACCCTTTTCTACCTTTGTACATAATCTATTTTACATTTTATTTTCAGAAGTATTAAAAATACAAAAACAATATTTATGACAACCCTTATTTGTTCATATACCAGAACTTCATCCCACCAACACTAGGCATAAACCTTTTGTCCATGTGGAATACTTTGATACAACTTAACACTTCTACACTTGGAACAACATCAACAGGAAACTGTTAAATGGAGCCTTCCCGCTCTACTGGAAACCATCCAAGTCGTGAGACGCACAAAGCTCTAATGCCACAAATTCCATATTTTTCTGGTGCAATTTTAATGATTTTGTCTCGAACCCAACAAATTCACACCCCTTTGCAACAATTTGAAGGGAAACAAACAAAGTTGTATGTAGCCTAAGGTAAATGTTTCGTTTTGTTTACATCAAAGCACTTACTCGAGGGAAAGCCCTTCCTTCTTAGAGCACTTTTATTAGAATAACTAAACTCAAACCAAGTTTTAGCTAATATGACATGAATTTGTCTTTGTCTATTCCACTCACATCCAATTTCTACATTGGATTATCTATATATTATTTATATAATAATAAAATAATATTAATTTATTTTTTTAAAATTATTTAATTTTATTATATTTTACTATTCTACTGATTATATGTTAATTAGTAATAATATTATAGCTCTCAAAAAATTGCTACAACCAAATCATTGTTGGAAGTAAGGAAGAAAATATTTTTTATTCCTTTTGGCTATGTTACAATAACTATCAAATTTAACCCACAACACTTAGGATATGTTTGGGGGTAAAGATGAGAAATCTCATCTCATCTCTATCTCATCTCATCATTACATCTTTTTCAAATCTCCATACAAAATATAATAAACAATTCAATTTTTTCAAATTCTAATTTAACTTTTTCAAATCCCAAAACAATAATAATATTAAAAAATAATATTTTAAACTTTCATCTTAACACTATTTACAAAATTTTTAAAAATTTTCATCTTATCTCATCTACCAAGCATAACCTAACTTACTGTAGTAAAAAGTCATCTCCTTTTACATTTGCATAATTCAATGCAACACATTTTGAGATTCTATTAGACAAGCACCCCAATTGGATTTGCATTTGCATAATCCAATGAGAGTGCTGATGGTTCTGTATATCTAAAAGCTGCCTATAAATCATGACATTGGCGCACCCTTTTTTAGGATTTTTTATTATTATTATAAATAAAGATATCCGAACTGTTTATAAGAACTAATATTTTGGACACGAAAAATCTTGTCGTCCCACATGAATTGGACAACTGATTACGTCGAACCTTAAAGATGATCTCAAGAAAATGAATTATTCTATTCCCAAGTCAGTATATAGAACGCATCATCTACATAACTTAAATGATAAACTTATACCACATAAATACTTTACTATATGTGTTCTACAAAGACTTGAGAATAAGATTTTTTCAAAAAAATTAAAATTATTGCATGGGTTCTTAGGGAATTCGCGATATCAGAAGAATGATTTGATTATTTCTGCCTGTGCACCGTGCAGTCTGATTTGCGATGTTCAACTATGACACTGGGCAAAACATTTAGGCTATATTCATTTGCTGAGACCGCCACGCGACATTACATATCTATATTCATTTACTAGATAATCATATCATAAAAGAAGCATTTAGCTGGGACATCATAAAACTAGTCTATTCGGATGCTGATGATTTTTCGAAGAGTGGCCACGTGCATGGCCTAAAAAGTTCACCTGGAATCTGAAATACGGTTTTAGCATGCACGTATAATGCAATTGCTAAGCTTCTTGGTACAAAAGGTTTTTCCATCACCATCGTGATTTCATGTATACGAGAGAGTGAGGGAGGAAAGAATAATGCAAGAAACAAATTATTTTACACGAGGAAGAGGGAAACTTGTGACGAGTTTTTTGAAGTGCATCAACGGCTGTTGGCTTATTGAACATTTGAGCTTGAAACAAACATCTGTAATCCCAAAGGGAAGGCCAAGCCATATTTAGCTATACTTTAAGACTAGTCAATAGGGCAATTAAAATCCCATTGAAATTATTACAAAGAGCAATAATTTATCCCCCCCAGGCCTCAAGTAATGTGGGAATTCATATATCACCATATCACTTATTATGAAGTATCATAATCTCTCCCTTTTAACTCGAACGTTCTTGTAAGGACATTCCATCATAAGTGGCATAGCTCAAATCCCAAACTTTAGGGTGGGATAGACTCATTAAACATTTGCAACACCGCAAGGGAAGGCCCCAGCCACATTGGCTGATCAATCGTAGAACTCATTATAAAGACAAAGATCTTCTATCTCCCAAGTAAAATAAAATCCTATGTACCACCTACGCAGTATGGGGGTATCACAACATATGACTCCAGTTTCCATGATATGATCTTAACGCAAAGCAAAGGGTCAGCTGCATCTACCAAACATTGAAAAATAAAACTGTTTTACGTCAATATACAACTACCGTCCAAAGTAATTAAGATGCATTTATTTTTTGCTTTTAGAATTGAACAGCTCATTTGACTTCTATTCATGTCGCTCGCGGGATAGAATATGCAACATCGTTCATCTAAAGGAGAGTAATGGGAAGTTTCTCAAGCTCAAAGTAAAGAACTGTACTATTATTGGTCATTGATGAATTAGACGTACCATACAATAGCACGGTAGCAAATAAAATAAAATAAAATTGCGACCTACTCACCTCTTTCTTTCCATCATACTTCTTACACGTTGCAAAACACGAACGAACTCATAAAACAATGAGAAGTCAAAAACTGGGAGAGAGTCATCTTCTGCAGCCATTTTAGAACTTGGAAAGTGAGCGCATGGGTTCTGACAAACGACCAAGTCAAAACCGCCAAAATTCTTGAAGAGACTTTCTATCCTGTTACTTGTAAGTCTCTGAATGTCTTCGATCTGCACCAACTCCCCGGTTTGTCTGCTACTTTGCCACCACCTTCTCAGAATCTTCCTATTTGTTTCAGAAGTCTCTACAGAAACAACACCTTTCAAGCGGATGCCGAGCCGGTTCAAAGCAACTTCTGCCCCACCGATTCCGCTATAGAAAGACAACATTGTCAATCCTTCTGGGTACATTGACTTTAATGCTGAAAGATGATAGCCCAATGTGTCTGTCTGGAAGCCGTATTTGAGTGATGTAAGTCTTTCTATTAAACTACTCTCAGCAGCTTGAGTGTGATTTAACGGGTAGCCCAACATACACTCTATATGTTCAGGCTCTATAGGAGCCAGTCTATACTGACCAACCCACACAAGATTCGATGTCCTGCAATGATTAAGGATATCTCTCTGCTGTTCAGATGATGGCAGTCCTCGAGAATCGGCTACTATCCTCCCAAGCCTAGCACAGAGCTGAGATATTCCATTAGTTTCAGAGCTGATGCAGTTCAACTGCTTCCTCATATCCCATGACGGCCACCACTTCTTTGTATGTGGTACAGCATCTTCGATGGTCATAGGAGACCTTGGAAGGATGTGAAACCTATTCTCAGTTGGAAGATTGTGAATGTAGCCTTCCTTTCTAATCAAGGCCGAGAACAACTGGGCATTCGCAAATTCAGGCTCAATTGAATACAAGAACTGTGAAATTTTTATCCAAGAGTCATGAGATACATTCACAATGTTTCCATATAAGAAATATGGAGGTTTAGCTACCATTCGATCAAGACTCTTGGACGGATTTGCTTTAAAAAGGTTTGGCCTTCCAAAACTGATTTTTGGGTCAAACTTTTCTTCCACCCCCGTGGTGTCAGCAAAAGTGCTCGAGTCATCAATGTACTCCTGTTTTGGCCTTTTCCTCTTACTATTTTCCCCAAAATCAACATGCCTAGACAGAGAAGCACTAGCAGCACCAGGACAGTCGTCAAAATACTCTTGTTTTGGCCTTTTTAATACAGAGGTTTGTCCTATGGTGATATTTCTCGAACGAGAAACGGTATCTAGACCAAAATCCTCCATCTTCACTTTTACTGTACCAAAAGGATTTGAGGAATACTGCACCACAACAATATGAGGTTTGTCGTTAGTAATCCAAAACTGGATCATAAGGAGACCCAAACATGACCTTAATATCATAGCATGCACAGAAAGAATCAAACCTATAATACAGAAATTTGCAGGTGTGACTGAAAATTCGAGCACTAAACTTGTTAGACTAACTGAACTGAGAGCCTAAAACACAGAAGATAAGGTATGTGACAATTGACAAGAAAATCCCTAATTTGTAAGGTCATCCATGGCATAGAACTTGTACAACCAGGATTTGCAATCTATGACATCAACATCAACGTGGTAAACACAGTGTTGGAAATTTGAATGCGTGGGACCAATGCAACTTTCTAACATCTCTAAGATCTTAAGCTTTTTCTTTGCTATTACTCTCAAGATCGTATAGATCATATTCATACTTTATCTACACATTTATTATATTCTGTTGTAACCAGATTATCTTGATAAGCACATATGACGCAAGTCATTAAGTAAACCACGAGAATGGGAACTGCTGCAGGCCATTGAGAAACCAAAGAGTGCTACTGATAATAGAAAAAGGATACAAGAAGCTAAATTTATAATGCTTTTAAAACTTTTTTTTTTTTTGATAGGATAATGCTTTTAAAACTGAAATTATTAATTAAGCAAACAAATTGGAAACTTTATAATGAGAAGGTACTAAAACCTTATTTTCTCCAACACAGCTACTAGCAACATGATCAGAAAATATGGAGTCAGCAAGCTCTGAAAGTGGAACTTCTATACCTGAAGACAACAAATAACCAATTATCAGAGTTCGGAACAAGCTACACAAATATGTAGTCTGTAGCATTGGGGACAAAGGATGAAATTGAGTGAATATGACATTTTTATGTATTTACCAAATTGGCATCAGCCAATCTTCTATAAAATAAAAAGTCTGGATATCGTGTGGATTTTCTGGACAGATAATTGCCAGCGAAAGTTGAAATAAAAAAAAAAACATTCAAAAGCCAAGATTAATGATACATAAAAAGAAGGTAAGTACAAGACTTGTGCAAGGGCAAAGAGTATTCTGAGTGACCAGCATAATCTCCTCGGAAGGTAATTGGATAGGTTGAGTGAGATATATTTGTGATTCAAATAAAGACACTGGAATTAGCATGAAGGTAAGATAAAAGGCCCTTTTAGAAAATTAGCAAACCCAACCCCCTTCTGGGCCCCCTCCCCCTGATCCGCTAAGAAATCCATACTCTCTTTCTTCATCTCACTCTCATGTCAGGTCGAGTGGTGTTTATGAATATTCAAAATTATAAATTACTCACCATACTTCTCAATTGCTAATGAAACTTCATTCTCAGAGAAACCCATCTCAAGCAATCGCAGTGTTTTCTCCATAGTCCCAAACAAGGTTTCATTATTAGTATGCTGAGAATGAAAAGGCTAGAAAGTTAGAAATTGCTTAAGTTATATTTAACATAAACAATGGGTAATAAATCTTGAAAAAAAAACAAAAGACAAACGAGTAATTTCGTAAGCCAAAAGATTTAACCATGCAAAACTTGACACCTAAAAGAACGAACATAGAAAGACCATTCATCTACGCCAAACAACCCTATCAAGCCTTATCTGCTTAAGTGGTACAAGGTCAAAATCTGCATCATTCTCATCATTTCAGGTCATCACTTCATTTCTTAAAAAAAGTAATACATGCACATGTAACCAGCCTTTTTAGGGGTGCACCAAGCATAAGCAAATGAACCTCTTTCCTTCTCCAGTTTGTGGAAATACTTTCTTCATTAAGTTGCGTTTCGACCACAATAAAATGGTTGCGGTCCTTGTGAGTAAACCAGTGGTACACAATAGGGAATGCTATATATGAATATTCCATACTAACTCTTAAGGCTTGGTTTGGATAGTGAGAAGTGTTGAGAAGTGTTGAGAAAAAGTAATAATAAAATATTGAATAGTAGTAAAAAGTAGGTAATGAATAGCTAGGTAAAAGTAATGAATAGTAGTGAGAGTGTTTGAGAGTAGCTGAGAAGACTTCAGTGTCCAAACACAGCCTTAGAAGATCACTTAAAGCAAATCCTAAGGGGCTAAGGAACCACCGAATACTCCATTAGGGACAGCAATTGGAGCATCCCAATCAAAAGCGATAAAAGCTTCAATAAGTCAATACATGCCTAGTGCAATAACAAGGCTCAGATTATGTCCTTAACATCCAAAATTATCATTTAATGGATGACCATTTGAATAAAGAATCATTCACAACCTCATTTCTAACTTCATCATCATGAATTGAATCATCTGTGTCCTTCTCAAATTCTTGAGCAATTTGTGCAGCAGTAATGAAGTCCACTAATTCATTTATTGGAGCATCTTCACCTGATAAACAACATGATGAGATCAACAATCTGATTGATTATTTTGTACCTAAGAACACAAATTTTCTACACTAGAATAAGAGTTATATAAAACCAATGATGGAGTATCATAGTCTAAACCCATCCATATGAATTAAAAGAAACTGAGTACATATCCAATAAATTTGAAAACAAACACAAATCTGCTATGACATGTATCAGAGTTGCCCTCGATAAGCATTGAAAACCATAGAAATCTGATGTGATATGTATCAGAGTTGCCAAATCAAAAAGAAAAAACTATTATAGTTCCGTAAATTCAATTGACAATGTCAAGACACGGAGTTAACATGCACAGATATGCCTAGTTTTTAAAAAAAATAAAAATCACTATATACTCCTAGCAGTTTAACAGTTTTCTTTATGGAGACACAGGCACATGAAATTCCATATTTCTACGAGCTTCCCCTCAGCATGAACATATCCCTGACTCCCTGATTGTGTGAGTATTTATAGCCCCAGACCTGAATAAACCATAGGTAATTTAGCATACTTTCCACTTTTGCAGCATCTCTGTGTTTCACAATAGCAAATTCCAAATAATATCTCGGTATACAATATACATTGTATCCACCACAAACAACTACAACATTAAGCTTATGTATGCATAAAAAAGTTTCATTCTGTGTGCCAAGGACGCAAATGTGTTTCCAAAGTTCTTCACAATTTCCAATGCTTTCTAAAAATATTACAAAATATTTTATTTAAAGGCAAAACGACAAATATACAATGCAAATTGCACAAGGTACCAAACCTAGAAAACAAAGAGGACCAATATTCTAAACATTAATAAAAATTTCATACTTCTACCTACCAAGCTTATCAATTGCAAAATCAACCTCATTTACAGAGAATTTCATCATCAGTAAGGATTTTCTTTTGTCATCTCCAACTCCATTATACACATCAGGCTCCTGCCAGAGATTGAAGATTATGCCAAACCACAAATGCAGTTTAATTAAACAAAAGAATTTCACAAGCAAATCACAGGCCCATTGGAATAAGCAATCAAACTATTTTTGCCAACATGCTCAGCACCCCTCCCCCTCCCTCCCTCTCCCACCCAAATTTGGCTTCTTCATGATTACATAACTAACGAAGCTAAATTTCACACAAACAAGATCATAGCAGTAAGCAGGTTACCTCTTTTGGTTGAATGACTGTTGGGATTTCTGGAGGACTGCTATCTTCCTTGTCATCAAACAAGCTATCTAGAGAATCTGATGATTCAGAATTTGACTTTTGAAGAGCCTATTTCATTTCAAAGCAGGTCATATATTACCCATTAAAACTTCCATGGCAAAGCAGGCTAAACATTGCCCATTACCATAGAAGATATCTGATGAATAGCTCAACACATAACTGACAAGAGTACTGAAAGTATTTTTTTCCCAGCTGAGGGATGAAAGTAAAGAGTAAAGAGTGACTGAACTGCCTCATAGACCTGTAAGATAAAAACATCTGACTCCAGTTTACATGATACATTTTTTTTATTGGCACCGGGTGTTCGAGAACAAAGTCCCGACTAATCTCATGGGTGCACAAGCCCTCAGCAAGAAGTTTTCCGCAAGTTCACCTCAGGTAATTCAAGGTGAAGCTCTCCCAATCTGATGGCCCCTAAAATTTGTTTGCACCCAAGAGGATTCAAACCTTAGACCTGGAGGGAGCATACCACCAAGACCAAGGCCTTTACCGCATGATACATTTTAATGCACATAAAGGCTCTACATCTACCAAACATTTCAGACATTCACCAAATAGAGGCAAAGGAAAAAAAATACTTTTCTCAAGATATTTCACAATGAACAGAAAGATTCAAATTGTTCAACTTTTATTCGTCCCATCTGCATTCACACTCATTGGTCAATCAGACACGATTGATGCAATTCACAAAAGATTTTCTCATCACCTTGGAAAAAATTTCAGCTCAATTCATTACTTTGTGAAATTGACATAGATAATGTCACAATGTACTGACAAACAAAACTATTATTCTACCAACAAAGGGATAAGAGGTTTTGTGGACCCATGGAATGCAACATAGCCAATAAGACCAATTCCAAGGTTCTATTAAGCATGCTATTTATAAAATAAAATTTAAAAAAAAAAAAAGCAAAAGCAAGTCAAACAATTTTATAAAATTTTCTTCAAGCTGAAATGACAAAGATATGATAAAGAAATTATTTGCTTACTTACAGAATATGCAAAGAGGGTTTCCAATAACAAGTCAACATTGTCTTCACCTAGATATAAGAAAAGAGAAGATGCTAGCGAATAAAAATCACAGTGAAAGATATTGACATGCAATGACAATTATGTAAAGTTAAAATAGAAGGGAGAAATTATATGTAAAAGGTATCTTGGGGATGAAGGTGAAGCCAGGGGGCAAAGGTTTTATGGCATTAACATGCCTTTAATCCCTAATTTTTAGTAAAGTAGATGTCATTGTTCATATCATCATTGCCTCCCCTTTTTTTTAATAGTACCGGGTGTCTGAGAACAAAATCCTGACTAAACCTGAGGGGGCATAGGCTCTTGACAAAGAGTTTTCCGCAAGTACAACTTGGGTAATTTAAGGGAAAATTCCCCCAATCCAATAGCTCTTAGAAATTGTTTACACCCACGGGTTTGAACCTTAGACATGGAGGGAGTATACTACCAAGAGCAAGGCTCTTACCAGTTGAGCCAACTCCTAGGGGTTAAATTGCCTCCCCATTTTCAACATGACAAAACAGAAAAAGTCTACATTTATAACATACCATTTTCTTCAACCGCTTTGTCAACAAGAGACGGTAAGAATCCCATGCCTATAAAGAATGATCTTATGTTGCTTCCAGATGAACTTGCAACATTGTCCTGTAATTATAAAGGAAGAACAGAACAAGAGAAGGAACTTAAAGGAGTAAAATTACTCATTAGCTGAATTCTAAGAAATTCCCAAAGCTAGTGGATATTTCTGAAGTTCAAAAAATAAAAATATAGCAAAAGCGTGAGAAATAATACTCTTCAGATAACAGAAAACTTTGCAAAATAATAATAATAAAGGGAAATTACCAAAATAGAGCTGTTAAGAAAGAACGGCATATACCACAAATCCCAAACAATTTTTCTAGCATTTGATAAAATAACAAGTTTTGGAAAATTAGCAAACATAATGAACCATAAAAGCACCACTAAATTGAAAGAAAAGGTCGTACCCCAACATGCCTTGAGTACAAGGTATTGGGTGGAAACTCGAAGTCCAAGATCTCTTCCTTTGGATTTGGCAGTACTGCTTTCCCACCATTTGAATCTGAGGCACCCTATAGAATTGACATATGAATATGAATACACACACACAGAGACATAAAAAAACATATATATATATATATATATGTATGCACTTATCAAAATATATATATGTACATTCAGAACTTGTTTTAGATTTTCTTTTGTTATTAGAAAGATGTAGGTTTTTCCTCTGTATACGTCCCGTGTATTTGGGTTTTGCCTATTCTTGGGAATAAAGTTTCTTATTACTTATCAAAAAAATATATATATCTATGATTCAACTGTCTCTTGGTTATGCTCCCATAATCTCATTAGATAAAGTAATAAGTGCTGGAAATTAGCAAACATTATGAACCATACAAACACCAATAACTTGAAAGAAAAGGCCTTACCCCAACATGCCTTGAGTACAAGGTATTGGGAGATAACTCAAAGTCCAAGATCTCTTCCTTTGGCACTACTGCTTTCTCACCATTTGAATCCGAGATACCCTATATAATTGAAATGTGAATATAAATATATATTTATATATATACGTGTTTGTATGTAGATGCATTCAATCATCTTTTGGGACAGAAATAATAATTATTTGCATACCATGTCAAAATAAAACAGAGCTGCAGCGCTGCAAAACAGTAACGGAAATTAGCACTCCACCACAAACTGCATCAACTCAGCCTTTAGCTAAATGTCTGGTAAATAAATAATAACCAAAAATTGGCCTGCAAACAAATAAAAATCACTACATGTAATTTCAATTTTGAAATACATAGTCTATGTGCAATAGAATACTCGCTGATTATAGTTGCATGGCAAGAGAAGTGCAAATTCTTTGACCATCTTCTACTTTATTGCGGATGGATAATGCTTGGTGAAGTGACTTCTTCAAACGGATTAGTTTGGCTTGGATCGTGCCCAGAAGGGTAATCTTTTCTATTCTTGGAGAGAATTAGGATAAAAATTGCAGTGGTGTGGAAGATGGTTCCTACTTGCTTGGTATGATGTATTTGGATAAAAATGAATGACAGAAATTTTGAGGATCTTGAACTAACGCTGGAGGACTTCAAAACTTTAGTTTTGGCTAATCTCTTTCAACAGCTTCTATGAACTTTACTTGGCTAACTTTTAATGAATTTCTTGTATCTTTTTCTAACTTTTAAATAGGTAACTCTCTTGGATACACCAATGTACCTGGCTGGGCGTCTTGCATAATGCAATGAAGTTTTAGTTCTTAGAAAAATAAAATACTTTTTTGATAAGTTACCGAAAAATACTCGCTTCCGAATGCTAAATACTTAGCTATGAAATAACACAATGAAAGTAATTACACTAATCTTGGTTTTGCGCTAAGTTCAAGCTATATGCTTCTCCCACAATATGCTGTAATGCATAGCTAAAAAGCTTGTTTGTCAGAAAGTGAGTATCCCCCAGCATTTTGACAAAAATTTACCGGGGATAGAGTAAATGCTCCTATAGGCAACGGACAAGTAAGAAAAATAAAATAAGAATTTATGAGCCTCCATCACGAACTTTCTCAAGATGAGAACTAACCATACTCAATGCTCCAAAAGATTTCCTTCACACCTCCTTCGTTTTCTTAACAACCAAACAAATGAAAATAGAAGGAAAATACGAGTTTAACGGTAAGTGACCTAATAGGTTTCAAAATTGACGCCATGCGGGAACGAAAAACCGAACGAAGAAAATCGAAACCGTCGACTTCAAAAGTTTGCGAAAATTTGACCAAATGTGGGAGGGGGAAGTGGGGGGCCGCTAGTGGATGTGCATGGGGTAGCCAGCAGCGTACCTGATCGGGGATTCCAACCCGGAGATAAAGGCCGTGACCGAGAGAAGCCGGAAATTGCAGAGGGGGCGGAGCAGCGGCGCGTGGGACACACCCGCTGCCACTGCCAAGACTCGTCGGGAGCCGGACAAACAAGTATTGGGCAAAGCGTCACCGGCGCTTAGGGCTTAGGCCCATATAAAGTGTCCAATGGAATCCAAATGTCACAGCTCAGTTTGCAGACTCTACTTCTGACGTCAGTGCCGACTTTTTATTTTTTTTAAAATACTACATTATCTACTTAACTTGTTAACTCTTATATATTTTATTTTTTTTTTATAATTTTTTATAAAAATTATTATTAATATATTAGTATTTTTTTATATTTTTTAAAAAAATTTTAAAATTACTTTTAATAAAAAATAAATAAATAATATTTTTAATCTACCAATAAGATTAAGCGGTACACTCTCAACTACCAAATACCACCACTTCTTTTTTTTTTTTCAAGTTCTTCAATAGATGAGTTCTACTACAGAAATGATAGATTTATTATTATATAACAATGTGTTTACAATTATGTAATAAAATAAAGAAAATACTATTTCTATAGAAAATTGCTACCGAAATCTTCTACCAACTTTCATTTTATTTTTACTCAATGATTAAAGAAATATTTTTAAATGAATTTATGATTTTTTTGTATTTTTTAAAAATGTTTAAAGTGTTTACGAAAATGATTGAAAAAAAGAAAGAAAAAAAACATTTGCCTTAAGATGTAAAAATCCTTTGTGGGGAGTAATATTAGAGAGAAACTATTATTGTGAGTGCACACTTTGCACTAATTATGTAGTTTCTTCTACTTCTCTCATTTTTTTTGACTTTAAGATATGGATAGTTTGGATGAAGTCACATGGTATATGCAAAATAGATGTTCTAAGTAGTGGCTTCTATCAATATTTTTCTAAAGAAATAATTGTATGTACACTAATGATGCACAATACACAACGTCCTTTCAACTTTCATTTCTTGCTAAAAGCCGCCCTTGCCTTTTTCTTTCCCTACAAACGCCCCTAAGCCAGACCTTCAACGATGCTCTTCTCTATCCAAGTCATTTAGCTTGGTTTGGATAGTAAAAGTGTTTGAGAATGTTTGTGAATAGTAGTAAAAAGTAGGTAAAAAATAATAATAATATATTGAATAGTAGTAAAAAGTAGGTGAAAAGTAATGAATAGTAGTAAAAGTAGGTGAAAAGTAATAATAAAATAGAGAATATTAGTGAGAGTGTTTGAGAGTACCTCAGAGTACTTCAGTACCCAAACAAGGCGAGTTATTTCTCCGACGCAAACAATCGTCCAGTACTCCAAAGAAGACACTCATTGCTTCCCGTCGCCATCTCCAACATTCATTGCTCGCTGGTGACCATTTTTATCTAAGGGCAGTGGCAGAATCAACAATTTTTTCTAGGGGCCAACTTTTCTATCGTCGCACAAGATGTTTATATAAAATGAAAAATTATTAAAAAATAATAAAGCTTATATCTTGCTAATTTGCCAAATAACGTAGTAATAAAATTTTAAAAAACACAACATAATGTCTGTTTCTTTACGACAATATTTCATATAATAATATTCATCCATTATTATTTTTGTAAATATGAAATATTTAAAAATTATTTTTTTCGTATAAACTATCAAGTGGTCGTTTAAAATGTCATTTTTCATTCTAATATCTAAACTATTTTATCAAATTTCATGTAAAACCTACCTATTTTGGTGTCACATTAAGTATAAAATACTACAATTGAGGCCTTAAATAAACTTTTCCTTGCTCAATGAAGTTTAGAGGATAAATTATTTTCACTATTTTTTATATAAATTATTAATTTTAAATAGTTTTTCTAATATTTTCACTTTGGATTCTATATTAAGAAACTTAATATTGTATAACAAAAAATTTTGGGGTCAATGTTAATAATTTATTATTTCTCCTAATCTTAGTTTTAATTTAATTTTAGTCATGTGGCCACATTCTTGAAAATATATAATATATGAAAATTATATAAAACTAGGGATTATAGGAAAAAAAAAATTAGAGAGACATTTCTATGTATATTGAAATTTTACAAAATTTTAGAAAGCATATGGGAATAAAGAAATTATAAATTTTTTTGAGAGGGTCAATTTCTATATACATGGAATTATTAATAGAATTTAGGGGCTGTTTTGAAAAAATTTAGCGAGAGCCATATGTAGATCTTCCATTGGCTACCCGCGTTGGGTTTATATACTAGTAGGTACCATTTAGTCTAACTTTTTTTTACTAATCACATATATGGTTTTTGTCCTATTTTTGGTCATGTTCTAGAGATTTAATTTGTTCATAGCATTCATGGATTTAATAACACTTGTTCATATCCAATGACTGGCCAAAACGGGACATTTTAATAACATTTTTTCATACCCTGTTTTTTCTAAAAGTTTTCAAGCAATACAAACAAGATCGAGTTCATTAGATTGTCTGCATCAAGATAGAAAACTCAAGCCCAATTTCTTTCTTTCTAAGTTAAACCCAGGAAATGTTAAGATACTAGCTTATTAGACTCGAGACATGAGTTTGGTTCTTGGAAAATTTGATTTTTCTTCCAATATTCAATTTTTTTTTTCTTAATTTGTTAGTTGGTATGAGCATATATATAGTTTTTTCAAAATACTCAGATTTTGTAGCACTTGTTTTCTCATGCTTACCCAAAATACTCTCATTTGCAGTTATTATTTGGATCATGGATTCGTCAACATTTGAGCTTGAATGTGGGGATACTTCTCAAGTTACACAGATAATTTCTGGCAACTCTTTAGCCCTCCAAGTTGACCCAGTGGGTGAGTTATTAGGCTTATTCTGTATTCTTTTTGGAAATATTTTGAATTCTTAGTTTTTGCATAATTTTTTTATTTGACTAATGTAGATGAGGTTCAAATTGTATACGATTCAGAGTTTCATGATAAAGCGGAGGATGCTCATGTAAAGTACAAAATTATAAAGGACAAAAATGTTGAGGAACCAAAGATAGGCAATGTTTTCGAGTTTAGTGATGACATTTTTTTTATACTATAGGCAGTATGTCAATCAAAGGGGATTTGGTGTTGTTTAAAAAGGTTGTGAGAAAGAAATAGATGGAACTGTCAAATATGTCACATTCGCTTGCGTTCGTCAAGACAAAAAAAAATCACTCCAAGTAACATTATCAAGCCAATGCCATCAACGAAAACAGATTGCAAGGCGAAGATCAACGCCCAAGTAAGCATTGATGGGAAGTGGTTTTTTACCACTGTCATGCTTGAGCATAATCATGATTTGAGTCCAGAAAAAGTAAGGTTTTTTAAATGCAACAAGTAGATGGACTTGATCATAAAAATAAGGCTTGAGTGGAATAATAGAGGTGGAACCACAATGAGTAAGAATTTTAACTCATTGGTTGTTGAGGTCGAGGGGTATGAGAACTTACCATTTGTGGAGAAAGATTGTAGAAATTATATTCAAAAAGCAAGACATCTTCGTCTTGGAATAGGTGGCGTATAAGCGCTTTGTGAGTCTTTTAGTAAGATGCAACAAATTAATGATGGCTTCTTCTATAGCATAGATATGGATAATGATTGCAGGCTAAAGAACGTATTTTGGACTGATGCAAGAACTAGGGCATCATACAAGTATTTCGACGATGTCATTACATTTGATACCACGTACATGACTAATAGAGACAGAATGCCGTTTGCTCCCTTCGTGGGGCTAAATCACCATGTTCAATCTATACTTTTGGGGTGGGATTGATATCAATTGAGGATACAGAAACTTTTGTCTGATTGTTTGAGGAGTGGTTGAAATGCATGAACAACCGTGCACCCAAAGCAATAATAACCGATCAAGGCAAGGCTATGAAATCGGCCATAGCAAAAGTATTCTCATAGTGTATTTGATGACTATATACACTCGAGTACAACATTGAAAGAATTTATCGACCAATTTAACAATGCTTTGAGGAGGAAGGTTGAGAATGAGGTCCAAGCAGATTTCAATTCTTTTAATTATGTGATGTCGTGCATCACCCATTACCCTATTGAGAAGAAATTCCAATACGTTTATACCACTGCAAAATTTAAAGATGTACAAAAGGAGTTTAGAGAGGAGTTATACTATCATTGCATGTTGTTTCAAAATGAATGTACCATTTCTACCTACACAGTGATCGATGAGGTGAAAGTTTATGACAGATTTATCAAGGAAGTCACTTTTTTTGTTTACTTCAATAAAAATAAGTGTGAGGTGAAGTGTACTTGTGGTTGTTTGAGTTTAGGAAAATTTTGTGTAGACATTCAATCACTGACTATGCAAAAAGTGACTTCATTTCCACCTAGATACATACTTGATAGATGGAGAAAAGATATTAAGCGTAGATATTATCTTATTAAAGAGTAGTTACGATGACTTGAGTGACAACCCTGCTGGACAAAGATATGAGAACATGTGTAATAATTTTTTTGAACTAGCATCGATGACATCTACAGAAGTGGAGTATTATCTAAACGTGATGATACACATTGACATGTTAAAGGAGAAGTATCGTGCGTTGAAGTGTACATCTAGTCAACTTTCATAACACATACTGAATGTCTCGTCCTATTGTAACAATGTTTTACATAGAAGTGATGGTTTGGTAGGGCAAAGTGGTAAAGTGATCAGCCATCTCGTAGTTCAAGATAAAGGGAGATCACTATAAAAAAGAAAGATGTCTACAATAGAGAAAGCGGTTAAAAAACCACATGCAAAGAGTAAATTTGGAAGTGACAAGAATGGCAAGCAAAAGAGGAAAATAGTTCAACATAATCAGGAAAGTTTTTACATTTAATATTTATATATCAAATCTTAGTTTATGGTTGATTCTATTTTTTATATATATATTCCTTGTAGACAAGCCAAGTATCTCAAGTTGAAGTATGCTAAAATTATATTTAGGGTTTATAAATAAATCATTTAGTTATTATTTGTATTATTATTATGATTATTATTTTTATTAATATTAAGGTTTTATTTATTCATTATTATTATATATTTAAAAAAACTAAAATGTGTATTAAGTTTTATCGGATGTGGATTGAATCTCTAGTGATTTACCAAATTTTTCTAGTCAGTTTTATCTACACCGAAACTCATTTCAATTAAACCTCTCTACACTTCATGGCACCCCCTTCATTATCCCTCTATTTTCGGTAATCAAAGCAAGTCTTCCTCCAGCAAACTTCCTAAAGTATTTTGAATGGGACACGTTCAAGACGGTTTCTCTATTTATTCTTTCCCCGTCTGTATTTTTCAATCACAGAAAAGCATTAAGGGCTGGTTTAGGGCATGAGAATTCTCAAAAATTCTCAGCTCATCTCAACTCATCATTATACATTTTTCAAATTTCCATACAAAATATAATAAACAATTCAACTTTTTCAAATCTCAATTCAACTTTTTCAAATCTCAAAATTAAAAAATAATATTTTAAACTCTAAAACAAAACACAAAATTCTTATCTCACTCCCCAAACCTCCCCTAAGTACCACACAACTACTCACACATGTCTAATTTGCTCTTCATCTTCGTTTGGTTTCCAAACCAAACTCATCTCATCTCACTCATCATTACAACTTTTTCAAATTCCAACACAAAATATTATAAACAATTCAACTTTTTTAAATTCTAAAATAATAATAATATTAAAAAATAATATTTTAACAATATTTTATCATCTAAACTCAACTCAACTCAACTCACTTCAACATCCAAACGTTACTCAGAACCGACATTCAGCATTTTTTCCTTCAAAGACATTTTGAGAGACCTCCCTTAGTGCTCCACCAGTTACGTTTCTTCCTTCCCGTAAGTTCTTTGTTTCAAAACTCCATCCCTCAACTCCTTATTTATTATTTGACAGCATCCAATGGTCTCTCTCTCTCTCTTAGTGCTCTTCAGCCGCGCCACCCACGGTCGATACTCAGCTTCATCGCACCGTGCCTTCGTTCAGACAGTGCCTCTTCTGCTTGGTAAGCATTGCCACACTGGTTTTAGAATGCTTAAAGTTGCTTTATTTGGTCTTCAATTTTCAAAAAAGTAAGTTGCTATAATTACAAGATATGTTTAGGTCTTCAGAAAAGTACAAACCTATGTTCCTATAATTACAAGATTGCCATTTAAAGCTTCTTTTTCTCTCATTGCAAATTGTTACTCTGCAACCTTAGTATTACATAAGGGTAATATTTAATTTTAATTACCTTTATATCCTTTAACACATGGCAGCCAACATTGGGCTTAAAACTTATCCCCGCCATAGTATTTTAGACTTTATTTTTTACATAGGGTTGGTCTATCTGCTTCAGATGTATTTTTTTAAGTTAGGTTGAGTTGATATTTTTTAATTGGATTGGATTATTATTTAAGTGGGCTGGTGTTATTTGAATAATTATTTTAATCCAAAAAACCGATGATTTACATAAAATTATCTATGTTATTAATTATTAAATTTTATAGTGAAAGTTCATTAAATTTTATAATAAAGAGTTTAAATTTATTTCGAATGCTTTAAATGGAGTAAATATATTTTTATGAAATGATTTTCCACTATTATTTAATATATTTAAATACAATACAATTTCCTACTAAATTAAAATATGTTATTAATATTTAAATAATTTAAGATATAAACATTCATTGATTTTATATTAAACAGAATATTTATTCATTATATTCTACAGTATGAATTTAAATTAAGTGGGATGTTAGGACATGTTTTCCTAGACAGATTTAGTGAGGTTTAATACTTCATATAGGTGACGAACTACGAAGTGAGATTCAGGAGGTAGCGCTGCGAGATAAGTAATTTGATCACAAATTTGGATCATCACAATTCAGCTTATATATATTATTATTAAAGTCAAGTTCTTTGACAATCATTTTTATATACCACTCATGTCATTTGCAAACATGTCATCCAACATAACATAAGATCATGTCATTCCGCATCATGTTTAGATTTAGAAATTATAAATATGTATGTATTATGTTATGCATCTCATGTGTATAAGACACGTAAGTTATCTTAAATTCAAGTATAAGATAAGATCATATCAGTTAATCAGATGATCATTCAGATGCATGGTACCAATGCAGATTCAGGATGGATGTGCAAGCCACAAACTCAAATGTGGTCTACCATAGTATGCCAGAATACTACCAGCGGCTCCCCACGCTATCGCGGGACGTGGGGCTAATGCACAATCTCGTACACAGGGTTAAGTGTGTTGGCCAGTCAGATCAATCAGTTAAGTCAGATTAGTCAATTAATTCAGATAAATCAGTCATAAATATCAATATGAACAATCATGAATTTAAGCTCTCAGCATAAAAACTTTAATGAAAATCTTATGTTTATTATGTTTACATTGTGATGGATTTCTTACTGAATTTTTGACTCATTTTAGTTTATTTCATGTCTTTTAACCACCAATGTGAGGATGAAGAATATGAGTTGACAGGCCAGGATTAAAAGGAGCAGTTGATTTAATTTTAGATTTTCTAGAATAAAATTGTTTTATGATATAAATTTATTCAGTTTATTCATTTAAGTTTTTGGAAGACATTTTATTAGACAAATCTTTTATAAAGTAAATGCAAATTTCATATTATTAAATATAATATCTCTTACTGGATTTATTTTTTATGACAAACACGTGACACTCTTAGCTTACGGGAAGAGGGTGTTACAAAACTTCAGTGACTTCCCAATGACTATGATAACCGCAAAAAGAAACATTTGTTTTGCCACTCAGGACAATGTGGATTTTCTTCTTCTTTTTTGGATAAGTAATAGATAAATTTTATAAATAAGAATGAAATGAGTATAACCTATTTACATAGGAGGTATACAAAAGAACACCTAAATACATTCTATGAACGGTAAATTCAAGACAAAAAGTCATGCACATTGTTCTCATCTAGTACAATAGCTGAAAATCAAAGCATTAAAGTGTGTACAAAGAAATTTGGCAGCTCCGCCATTGTCTTCAAAACAATGCTCATTCCTTTCAGACCAAATGTACCACATGATGCACAATGGGATCATCTTCCACACTGCCGCCACTTAGAAATGAATCATTTTCCAATAGCCCAATAAATCCACCACCCTCGATGGCATTACCCAAGCAATATCAACATTTCTAAAGATCTCATCCCACAACACCCTTGCCACCTCACAGTACAATAAGAAGTGATCCACTGATACTCCATTCTTTTTACACATATAGCACCAATCCAACATAACGCATCCCCTCTTCCTCAAATTGTTTGTGGTAGGTCAATGTGGATTTTCAAGTAACAAAGAATAACGTTGTGTTTTTTAGCTTTGTAGCCTTCTCTGACACTAACACTGTTTTTTAATTATAAAAAAAAATTATGGTAGGGCAAAGACATGGATGATTAAGAGACAAGTAGTGATATGGCAGTGAAAACATGGATATAAACAAAGGCAGTGACACCATTATCTTGTAAAGAAACTTTTTTTAGACATGATACCATGATTATAAAGACAGACAGTGACACCATTATTTTGTAAAAAAAAAAAAATTGTTAGACACGACGGTGACACCATGAAAATAAAGAAAGTTAGTGGCACCATTGTTTTGTAATGAAACTTTTCTTAGATAATGTAAAAGTAATTTTTGTAAAGAAGTTGATGTGGATGCAACTTTTGTAGAGAAAGTATTGTTCAAAGTGTTATTTGAACAACTCTTCTCTTGTCATTTTATAAGCTAAAAATTTGATCACTTTGTCTAGACAATGGGAAAAACCAGTGGCACCATTTGGCCATCTCTGTACATGAATGTTGCTAAAATTCTCATTAGATACATGTCTATTCCATCCACAATTGACCAAATGAAAGCCAACTATCATTACATTCAATAGAAATTGCATCAAATTTCAGTACATCAAAGACAAGATCATAGATCCATTTGTTTAACATCTAACTCCATATAACATAAAATATCATCTTTAAACTTACAATACCAACCTGGCCATATCATTTGGTCTCATGGTCCAAAACTTAGCTAACAACTGCAAGATCAGCCACAAATAAAACATCAAACATTCCTTATAATATTTACAACTTTTTATAGCTATTGTCTATTACAATAAACCCACCGTTATGATAAATACAATTCCTAATGATATTCCCACAATAGTGCAATCGCCAAAACAAGCCATAAGCAAATTAAACTCTTTGATCATGACATCACTCTTCTATTAGCTTGCTCTAAAACTAGTTGTCGTATTATCTCTTCAGCATTAATCTCCTCAATCCACATAAAAAAAAAATTTGGGTAAACACTGAGAATATGCCACAAGAGCCAATTCAAGTCTCTACAAGGAGTTGCTAGTAGGAAATGGAACTGCAAAGAAATAAGATTGTAAAAGAAATCAGATCAATAAGCAATAATCAAGGAGAAGATCAAGAAACAAAAGTACCTCTTAAAACAAAGGACATGAAAAAAACAAATAGAATGTAAAAATGATCAACTACCTGTTGGGGTGAACACATGACCGTGTGGCTTAAAAAAAGTAAACCTGCTCATAACTGCTCTCACTTCCCTCCATTTCTTCTCTACAACAACCAACAAATTTGTTTTCTTAACTGCTCCCATAACGTGTATAAAAAATAACACAAGAGCTAGGTACATAACTAGTGGGGATGGATTGGCTATTTGTTGATTCCAAGGTTTCTTTGTTCTTCAACTCTTTCCATCCCTTGTTTCTTTTTTGGTTTTTTTAGAAAGAATCGAGTTCCTATTGAATGAGCAATAGCCTATGCTTGTAGGTGATATCAGCTAAGAAACTTGTAAAAATTACTTCCATAAATTACCACTTTCTCGTGGTTTCAGATTCGCATAGCCATAGATAGGATTAATCTCATGAATTTATCGTCCAATTTTTTCCAAAAAGGAAATCATATTGAGTTATGAAAAAAATAAGAAAAAATAAAAGAAAAGAAGAGCACTTCATTTGAAAACTAAATTTGAAGATCATAATTGTCGATGTGTTTTGTAGCTCTGCTAACGATTTCCAGTAACTTGCAATAAAAAAATATAAGGGGCTGGGTGTGTCTAGGGACACCTCCGATGCCTAAGTCAATATGTATTCTAGAGAATATTACAAGTAAATGGACATTAGAAGTTACCTATGGTGTATCTTTTGACCTCTGTTTATGCTGGTTGGTCGCACGATGGTGAAGGCTTGCCTCAGGGCACAATTTTCTTTGATCCTTGTTAGATCGTGGATCGTTAGGGATCTTACTCAGTCCTTACTTTGGAGGAAACTAATACCCTAGGCGAGTATTATGGGCACGTATCACGCAGGAGGTAATCTTGCTCGTTATGTCATTGCTTAGTGACTGTGGTGTGTGGATTTGAATTTTGCGTTGGCGCACAATGGTTTTGACCTCTAACTCCTCTTTCGCAAGCGTACAACTCTCATGGTTATAGGCTCTCGTGGATACGAACTGGGTCGACAAGAAGATGAATAAAGGTTGTAGACAACGAATGAAGGAAGGGGTGACAATTTCAGGAGTCCAAACGGGGTCGTTAAAGTGAAGTCTCATACGGCATCGTTTGATCTGTGTTACTTGTATTGAAGATATGTGTTTTACTTTTGTTATGTTGTGTGTTTTACTTATTCTAAATTGTGTGTTTTACTCTTGCTGGCTATTAAAGTGGTGCGTTTTACTTTGTTGGTTGTTTGTCTATCTCACGCGTCTTGTAGCTGGGAGTGTCAGACTTAGTAGACTCTGTTAGAGGATTGTTAGTTAAATAGTATGTCCGTATATATAGTCAGAGAGGGAAAAAAGGAATCATTCTGAATTGTATTCTCTGGAACTTTCTTGGGAGGCTTGGGAATTACCTCAAATGAATTTCTGGAGTGATGAATGTATGGATTTATGAATTTCAATGAATAAAATTATGGCTCATTTCCTTTCTGATAGTCATCTACTTTACATTTATGTTTATCAATTCACTAAGGTTCATAACAAATTGGTATGAAGAGCCTAACGATCCACCATGGCTGAGGGAACAAGATTCAAGCAGTAGCAAGACCATCTTCAACGTCAAGGTGAAACCCATGAAATTATTCAGGAGATCAAGGAACGCCTGGATCAAATGTCTAATATGTTAGGCACACTAGTGGGTAACCAAAATGCTGTCACCAACAAGAAGCAACATCAGGACCAGGAACTTGAAGTACATGACGCGAGAAGGCTTCTACACAAGGGAATCAAGCTCGATTTCCCTCATTTTGTTGGTGCAAACCCTACAGCATGGATATTCAAAGCAAATCAATATTTCGAATATAAAAAAAACCTCCACAGTGCCTATCAATTCCAACCCAAGCCTAGACAGATATCCTTCTAGACTTTGTTGAGGGATTGCCAAGATCACAGGGGTTTGATGTTATATTCGTGGTTGTAGATTATACCAAATATGGCCAATTTATGTCATTAACCCACCCCTACACGACTTCAGTAGTGGCACAGACTTTCATGGATGGCGTTTTCGAACTCCAAGGATTTCCCAAAACAATTGTATCTGACATAGACTTTGGATAGGTTTGGAAGTTTCATCTCACACAAAATTCTCTTCTCATATCATCTCATCATTACAACTTTTTCAAATCCCCATATAAAATATAATAAACAATTCAACTTTTTCAAATTTCAATACAACTTTTTCAAATTTCAATTTAACTTTTTTAAATCTCAAAATTAAAAAATAATATTTTAAACTTTAAAACAAAACACAAAATTCTCATCTCACTCCCCAAACCTATCAGTTTTTAAACTCATTTTGGAAGCATCTATTTTCACTCCAAGGGTCCTCACTCCATTATAGCTCTGCCTACCATCCACAATCTAATGGCCAAACAGAGTTACTCAACAAGTGCCTAGAGTGCTACTTACGCTGTTATACAGGGGTCAAACCAAAGGAATGGAGTAAATGGTTGAGTTTAGCATAATGGAGTTATAACAGTTCATATCATACGACATCAAAGATTTCACCTTTCGAAGCCCTCTATGGGTATTCGCTACCAAAACTACTGTCTTATGTGCTGAGAACCTCCACTACCGATGATGTGGACAACCTGCTAAGATCAAGAGAATAGGTGAAAGAATTGCTGAAGGAAAATCTTGAATGGGCCCAAAGCCGTATGAAGTTTTATTCGAATCGAAAGAGGCAGATAGATCATTCAAGAAGGTAGACTGGGTGTACTTATGCTTGCAGTCGTATCGCCAGAAATCTATAGTTATGCGTCACAACATGAAGCTCTCTCCAAAATTCTTTGGTCCCTTCCAAGTTCCAAGTGCTTCAAAAAATGGGGATTGTGGCATATTGCTTGGATCTTCCTTCATCAGCAAGGGTTCACCCAGTGTTCCACGTCTCATGCCTCAAAAGAAAGCTTGGAGACCAGATCCAGGCCTTGCCGACACTCCCTCCAGTGGATAAAAATGGGTCTTTCCTTCCCAAGCCGGAGGCAGTAATTGATCGGCGTTTGAGTCACTAGGGGAACCGAGCTCTAACGAAGGTTTTGGTGAAATGGGTGGGTACACCTTCCAAGGACAATAGTTGGAGAAGTTATGGAAACTCCAAAAGTTTTACCCACACCTTGTGGCCAATGTCCTTTGAAGTGGGGAGGGTGTTATGAACTGGGTTGACAGGAAGATGAATAAAGGTTTAAGACAACGAATGAAGGAAGGGGTGACAATTTCTGGAGTCCAAACGGGGTTGTTAAAGTGAAGTCTCATACGGCATCGTTTGATCTGTGTTACTTGCGTTGAAGCTATGCGTTTTACTTTTGTTATATTATGTGTTTTACTTATTCTAAGTTGTGCGTTTTACTCTTGCTAGCTATTCAAGTGGTGATTTTTATTTTGTTGGTTGTTAATCTATCCCACGCATCTTGCAGCTAGGAGTGTGAGACTTACGTTTCGATGTTAAGATGAGTTGGGTTGAGTTGAGTTGAGTTAAGATGATAAAATATTATTAAAATATTATTTTTAAATATTAAAGTTGTTTTGAGATTCGAAAAAGTTGAATTATTTATTACATTTTGTATTGAAATTTGAAAAAGTTGTAATGATGAGTTGGAAATCCAAACAAACTATATTATCTATTAGAGGGTTGTTAGTGAAATGGTATGTCCATATAAATAGTCAGAGAGGGAAAAAGGGAATCATTTTGAATTGCATTCTCTAGAACTTTCTTGGGAGGTTTGAGAATTACCTCAAATGAATTCTTGGAGCGATGAATTTCAGTGAATAAAGTTATAGCCCATTTCTTTTCCGGTAGTCATCTACTTCACATTTCTGCTTATCAATTCTCTGGGATTCATAACAGGCTATGATCTATCGTCTTTCGTCCACAACCATCTCACATGAGTAGCCCTGCTAGATTCACAGTCCTTGATTCCATCTTTTCACACAACCAAGGTCACAAACCCAGCAGCAAGGCGCACGCGCCGTTAACTGTAGCAGTTTGTTCGCGCCTCCATGGCTCCAGATCACACTTGTTCCATCCTTTTGAGACTAGATACCATTTTTGTTGGGTGGAAGAGAAGATCTTCAACTACCTCATAAAATATAGTTGCAATGTTCGTCATAGTATTGTTGAGTTCTCCTTCAGCGTATGCAACTGCCATCGAGACAGCCTCTTCCTCGATCATGTTTCCAGCAAGCAAGAGACCAAAACTTTCAAAGTTCATTTTGTTTGTTTTTTTTTTTTTTTTTTTTTTGGGATAATTGTTGGGATTTTTCATCCCCTCTTATTGTACTTTCAATTTAAGTCAATGTCTTATTCAGACAACAAAAAATAAACCAAAGTGAAACACATGGGGAATGTTTCCCAACACAACAGATGTTCCAAACAGCAATTCTTTTAGAAGAGGTGCATAAGCCTAAACGAGTTAATCATGAACTTTCAGCATGCATAAATAGAAATTGACAGAAAATTCTCTGCTCTCTTTTTTTGTTAATCTTGAATATATTGATGGAAGAGAAAAAATGCAAGAGAAAAGATTACAAGGTATTCGACTTGATTCGAGCAGAGCAACGACTAAGAAGCCCAGAAGAAAACCAAGACACGAGTATAAGCGTGGATCAAAACAACCGCAGCAAACGTGGAGGTAGTGAAAACCAATCAAGATGATTCGAAACAAGCATTTCAATTTATCAACGAATAAAACCCGGCGATTCAGTATGATGTCCTCGATGTTGACATTAATCTGCCTGCACAAAAGCTAGAAAGAACATCCTCCAACAAAATAGTTCCCAAGACAACGAATGCCATGAAAAATCTCTGCATCATTAACGTTGGGATCCATTGTTAACAGAACCAGTCCCCTTGTCAAACTGCAGTGCCCTGGGATCAAGCGGAATGGTCCCAACTGTTAGAAAACCAGATTCAGGAAATCCATTAACTTTGATGGGCACCGAGCCTACAGTTACAACATCAACAGATTCAGTATTAGCCATCCCGGCAGCTGGCAAGGGCTTAGGCTCAGCTTGCTTGGGGCTTATGGTAACCGAACCAATCTTTAAAGTAGATACAACATCATTTTTTGCCTCGACTGCAATTTGCTCGGCATTTCCATGTTCGATACTTGTGTTGGTAACATCAGAATTATAAGAAAACTGCTTGGGAGCAAAGACACCAATCTTTATTGAGCTTTTTGGACCATCATTGGGCTTGGTAGTATTTTCATCTTCACTTGGAGGTAGCTCAAGAACACTATTTAGCTTGCGAGGGGGATCCAATGCAGGTACAAAATAAGGACCATCAAAGCTTTTAACAAGTAACCTGGCTTTCTCTTCCTGCATGATTTTCTGACGAGTTTCATAGTACATGAAGTCATCAAGTAAGGACGTCTTTAACGTGAAACTTTTGAAGATCTTCATCATCTCCTGACCTTTCTTATGCATTATCTGCATGACAACAATATTTGTTTAAAGGGTCAATTTTAGGAAAAGGAACGGAAAATATCCCATTTCAAATGACAGACCCAAGCTCCAAAATCAGGGTAATTCAAATCAAGAAAAGTTGTATATTACTAATTGTCACTCAATGAAGCCATGTCCTCTCTACCAGGGGTTGGCTGCACATATCACATTTTCCCAGTCAGCCCTATTTAAGATTGTCTCCTCCATTACATCTATGTGTAGTGCTCCAATTTGTCTCATAAACTCAACCGTCTCTAATTATGATGCCCTCCACTCATTTTACCAAACTATCATCTATGATTTGCCTAGGAATTTGTAATTTGCAAGATCTAAAATTAATGCATCAACAAATACAGTTCAACTTGAAGGAGCTATTTGATGATGATGATGATGATGGCGACGATGATGATAAGCGCATGATCCGATGAAAGTAAAACTTGAAACAAGATTATCCAGAGGGGCAACGGCAAAGAAAGGCCTAGGGTAGAACATGGTAAAATATGCTTTTACAGGATTTTAATTGAATTAATTACAATAAAAATGACACATCCTGATAAAATATTGGAAACGAACAAAATAGGGGGTGTGAAAGAGCATTGGCGAAGGCTCTTAAAAATCACAAAATCACCTTATTTATTTAGATATATTGTCCCTGATACTTGTAAAAAAAAATTGTCCCATAGATGTTTGAATGGTGAAAAGGAATAGCCAACCCCAAAATTGAGATCCGTCAATGTCTAAAATATTGTTCACAGGGCAAAAAAAAAAACACGCATATATCAGGTATTTTCTATAACATTCAATCATCTGTCACTCGATTGTGAGGTTGCCTGGGCTTTATGAGATGATTTCTTTGGAAGAATGGGACTAGCTTGGGTTATGCCTGCAGTAGTGGCCAAGCTTCTGGCCAGCTGGAGAAGGATTTGTGGTATTCACGAATTGCAGCTGTGTGGAAGACGATTCCTATTTTTATTCTATGGTGCATATGGAAGGAGCAAAATGATCGGAATTTTGCAGATAGATAATGCTCACAGGAGGAGATTAGATTGTTCTTTCTTAAGACATTATTCCTATGGGTTATGAAGTTATTGACTTCAATGGACTTGATTTTTATGATTTCCTTGTATCTATTTCTTCCTCTTAATTAGGTGTTTTCTATTATGTACTTCTTGTGTACTTGGGCTATGCCTGATTTTCCATAATGAATAAAATATTTTACTTACCAGAAAAAGTTTCTACAACATTCAAAGCAGTAATGGCATATTCATGTCTCAACCAAATGGCTCATAAACCATGTTGGTCTATGATGGGTTCATCACATCTTTTTTATTAGTGGATTCATCACATCTTGGTCATCACAAACCCACTAAAATCGAGCAAACAATGCAAAACAAAACAAACCACTTGAATGAGTGCAGCCATAAATTGTATGATGTCCAACTAAAAACCGAATGAAGTTCTAACCAGAGTATGCTGCCACATTCAAAATATTTCCTAAAGAAACCCAATGCAGTAAACCGAATAGGTAGACATACCTCTTGTGTGTCTCTGCTATTAGTCACTGGTTTGTTCTCGTTATTTTCTAAAATTATGTGTCTAAAATTGGTGTTCGGGACATCTTTGATGATGTGCCACTTCACAGGGAAGCTCCCACTCCATTTATCTTGCTGCCAAAAATCCATATCCTTATTGAAGTCAACTGGGCCAACCATCTCTGCAACACCACAGAATTGACCACTTGCATTAACCTGTTCAAAACAACCTAACATGAGTACGGCTTATAAAACAAGAAGACACTTTCTGCTTCAGAAAGTTGGCAGAGAATAAAGAAATCTGTCAAGTAACAATGTGAATAAATAGCCTTACTATACAATAAGAAAACTCACAGAGAAGAAGAGGAAGATAGGACAGCTTCTAGTCTTTCCTGAACCTATTCTCTGTGCATCTTCATAAGCAGTATCCAACTTCTTGTTTCCATGGGGCGTAGATGACCAAACGTTATACTTAATGCTCTTGTGCACATCATCCTCACTGTATGATTTTATTACAAAAAACTTTGCATCCACGTAATCAATGGGAAATTCATCCTTGTTATACTGATCAGTAGAGATGATAATATTTCCCTGCACATCCTCTCCAGCCCTGTTTGTGTAGGCTTTGACAGCCAGTTGATTTTTTGATCTGTTAATTCTAGGGCCCCGATTCTGCTCACCCAATGCATCCAGGCTCCCAATTGCCTCATTCATTGCTCTACCAACATGGATCTTAGGCCGTATCTTGGCCCCTCCAGCCTGTCCATAAGCACTTGATCCAAAGCCAGATAAACCATTACCGATAGGGAGAGTTACTTTCAATTGGCTTTGATGAGATAGAACCTTTCCATTGGAAATGTTATCCACGGCTGGAACTGAGCCAGAGGCATTTCTACTCTGTAATAGAAATGAAGAATCAGAAGTACGAAAGAGAACCACCATATGAATGCCAACAGTTTGACACATGAGTTTTTTTATAGATAGCTTGACACATGAAAATTACTAGATAATGTCACCTAATTTATGTTTATTCTTGCTCTAACTAGCCCCTACGGAAGGAACTGTATAGGACACTTTTTTTTTTTTGGGGGGGGGGGGGGGGGGGGGAATGGAAGGTAGGGCTGGGAATTATTAAGACCTTTGACAGAAGCAAAAACATCATACCTGAAGAATATTTGTTGAAACCGGAGAGGGGAAACTACCAGCAGCACTCCCATGTATTGTAGATTGTTTGCTAGGTCCAACATGGGTTCTTGGGCCTTCTGATACCCTGGCCAGGGAACTTGTCTGATTCGGAACAGATTTTAGGGAGTTCCTAGGCAAGGCTCCTGTAGCTGAACTGAAGTTGTGTTTCAAACCTCTTCCTTCAGGCCTATTCATTGATGCACCGGAATCATACAAGGGTTCGGCTGAAGTACTAGGGACAATATCTTGTTGAACGAAGAAGGGAACATAAGCAGGAGGAGAGACAGTGTTCTGATAAGGGGGGATAGTGTAATACTGCTGTGCCCCAACAAATTGACTTTCAACACCTATCATAGCACCAGGTATATAAGGATTGTATGGGTTGTATGGCGACTGTGCATATCCATAGCCAGGCGTATAATATACATAAGGCGAACTTTCATTTTGTGCACCCTGAAGCAGAATCATTTGAAGTTCAGAACAGCAACGTCTTCCATGTTATCAATTAACAACTCATAGGTTTTGAGTGAGTGTGGGTGTGGGTGTTGGGTGGGGGAGACACACAGAGAGAGATTTCACTTACCGCATACTGAATATCCGGACCATCTACACCAAAAATCCTTTGGTGGTCCTCCCATTCGCCAGGTGATTCAAATCCTATCAACATTCAATGAACAAGATACAATAGAGTGAGAAACTACCAGGCACAGTCCTAGTCTACTGAAAATAGGGCATTGAAGTTTACCTGTACAATAGTATCCATAGTTGGTGGCAGCAGGATAATACAAGCCCTGATCAACAACAAATTCAGGGGCTCCTTCGTTGTACATGGCTCCAATTTGTTCAAGTAATGGACTTGTCAGGTGTGGGTTTGATTCAGCACCTTGAATCTAAAACTCAATGCATGGAGATGTTATTGAACGTCTACCGAACTAAAAATGATACAAAAACTGACGTTACAAGACCATTGAACAAATAATTGACTAAGGGATGGCTAAAAAGAAAGAAATTCTGCCAATTATTGAGGAAGTACCAGATAAGTCTCTGTGTTTCCATGTTCAGAAACATTATACATTTCCATTCCAGGACTGCCACCCCTATACATGAGAAATAAAAAGTAAGCATACACTACATTTCAACATGCCCTACTGAAAAAAAGGGGCATTAAGAGAACTATGCTGACAAGATTCATAACAGGGAAATGCAGACCATTACAATGGAAACACTAACAGCACTTTTAACTTCTACTTAACAAAGAGTAACGAGCTCCCAAATAACAAGTCGCCAGAAGGAGCTCAAGACTTTTATCCATCTTAGATAGCTCCACGAGAAGGTAATCAGCATGTTAATTGGGGAAAAGAAAGTGGGGTGGCAAGGATAGCATACCCAAAGACCAATTCCAGACCCAAAAAAGCTGTGAAATATATCCCATTGAATTGATCAAATTTTTTTATCCCTCTGGAACGAAAACCTACTCAGCCTTGAAGGATCAACTTCTAATTACAAAAAAACTTAATACATCCAATGGCAATAGGATCATGATCTTCAAATCCTAACCATTATTTTTAATTAATGGCACATTTAGTATACAGAATGAGTATTCCTATTCTTGAGCAATGCCTATTTCCATTCCTTTAGGAATGGAAATGGAGGTTTGTATCTTTTGACTGGCGGCAATAGATAAGTTTCACATGGGAATTAATGCAAATTCCTAAAGTATCCAGGCCCCAAAAAGGAAACCACCCCCAATGGCAGCACATGAGTGGTCCAACCAACACCAAATCCCGATTCCAAGGGTGGACTGACCACCCCCCACCGCTTTGTTGGGGTGGCCAGCCAACTCCCAAATGTCGAAGATTTTCTTTTTAGTTTGAGAGTTTGTAAATTTGTTTAAAAAAATGCATTCCACTCCAAGCAATAGATATTCCCCTCATTTAGAGGAATAGCTATTCCTCATTTTGGGGAATGGATATCCATAGGGAATAGCTATTCCTCAAAACACTAACCCCATTCCATCCAATTTTGTTCATCTTTTCATTTACAAATTATATAATATCCTTAATTTTTCCCTGCTTCATAGTATATCATTAATTTCTTTTATGAGATGGAGAAGTCCGAACCATTTGATCGGAGATAATGATTAGCACCTGAAGAGCTCCAATGTGAGGTACCTTGGGAAATCTAAAGATCCCAATCCCCTTGGGAAATCTAAAGACCCCAATCCCCTCCATCAGTCACGACTATTGTACCAAAAATGGCATCACTATACAACTAAGGACAGCAAAAACAAACCATCAGAGAAGCTTTTCTAGCAAGTAACACTTGGAATCCTGCCCCCCCCCCCCCCCCCCCCAACACCAAAAACAATAAAACCCCAACTCTTAAATTATGTACTGCAGCTTCCAACTATCAAATACATATGTTTGCGTGTATTTATGTCTGCATATGCTGCTTAAACTAAACTAGACGAGTCACAAACAGCAAACAGAAACCCCTCAACCACACACATACACAAATTCGACTTTCAAATCCAAATAAGCATGGCAATCTAATAGTTCAAATAGCGATTCGCACAAATAACAAAACCTCCCTCCCAAATCTATAAAACAAGAGCGTCCACTCTAAGATTGAACAGCTGATACAAGAATTCAAAAACAAAACCATAATAAAACTCAAAAGAAACAGAATCTGTAATTGAACTTGAAAGCTTTACGCGCCACGGAGTACCTGAACCCAACCACTACAGCTACAAGGGTAGAAATGAAAAATAAAGATAAAAGTCTAGTAGCCAGGATTATTACCAAAAAAAAAAAAAAGAAGAGCTGAATCAGGCCATGGTTTGAGAGGGCAATTGGGTTAATTAGAGAGAGAGGAAAGGGTTTTCTGCAGCATATTTTGTGCGAAGGAAACGCACTTAAAAAACCCTAGGGGAAAGGGAAGAAAGAAAACTTGAAAAGAAGGCGGTTGCAACAGGGAGGGGAAAGAGATTCCCAATCGATACGAAGCGTTTTACTGTAATTTTCTTGTGACGATAATACCCCTACAAGGCGTCGGAAGTATCTTGATTGCCACGGTCACTAAAATTCGGATTGGGCGGCTACCCTTGTAGCGATGCTGCATCGCTTAGAGTTACCTACACCTTTTCTTTTTTTAGCCCTTTATTACTTTTTTTTCTTATAATGTTGGCAAATTATTTTGTATTAAAATAAGAACTTCTTATTGAGAATAGTTCTTAGTCAGAACTAACGATTTAAAAACATCTATTGTGCCCAAATTATCAAATGAAAAGGTTTTTAACATGAGTCCAACGTAAGGCAAACAATTATCACATGAAAAAGGTTTTTAACATGCCTAATTCTAAGAAAGCTCGCAATGTTGTAACAATTGTGAAGATAACCAATATTTTAGACTCGGAAGAAAGATTATTGGTATATTCAGTGACTGTATAAGACCAATAGTGGGAAGACGACTTGAATGGCATTAAAATGTGAACATAACTGATGGCACAGAATACCAACCACGCCACAATTAGGACACGGTCACGTATTAAAGCAGCAGCTAAAGCAAATCGCTGGCCCCAGTGAAACTTGCCACAGAATCAAGGCAGCCGACAAAAGTTGGGAAAAGAAAAGAAAAAAAACAAAAGAAAACAAGGTCCAGACCAAAATGCGTGCGTGCGTGCGTGTGAAAAATTCAAACCACACGAAAGTCAATGCGAGTACATTGAAGAGAATACACGGAAGAAACCATCCTGTCCATCCCAAATTCAACAGTGAACAACTCTGCTTAATCACCACAGTAAACACCCTTTCCGATAACTGAATTTCCAATATCGAACACTAGATTAGAATGGCAATTTCCATCGGTAAAAATGTTTGGATTTGTACACAATAAGTTAGGAACTGGTAATACATGTGACAAGCTGGCCTGCTGTTGTTTCTGGGGATGATAGCTGTTTCAGGATAATTGGGAATGGTTTCTGGATATTGAAATGTGGAACAACTTATGGTTCTATAGTCGATTGATGGCACGAGTCTATGCCATCTTCGAGATGCTTGCCTCGGTACTTCAATCACTGGCAGCACCACAACAAGATCGATTTGCAAGATGCATTCCCTCATGTGCCACAAGAACTTTTCTCTTTTCTCTTTTCTGCAGCCTGCTCATCACAGAAGCAAACGAAGTAAGAGGAGGAAAATGAAGGATGTAATGGAGTGGTTTAAAAAGATACAATACTTTTCACAGTATCTTCTTACACCACTTTTTAAGACATTAAAAGAATTTAAACGTGTCCTACAAAGTAATATACCCAGCTGATTAAAAATCAGCCAACCTGTACTGGTATAATTATGATACCCATATATAAATGAAAAGGTGTAATTTACATCATGAGTGTATTAGATTATTGCTGTTAATATTGACATTTTTAAGGAAAACAATAACAGCAAGTTACTTGTGTCCTATTGTAAGTCATAGTAGAAAAATATCTACGATCTTCAGTTAAAAAAGAACCATGCTGTACGAAGAAGTCACTGAAGTTGGACTACAGTAGTTGGTATTGCAAACAATCTTATCTATGTGAAGTTCATCAAGCTAATACCAACTTTTGATAGCACTTCAAATAAAAATACAGAGTCTTCAACTGTCAAAAAACATAGATCTAACCTTTTGGAGTTTCATTAAAACAGCATCTTCAAATGCAATATAACCAGCCCCAACCAAATTACTCAGCTTATCAGGTTCTGCAGATCTTGATGCACTTGGAGCCTCTGTCACCATTGGTGGTTGAAGAGGTAAAACCAGTAATGGATTAGAAAGATGACCAGACACACTTCCCGTAGCAGCAGCCTAGCAAAACGAAAACCAAACATTAGTGGCATCAAAGAACCAAAAAGCAATACTACACCTCAGAGGATGAATATATAGCATTATCTTATCAAACTCACCGCCGCATCTTTATTCTCCATTACAACAAGTGCAGAACCTTTTTTCTTAGCACTCTTAATGACAACATCTTCCACCACACCAAACTTCGAAAACAACTCTCTCAACCCCTCTGCTGTGTAATCTTCACCTATCTTCTCCCATGAAACTTTAAGAACCTTCTCCTTATCCACCCCAGGCCTAGCAGTACCTGTACTCTCCTTCCTCACTCCTGGGAACTCTCTACTTGTAGCCGATGTCATATTTTCCCCTTTCCTTGCATGCATTGCTCGTATTCTTGCAATCTCTTCTCTCAACTTCTTAGCAATTCTCTCCTCTTCTTCTCGCTCTTTCACAGAAGGGTCAGGAGCAAAAGCTGCCCGCTCCCTTTCCTCAAGGTCAGAAAACATCTTCTGTCTCTTTGCATCACGCTTGGATTCCTGCTCTGACCGTCGATGTTGTTGCTCACTCTTAACCCGAAGAAGATCATTGAACAGTTTCCTGGCCTTTTCATCCTTGAGAATCTCGTAGGATGACTGGAGCCTTTGAAAATTTGCAAGAGCTTGCTTGTCACCTGGCCTCTTATCCGGGTGCAATTCCAAAGCCTTTGATCTGTATGCCTTCTTAATTTCATCCACACTAAGCTTGGCACCTTCCTCACCTGAGAGCAGCCCAAGAACACCATAATGATCTACATCAATATCCATATCTAACGACACAGCACTACGCAGTTCTGCAAGCAAAAAGGGTCATAGATTTTCATTCAGAACTTTATCAAACACATTTATGACAAAATTGAAATGATGCCCCAAAAACTGGAAAAAGTCCTTTACAAAATTTAAAAAAAAAAAATTATAATGATCTGATCAACAAATCCTAAACCAGATTTTATTTCTAAATATCAGTTGTCCAAGTGGGCATTAAAAATGCTTTAAATATAGAAAACTAGATTTCCAGTGTGGGATTAGAAAAGGTATCATCATCAAACACGAGGCAAGGCACACAGCATGGTAAACACAACTTAAAAACATCTTAAGCCAAATTACAGGCTACAAGCAATTTAAAGAATAGAACTCATTTTTTTTAATCAAGTAGTTGACCACTAGGCTGCACTTAATGGATGGGAATAGGAGTTATCATACCAAAGAAGTTGCACAAAACTGAGTTGGTAATTACACCTTAAGTGCAACAGAAAATTCTAAATGCACTTTGCTTTCACTATTCATGCAAACCACTGGGAGAAGTATTGATAGAATTACTTTAAGGTCCTGCAAGCCATCGCAAAAGTAAACCAGCACCAAATGAATTATATTTGTCTAATAGTTTCAATATAGGATATCAACAATCGTGAAGTGAACTGCAATGCTTCAATAGAATTGAAAAGTATGATAACAGTTTAGTTTAAGCAGAAAATTGCAATAAACAAGAAACATCCATAGTAGTTGGTCTAAAGCACAAAGAACAGAGAAGTTTGATAAATAACCATCAGGAGAATAAGCAACCAAGCAAGAAATTCACTAAGTGAGGCAAATGTGAGCCTATTGAAACAAGTAGGCTAGCTGCAGGTCTTTGCCAATAATCAGCATTTAGCTCCTATATCAAAGAGAATCATAAAAGTTGTACCAAGTGAAAGTCAATTGAGTGTGAAAAGGCCACTTGTAAATGCAAGCAGCAAGTAACAGAATCACCAATATAATTTTTTTTTTAAGTTGATATCAATATAAATAATAACTAGAAAGATGAACTTTTCATGAGATAAAACAGAATAATAATATAAAGCAAAGATCATAAAGCAGAGAATAGAAACAATTGCACAACCTAACAACAGATAGCTTCCTATATCCAAACAGAAACAAAACTCAAAATCCAACCTCAATGCGATCCTAATTCACAAATGATATCATCCTTGAAATGCTCAAAACAAAGTCCCAGCAAAGTATTGAAGAATCAGTAAGAAGAACCGAGATACACTTGTTCTACAATAGTTGAATTAAATAGGCAAAAATTCACTTTGATCTAAGGAAAACATAGAGGGAAAATGGTATGGTGGATTTTAAAACATAAGAGGGAAAACATAGGTTTGATGAAAAATAATCACAGTATGCAATGTCTATTTTTTTGGATAAATAAAAGTGAAAAAAAAAGATTATGCATGTAGTGTAATTATTAAGCTGGTTACAAAGAGAACAGGGCATGTAGCTGTCATGGTGGGCTTTTGACATAGTCTTAAGCAGCTGGACTCCAGCAGCTGGAGTGCTTATTTTATCAGTCAAATGATATGATTTCTCAGGGAAAATATGTACTTAAGAACTCATATTTTTGAACTCTGTTTTCATGAAAACCTAACAGAAAAAATCTCCCAAACATGCTAAAATCGATATCAGTCATTGTATAAGCATTTCGATTGTATAAAATCAGCCTGATAAACAATGGAATTCATTAAGAACAAACTTAAAATAACAAGTATCAGCAAGAGGAAAAATCAAGATTTATAAAAAGAGAGAGTACCAAAAGCGGGACAAGGAAACCGAGAGATGGAATCGAGAGCGGAATTAACGTGAGAGAGAGAGAGAGAGAGAGAGAGACGGGCGAAATCGAGAGAGGGAGAGTGAGAGAGTATCGGCAAAAGACGAGTATGGGATCAGGCTCGTTTGGATACAGAAACCACATCATCTCATTTCATCTTATCATTACAATTTTTTAAAATTCTCATACAAAATATAATAAATAATTTAACTTTTTCAAATTTTTTTTTTTGATAGGTAATAAGAGTCATTTATTAATAGAGAAACCCAAGTACACAGGTAGTATACAAGATAGAAATTTAGTTAGGGTTTTCAGACGAAAGAAGAGCATTAAGACCGTTACAAACAATGGTTCCTGCCCATGACAGTAAACACTTAAAAAAGAAAAATTTTAGTTCCTCCATTGTTCTTTCACAATCTTCGAAGCTTCTTGCATTTCGTTCCCGCCAGATACACCAACACATACAAATAGGGACCATGCGCCAAATAGCCGCAACCTGTGAGTTGCCTTGGATACCTCGCCAGCTTGCGAGAAAGTCTACCAATCGAAGAGGCATGACCCATGACAAACCTACTCTCTGGAAAAAATCATCCCACATGCCCCTAGCCACTTCGCAGTGTAGAAGTAAATGATCTACTGATTCCCCCTGTTTCTTACACATGCAACACCAATCTATCACAATTACCCTGCGTTTCCTCAGATTATCTGTTGTCAGGATCTTGTCCAGTGAAGCTGTCCAAACAAAAAAAGCCGCTTTTGAAGGAGATTTTGTCTTCCATATACTTTTCCACGGGAACATGGTCAACCCAGTATTCGTTAAAGCGTGGTAAAAGGATCTAACAGAAAAGTTTCCTTTCTTAGTATGGTTCCAGTGCATCTTATCCCCAGTTCCCCTTATCATACTTAATGAATACAATGTCGCAAAAAACTCCAAGATAATCTCCACTTCCCAATCTTGGGCTGCCCTATTGAAATCAATATTCCATTGAGGGAATCCATTTGAGATGACGAAAAGATCAGCGATTGCAGCATCTTTTACTCTAGCAATTTCGAAGATAGCAGCAAATCTATCTTTTAGACTCTGATCGCCACACCAATGATCGTACCAAAAACTTACACGAGAGCCATCTCCCACCACAATATGTTCATGTCTCCTAAAGGTATCCCACTGTCCCCTTATAAATTTCCATAACCCCACTCCATGTGTGCCTCTTACCTCATTCGAGCACCACCCTCCCCAAGCCTCTCCAAATTTTGAATCTATAACCAATTTCCATAGGGCGTTCCGTTCTGTTTGGTATCTCCACAACCATTTACCCAATAGGGCTTTATTAAAGTTCATCAAGTGTCTAAAACCCAAACCTCCCCCAGAAATAGGAGTACAAATCGTTGACCAATTCACCAAATGAAACTTGAACTCATCCCCCAAGCCACTCCACAGAAAATCTCTTTGCAATTTCTCAATACGATGTGCTACCTTTAAAGGAAGCGGGAACATAGACATAAAGTATGTGGGCAAGTTTGAAATGGTGCTTTTAATCAATGTCAATCTGCCCCCTTTTGATAAATATAACCTTTTCCATGAAGCCAATCTGTTTTCCACCTTTTCAACCACATCATTCCAAATCCTTTCAGATTTAAAGGAGGCACCTAATGGTAATCCCATATACTTTAGCGGCAAGGAGGATACCTTACATCCCAATAATGTAGCTAAAGACTCCACTTCATGGACTACCCCCACTGGCACCAATTCAGATTTCGAAAGGTTAATTCTCAATCCAGAAACAGTCTCAAAGCAAAGGAGTAGCGCCCTCAATGCTTGGATGTGTCCAGTATGGGCATTGCAAAAAATAAGAGTGTCATCAGCGAATAACAGATGAGAGATGTTTAGATTGTCGTTCCCCACCGTAAAGCCCCGTAGAAACCCTCCATTCACCAAGCCCTCTATCATCTTGCTAAGAGCTTCCATGATGAATAAGAAAAGTAAAGGAGAAAGAGGATCTCCCTGTCTCAACCCACGAGAGGAGTTGAAGAAACCCACCGGTGATCCATTTACCAAGATCGAGAATCTTGCAGAAGAAATGCAAAATTCTATCCATTTTTGCCATTTACTCCCGAAGCCACATCTATTAAGAATATATAGTAAGAACTGCCAATTCACGTGGTCATAAGCTTTTTCCATGTCTAGTTTGCAAAGTAACCCAGGCTCTCTTGATTTTAACCGACCATCCAAAACTTCATTTGCAATGAGAACAGAGTCAAGAATTTGTCTACCTTTTACAAACGCATTTTGCGGCCTCGAAATAAGCTTTTCCATCACCGTGCTCAATCTTTTCGCAAGTACTTTGGAAAGAATCTTATACACCCCACTCACAAGACTAATTGGGCGATAATCTCTAATATCCATAGATCCCTTTCTTTTTGGAAGAAGTGCTAGGAAGGTAGAATTGAGGCTCTTTTCGAATCTAGCATTAGTATGAAAGTCTTGGAAGACTTGCATAAGGTCTTCCTTGATCACCTCCCAACACTCTTGAAAGAATCCCATAGTAAAACCGTCCGGACCCGGAGCTTTATCCCTAGCCATACCTCTGACCACTTTATACACTTCTTCTTCGGTAAAAGGCCTCTCTAACCATTCTGTATTTTGCTGATCAATTGCTGAAAACATTAAACCGTCTACTTTTGGACGCCAATGATGCTCTTCAGATAATAGATGTTGATAAAACTGCTCAATATGGGTTTTGATTATTGTTTGGTCCGAGGAAACTGCCCCATCTACCCATAGTGTATCAATAGCGTTGTTTCTCCTATGAGAGTTTGCCACCCTATGAAAGAATTTAGTACACCTGTCTCCCTCCTTAAGCCATAGTGCCCTAGATTTCTGTCTCCATGAGATCTCTTCCATCAGAGTTATTCTTTCCAATTCTGTCACAATTTGACTCTTTCGACTTCTTTCATGTTCGGATAGTGTTCTTGCTTCCTCCTCTCCTTCCAGCCTCTTTAACTCCTCGAAAAGAGAGTCCCTTTGTTGAACTATATTACCAAAGACTTGCTCGTTCCATTGCTTTAGGTCTTGTTTCAGTGCTTTCAACTTTTTTGCCATTTTGAAACTTGGGGAGCCTTGAAAATTGTAAGCATTCCACCAACTTCTGACCCTGTCTACAAAACCATCAGTTTTGAGCCACATATTTTCAAATTTAAAATACCTTCTGCCCCCTTGGAAGCCTCCGCACTCTAGCATTATTGGAAAGTGATCAGAACATATACGGGCTAATCTTCTTTGAACAACATCTGGATAGTATGCTTCCCATTCAGGAGTTAATAAAAATCTGTCAATCCTCGACCAAGATGGGAATTCTCGGTTGTTAGTCCAGGTGAATGTGCCTCCTGATAGTGGAATATCCATTAGTTCCTGCTCCAAGATGAAATCAGAGAAATCTCTCATCGCCGAAGTGATACTAGATACTCCAGACCGTTCACTTGGATATCGAGTTATGTTAAAATCTCCTCCGATACAACTTGGTAAGTCCCACCAAGTGATAAGTCCCGCTAATTCTTCCCACAATTGTCTTCTCTCCAAATCCACATTTGGTCCATAGACCCCAGCAAATGCCCATTTAAAGTTATCTTCTAAGTTTACAAAGGAGCAACCTACGGTAAACTCTCCCACATATTCATCCACCCTCTCCACCACCCTTTTATCGAACATAATTAAAATTCCCCCAGAAGCACCCTTTGAAGGCAAATAAGACCACCCTACATGTTGCCCTCTCCATAAGCTTCGAATTAGTTGGATTGTAATAACTTCCAACTTAGTCTCCTGTAGACAAATAATATCTCCCTTCCATTGCCGAAGTAAGTTTCTCACTTGTAGCCGCTTGTTAAGTTCATGCAGCCCCCTCACATTCCATGATATTATTTTTGGTTTCATGGAACAACTCGCTTGCCCCTCCCCTTGCCCCGCTCTCGACTGGTTCTCATCTCTCCACCATCATCTTTCATTGCCCACTTAAGTTTTCTTAGTTCGCGATCTTTCCTCTTTGTCAAGTTGATGGATTGTTCAGAATTAGACTCAATTTGCCTTGCTTCAAAGCTGTGAGTAGTGCCAGAAATTCAGCTTCAAAACCCTCACAATTAATCCCTACAATACTTTTTATATCCATGGCTGTCTGAATAACCCAATCAGACATCTTAGGGATTGAGTTAAGGGGGATGGGTTCGTCCTCCCTATCCCTATTAGCCTCATAAATAACCAGTGGACTATCCCCCACTTTTGCCTCAGGTTCAGTGTTTCCATTCAAAGGCACGGACAACACTAGCTGAGACTGTTCCAGCTGAGCCGCAGACGAAGTCTTCTCTTTCGATATGGTCGAGGTGGATGCCTCCATGAAGCCTGGAAGAGACCCAGACCACGCCGGCGACCCTATCTGTATTTCCTTGACAGGTGATGGCTCCTCCACTTGAACCTTAAACCCAGACCAAGCCGTAGACAGCGCTGTACCAAGAGCATCCGACAACGACTGTACAGAACTCGCCGCCGTGAAGATAGGTAATGACTCAGACGACGCCGGCGACAAACTCTGTGATACCCCGACAGGTGGAGTCACTGTGAGATCCGTGATAGCCCCACGATGCTTTGCTTCCTTCGTCGAGGAACAAAGCTCAACATTATGGATCTCCGTTGCCGTAGGCGTCGCGAGTGGTGGCCCAGAAATCGCCGGCGACAACATCTGTGGGACTCCGAACGTTGATGGCTCAACACCTGTCGTCGACATCACCTGGGCTTGAAACTCCCCTGCTCCGACAGAGGAGGTCGCCTTGATGGGAGGTGGAGCTCCGACAGAAGTGGTCGCCTTGATGACGGGAAGTGGTTCGGCCGCCGCTAATGGTCCCCCTACGTTGACGGTGGTCGGCTCCATCCTAGATCCAGTTGAGGTCGACGCCAACCCGGATCCACACAGAAGAAAGCCATTGGGCTCAGGCCCAGATCCTGTCTCTAAGGGCCCAGAGCTGGTGGAGCCTTTTTCTAGAACTGGCCCATTTCTTTTGGGTTTCCATAACCTGTTGCTCAATGGGCTTGCACGACCCAATCCAATTTTTTTCTTTCCTTTGGTCTGTTTTGGAACTTTCCATTCTTGGCCCAAGCCCAAACCTGACATTAGGAGTTTTATTTCCCTTCTTAATGATTCCACTTCTTCTTTTACCCCGACAACTTCCTCTCTTAAAGAATAAAGAGACTCAATCAGCTTGCTTTCTTCTGTACCCTTCAAATCTTGTCTGCCATTCCACTCTTTTCCATCCCTGCCCTTCAATGCGAAATCTGCAGCTTCACCCCCCATGGCTGATGCATCACCAACTTTTCCATCCCTGCCCTTCAATTCGAACTCTGCAGCTTCACCCCCCATGGCTGATGCATCACCAACTGCAACCTCAACATAAGACTTAGTGATGGCAATGGTTGATACAGGACTATTGTTGGTTTCTTCACCCTTCCTATTTTTCTCCACAATAACTTTCTTCCCCTCACCGCACATCTCACGAATCTCCAATGCCAACCTTTTCCAGCCTTGGCCATCAACGTCTTCTGGCACAATAATGATGCTTCTTCTACCTCCACCCCAGTATTCCACAAAGGCCAGATGTCTACCAAAATCATTGGAGGACCTTTGAGCTATATAAGCACAGCTGCCAAAACTAAAAGTTTTAATGAAATCCTTCTTAGCATCTGCTCTTACACTTCCCTCAAGGGACTGTGCAACCCATTTCGCAACAGTGAAATTGATATACAAATCCTTAGTCACTTTCCTTCCCCTCTCAATGATGTGTATAGCACAACTTCCAGCATGCTCAATCTCATTTTCAAATTTTAAAACAATAATAATATTAAAAAATAATATTCTAACAATATTTTATTTAACTAATCTAAAATTATCTTATTCTAACAATATTTTATTTAACTCATCTTACTATTCAAACAAGCTAAGAGGGAATTTCGAAATCACGACCTTTTGGGGGAATGAGTTCTTTCATCAGGCATCTGCCATGCCCCAACAAATGGTCTTGTCTTGGGTGTCTTGGGTGTCTTTGGATGTAAGAGGTATTTTCATCTGTACAAAACTATCTGAGTTTATCTAAGATATGGTCTACATCCAAACACAATGTAAATGTTTAAAATTAGAGAAACCAAAAACAATTTATAAAAGAAATCTGATAAAAGTCTGTCGATACCTGTTATTGCAAAACACTTTTTTATAAGAGAATAAATATAGTTTATTAAATCTAAATATGTCAGTTTTTTAGATTTATTTTATAATATATTTTTATAAATCTAACATTTCTCTTAAAATTATACACAAAAAATATAAAATATTGCAATATTTTTTTTTATAAGTAAAAAAGAGATTTTATTAATCCACATATTTAGGCAATGCCCAAGTACACAAGAAGTATACAAGAAAGAGCCTAATTACAAACTACGCGCTACAGAAAGTAGCATAAAAGTCATTAAAACTCGTTTCATTCAATACAATAGATGAAGCCCAAAGCAACAATGAACGGAAAAAAAAAAAATCCTAAAACCATCTGGAGAGTGTTCCCTATTGTCAAAAACGACCATTTCTTTCATTCCATGTACACCACATTAAGCATAGAGGCACCATCTTCCAAACAGCTGCAATGTGATGATTGCCCCGGATCCCTCTCCAACATGACAATAAATCTATCACCCTCCTGCGCATTACCGATGCGATACCGAGCCTAGTGAAGATTTCATCCCATAAAGCCTTGACTACTTCACAATGAAGAAGTAGGTGATCTGTTGATTCACTATTGTGTTTGCACATGAAGCACCAATCTAATATGTAGAGGCCATGCTTTTTCAACTTGTCGATAGTCAATATTTTCCCATGGGATGCCAACGAGCCGAAGAAGGCAACCTTGAGAGCATTGCTCCTCCAAATGCTCATCCATGGGAAGGCACTGGAGGAGTGATTCGTCAATGCCTTGTAATATGATCGGACTAAAAATTTCTTGTTCTCTGTGAGTGTCCAAAATAATCTGTCCTTCCCTCCTGCCTGTAGTTTCAGCGCATATAACATGCTGTAAAAATCAGCAATGTCTCGCACCTCCCGATCCTGTACAGCTCTAGTAAATCTCATGGACCAATGACAAGAATCAATGGAGATGCTCATATTATCAGCTACAGAGGCACCTTTATCTAACACAATCCTATAAAGAGGGGGGAAAGCATTTTTCAAAGCAACATCACCACACCAAATATCGTGCCAAGACCATATTCGTGTGCCCCTTCCCACCTCAAGTCTGAAATTACCTAGTAAATCTTCCCATCCATTCCAAATAAATTTCCAAACTCCCACACCGTAAGCCCCTCTTACTACATTAGAGCACCAACCTCCTCAAATGCTCCCATATTTAGCATTGATGACGTTCCTCCAAAGAGCATCCCCTTCCTGATGATACCACGATAACCATTTTCCAAGAAGGCCCTTGTTAAAGGTTCTCAATTTTCTTACCCCCAACCCGCCACAAGACAAAGGGGTGTAGGCTTTATCCCATTTAATCAAATGGAGTTTTTTCTCATCCTCTAACCCTCCCCACAAGAAGTCACGGACAATCTTCTCCATTATATTCACCACCCCTGCAAGCAATGGAAATAAAGATAAAAAGTGCATTGGGAGATTAGATAACGTACTCTTGATTAGTGTGATTCTACTACCTTTAGACAAGTAAATTCTCTTCTAACCCGCCAGTTTGAGTTCGATTTTCTCAACAATCTCATCCCACATTGCCTTGGATTTATGAGGAGCCCACAAAGGGAGTCCAAGGTACTTCATAGGCAAGGATGACACCTTGCAGCCCAAGATGGCAGCCACTTCACTTAAATTATTAACCAAGTCAATTGGAACTATTTCAAATTTTGATAAATTCACCTTAAGACTGGAGACAGCTTCAAAGCAAAGTAAGAGGGCTCTCAAGGAGCAAATCTGATCAGGATCTAGATCACAAAAAATCAACGTATCATCGGCGAAAAGGAGATGAGAGACTGATAAACTACCATGCGAGGAACCACCCACTGAGAAGTCCGAGATGAAACCCCTGTCCACCACCCCCTCCAACATTCTACTCAGCACATCCATCACTAAAATGAATAAAAGTGGAGATAAAGGGTCCCCTTGTCTCAAGCCCTGAGAATTGTTGCAGAAGCCTTAAGGAGTGCTATTACATAAGATACCTGGGACTCCATTCTCCAAGCATTCATTAGCAATAAGGACTAAGTCTAGAATTTGTCTTACTTTAACAAAGGCATTTTGTGACTTCAAGATGAACTTCCCCATAACTTCGCTCAGCCGCTTAGCTAGAATTTTAGAGATGATCTTGTAAACCCCACTCACCAAACTTATGGGACGAAAGTCTTGCACCTCCACCGACCTCAACCTTTTTGGAATAAAGGCGATGAAAGAGGGGTTAAGGCTTTCCTCAAATTTCATGAATGAGTGAAATTCAACAAAAACCTTCTTGAGATCCTCCTTGACAAAGTCCCAACAAGCTTGAAAGAAAGCCATTGTGAAGCCATCAGGACCCGGTGCTTTGTCTTTGTCCAACCCTTTTAGCACGTTGAGCACATCATCCTCTTCAAACGGCCTTTCCAACCAAGCCGCACTTGATTGGTCAATCGAATCGAAAACTAGTCCATCTACCTTGGAACTCCATTGGTATTGCTCCGTCATAAAAGTGGACAATGCAATCCTTAATAGCGACTCTATCTGACAAATGCCTGAAGAACCTCAATTGCGTTGTTTCTTCGATGGGAATTTGCTACTTTGTAGAAAAACTTTGTGCTCTTATCCCCTTTCTTCAACCAAAAGGCCCGAGAATTTTGTCTCCAAGAAATCTCCTCCATAAGCGTATTTTTTCCAGCTCAACTACTACAATCATTTTCCTTGCCTTATCATCAGCCGAAAGAGCCTCATCCGCCTCTTTTTCATCAAATTGCAGCAGCTCTTGAAACAAATTGTTCCACTGGTCATTAATGTTCCCAAAGACTTTCGTATTCCATGTTCTTAGATCCTTTTTCAAAGCTTTAAGTTTCCCGGATAAAACAAAGCTAGGAGTGCCCGTGAGTTGATATGAGGCCCACCACGATCTAACTTTCACTGTAAACCCGTCAACCTTCAACCACATGTTCTTGAATTTAAAGTATCCTTGTCCCTCATGAAAACCCCCACAATCTAATAAGAGGGGAAAGTGATCACAGCAAAGCCTAGGGAACCGTTTTTGGCATAGGTTGGGAAAGTGGGCCTCCCAAGAAGAAGAGACAATGAACCTATCCAACCTAGACCAAGCCCTCCCGTTAAACCAAGTGAAATCTCCCCCCGCTAAAGGTAGATCAACCAAGTCCAGCTCGAAAATTAAAGCTAAGAAGTCACCCATGACTGAACCCATGCTAGAATCCCTCGACCTTTCGCTCGGAAACCGAGTGATGTTGAAGTCTCCTCCAATACACAACAGGACATCCCACCAACTGCACAAGCTAGCGATCTCATCCCATAGAAGTTTTCTATTGTTGTCATCATTTGGCCGGTAAACTCCTATGAACCCCCAACCGAAACCATCTTCCACATTCAAGAAAGAACAAGCTACCGAAAATTCGCTAACATATTCCTCCACCAAATTAACTGCTCTCTTATCCCACATCACTATAATGCCCCCTGAAGTACCCTTGGAAGCAAGGTGGTCCATCCCGCGTAAGAGAAATTCCAAAAACTTCTTATTGTGTGCCTGTCAATAGACTTCAGCTTAGTCTCCTACAAACAAATTATTTCTGTCTTCCATTCCCGTATTAAATTCTTCACTCTAAAGTGCTTGTTCTGGTCATTCAATCCCAGAACATTCCATGAAAGGATCTTGGACTTCATGGAGCGCCGAGGTTCACCCTGACATTGTGTCTCCCCCTGCTCGCACTTCCTTCCCTTGCATCATAGTTTATGGAGCAAGCAAGCCTCTTAAGCTCCCTATCTTTTTTAGCAGCAGATTTGGCAAGGAGGGGTTGTCCTACTTCTATGGCAGTGAGTAGAGCTTTAAACTGATCCTCAAATCCTTCACAGGAAATCCCGATGCAATAACGAATTTCGTTTACCTTTTGAAGGACCCAATCAGATTGTAAGCCAGCCCATGAAGGCGCTGGGGGCAACAAATAGATAGGACTAGGCACGCCCCATAATCCCCTAGTTCATTTAACGAAGTATCAACTCCAAACTCCTTCATACTAATTGTAATTTGGGGCCGATTGATGACTCATCATACGAGGGCACCCCATCATTTGATGACAAAGCATCCTCTTCTGCCACTATGCACAAAACCCTAAAGGGAGTCTCTACATCTACAACAGTAAGTGTTCCCCTGACATTAGCTACTTCACATGTCGTTGAGTGAAAACCTTGAGCCCTGAGTGGAACCTCTGAGGGTTGTGAGGAACCGATAATGTGTTGAGGGCCATCGAAAACTTCAAACCGAGGCAGCCCAATTGAGGACGATGCCTCTTCACGATTGTTCCTCCCATCCGAGGCCGAGAACTGCTCCAAACTTTGGACCATAGGGTCACCAGTGATCAGCAACCCTTTATGTGTCGCCAACGAGCTCCCAGAGGCCTGGGGACAGACGGCAACTTCCATCTCAATCAACCCAGCCAGCTTCATCGACTTCATGTGTCTGTGCTTCTCTATCGAGCCCTGTGGTTGCACCCTACTAATGGTCATAGAGTCATCAGGGACCAAAGGTTTGTTCCGTGTCATCGGTGAGGCGGCTAGAACGACCACCTGACGGAGCATAGCAAGCCCGTGACAAAGGGCTCACAGGCCTAATGGGCTCAGCCATTTAGAAAGGATGGGCCTAATGGGCTCAACCATTCAGATATTTTCTTAGCCCGCCATTTAGAAAGGATGGGCCTAATGGGCTTGGCCCTTTCCATCCTTACAGAGGGCACATGATAAGTGTGATTTTTATTACTCTTTTATTTATGAAAAGTGTCAGTTTTCCTTCAATACGATTGATTTTATTTCATTTCTACATATTTTCTTTATTTTCTTGGATTTGAAAGAATGAGAAGATTTAGTGCAAAATGAGAGCATTTTGGTACAAAAGAAGAGATTACGGATGCAGACTGAAGACTGAAGAGAGGCAACGAGATCTAAAGAGAGGCGAGGAGGCTCAATGGCGACCAAAATTGGCAACAAGACTTAGGTGATGAGCGAGATATTTTACTTCTTGGGCGAGAAGACTTGGCGACAAGGTTCTAGGCAGTTAGATTGGGCGATAGTCTAACCGATCAACTTAAAAGACCAACCTAAACGACATCGTGGGCAACAACTAGCGAAGGGTTTGAAAGTAATTTTTTATCAATAAAAAAGAGAAAGAAATTACAGAAGGAATCCACAAGAAGTCCAAGTTCGGAATACACTAAGAGACAGCCTAGACATGCTTGAGTGTTTCGATCATAACTTTCTACTCACATATTTGATTGATGCTTGGATGTGTTTGAAAGTAATCTTAAGGACTACAATTTTGTCTCCAATAAGGATTTCTAAATTTTGACTAATGGTGCGTGTACAAAGCTGCCAATATAAATCCTAAAAGTTAGGCCATTTTTTAGGCGGAAATCATGAAAATATTAGGGTTTCTTTTCTACCCTATATAAGCATATCATTAGTGCGAAATTAAGGAAAAGAGAGTATGAGTTTTAAAGTCTAATAGTTCAAAGTTATTCTTTAAGTTTCTTTCGAGGAGGCGAATCTAGAGGGCAGAGGCGAGTCGAATGTTTCATCAACCGACTCCAACGAATAACACTAGTTTTATTCTATTATTTTCAATTTCATTATGACCTAATTTTATTTTCTAGAGTTTCGATGTAGTCTAGCATTGAATACAAAATTTATATTCTAAGTTATTTTATTTTCAATTTTCCATGATTGAGTGTTTATTCCTTGTTCTTAATACTTGCAATTTTCTAACTATTTTTTGTTTGATCTATTGAATCGCAATGAGACTGAGAGGTGAATTGTGATTAGAGCTCTAGAATTAAGCACCATTAGTTGAGCGAAAGTAGAGATACTCTACCGCGATTAGTGTGATTTTACAAAAAAAATCCAAAGAATTTAATAAATTTCCAATTAATTAAATTCACATAGAAATATAAAGTTATTAATTGGAGATTTTTTAATATTGTTCGAGAGAAAATATTGAATATTTAAGAAATTTTTAACATCAACTTGGGATAATTGAGATTCTATAACTAGGAAAAATAAATTATCTGGGATTCGTTAGGTGAAATCAAACACTCTAGATCTATTCTTATTATCTTTGAAATCTTAATTTTAATACTCTTTTCTTCAGTTTAATTTAGATAATCTATTCTTTAAAATTCAGTTTTCCAAATAGTAATTAATTTAGTAAATTTCAGTACTCAATAGCATAATTAATGTATGTGGGTTCGACATCCATTCTCTTTAAAACACTTTACTACTTGTTATGATTCTGTGCACTTGCAAATATTTTTAGCATAACAGAACACACCCCTCCCCCCCCCCCCAGGTTGCTCAAACAGAGGGCTCGCAGGCCCCTTCGTGCTCTGGCCCAGTCCAGACGCCTCCCTTATAGACGCTTCCATCCTCACGGGCCCTCCCATGCGCCAACCGAATCCCACATTTTCAGTTTGCTCACTGCCCAAACCCATAACCCTACTCAAGCTCAAGTCTACTTTTTTCATCAACACATTGCCTTCCTCTAATACTCCAGATAGATGAGCTCTGACAGCCCACAGAACACCTTCCACTTCCCCCACCTTCGTGCATTCGTCAGAGGACCCCCAACTACCCACAAGGTGACGACCATTATCACATTCAACACTGGGCACCTTGCCCTTCGTCGCCGTGTCAGAGCTGCACCCTTCCAGAAAACTTGCTGATAACCTCAAAGTAGAGGCATATGAGGCACCATTGGAGGGGAGAAGCCTCCCTGGTTCTAGCCCATTACCAGACACCCCACCCCGACGTAGGCCACCCTCTGTTTGCACCCCATCGAAGCCAACCACATTTTTGAGGTGGTATGCGAAGCCTTCCCAGCCACTGCCCGTCATGCCTTCAGGGACAATCAGAAAGCCCATCCTCTTACCATTCCAAAACTCCTCCAAGTGCAAAAAGCAACCTCTGGAATTAATGTGGCGTTATATGGTAAGGATCCCGTTACCCGCCCTCAGTTTTCTAAAGAACCCTTCACGTTGGAGAAAGTCAAGGGTTTCCTCTACCATCTTTACCACCCATGAGGCCAACGTCCCGTTTATGAAGAGAAACATAACCATTCTTCTATTCCTCTCAATGATATGAAAGTTGTTATTGCCCACCTTCGAAAAAATGGAAGGTTTTTTATTCCACTGTGAAACGTCTATCTCCCTCCATCTGAGAAGCTATGAAGGAGCAGGAATAGGAAGAAAAGAAACAAAAGGAAATGGGAAAAGATCCCGACAAGAATCAACGAGCATAGAGAGGTCAGCTTTGGCGAGAAGCGCCAGAGAAGGGATTAAGTGCGTGCATGAGGATAGAGAATTTGTACGGACAGAGAGAGAGAGAGGACAACGACAACAACAACAACAATCCTAACAGGTTGCAAACATAATAGAGACCAACTACTATTGCTATACATATATTGCGATATTTATATGATATATCTTTCACTTTTTAAAATTAAACCATTAATCCACCTTATATGTGAGCATAGTTCTTATAATTTATAATGATTTTAATAAGTTTCAATATATTGTTTACGATTTTTTTAAAATATAAACTTTGATATAATTTTGGAGATGCTTGGTAATAATTTTCATCAAACACAAACACTTTTAAACTAATCATTACAACTTTTCAAAACTTTCAAACAAAAAACCATTCAACTTTTTCAAATCCCAAAATAAAAATAATATTCTAACAATATTTTAATTTTCTAATATTTTTCCTTTTAACTTTTTCTCTCCTTTCTCAAAATCCAAAAAATACTTAACTCGAACTATCTCACTACTATTCACAAACCATCTTATTACTATTTACAAAATTCTCATCTTATTTCATTTCTCAAACATCCCCTTAGAATTATTACATGCAAAAGGAATTTCCAAACTTCATATTTGCTTCCAAAGGGACCTATCTCATTTATTACCAATTCATTAGGAATATATTTTGTCTGAAAAATTTGGTCAATAACTTATTGCGCTTTGTCTCGTTTACTAGTTGTCCCTCATATTGTAAATAATGACACTGGACTAAGGGTATAACTGGTACGGTTCAGTCCGATTTTGGATATATTTTAAAACCGAACTGTTATACACTGGTTTTATAAATTTAAGAACTGATACGAAACTGATTCATCATCAGAACTGGTTTTTTCGGTTTCAATCTTGTCCGGTTTTTCCAATTTAGAAAATTCCCAACTAGAACATTGCAGTTTTTTCCAAAATAAACAATCTAAATACAAGAAAATCAACCCAGGAATTTGCATAGAATATCATTACAGCAGTTCCTTAGGTAGTGGGAATTAACAAAATTCAACGACATGCTCCTCAGAGTCAAATAAGCCATAGTTCGCAACCTTACAAGCAAAAGAAATATTCAAAATTTCCATCCATCCCTATAAAAAAAATTATATTTCCATCCATCAAATAATCAGAGATCTAAGATTTTTGAAACCATACAGAGAGGGGAGACGCCGGATACCTGGAGGAGAACTGAGAAGGAACCGACGGAGAGGGGCGATTGTGGCAGACGGCGAGGGGCAATGGCCGTCGAGGAGGGCTGTGAGTCCCACGGGTCTGAGTGAATCGGAGTAAGATTGAGGAGGGGCTGTGACATTGAGACTTTGAGGGCGGTTTTACGGGACGAGTAAGCTCAAAAAATCAATTTATCTCATCATAATTTTTTTAAAATTTTATTTAAAATATAATAAATAATTTAATTTTTTTAAATATTAAAATAATAATATTATTAAAAAATAATATTTTATTCAATTTTAAACTTTTATCTAAAATAATCTCATTTTATTTCACTATCTAAATCTCACGAAAGTGCTTTATGATATTGTTATTAAACACTCGATATCAATAAAAGAAATTTAATATTAATGTTCATGTTTAAGTAAAATTTAATATTATATTAATTTCAGAAAAAAATTTATACGTTAGATCAAAATTCAAATGTTATATTAAAATTTAGAAGATTAATTTTATATTATATCAAATGTTATGTTATTATTAGACACAAATAATAAGGTTAAAATTTTATGATATATTAATTAACAATTTCACATATAATATATATGATATAATATAAAAAAATATTTAATATATAAAATTATGAAATTAGAAATATATAAATTAACTGAATCTCTAAATATCAACTAGTTTGATCTGGTGCTTTTATCATGTTTGCTATACGAGAAAACTTACAGATCAGTTACTATTCATGATTGATCCATAACACACTTTACGTGTTCTTACATTTAGATGGGTTTGGTTTTAGATGGGACCTACTTGTGCCTTCTTCTTCTTCTTTTATTTCAGAATTCCTCTTCCTACTGTTTAATTGTAGCTATCAATAAAGAAGTTCATTTTTTATGGGGACCATCCTATACATTGGTGACAATAGATAAATAATCTGGCATCGTAAATATTTTATTTTTTTTCAATTAAATTATCATTTATAGTGCTACAATTATACAAATTTTATAAAATAAAACTCATAAACTAATATATTTTTATTGTAAAATAAATCTATTTTACAATAAATATCATATAAATGTATAAATTTATTTTTATAAAATCCATAATTAAAATATTTATCTTTATCTTAACCTTATAAATAAACTTAATTATTTAAATCACATTCAGACAAGCTCTTGGATATTAATGATGTTTTGTCATCTTATTACACATAATTCCAATGCTTAGAGCATTCGTAGTTGGTGTCCCATAACACTGTTTTTCCTATAATTTGAGGCTCATTTTATGATTTTGGTTAAAATCTCTCTTACATCTGAATTCCTATTTAGAGAAAAAGTTTAAGAGATGAACAGTAATTCTCCAAATATTTGAGACAAAAGGTTTAGGGGATGGCTATATTATTTTCTAAATATTTTAACCAAAGCTGTAAAATGAGTCATTGTTCACTTTCACAAATTTTAACCAAAATTGTGTGTACGTATGTACGTGTGGTTGTTTTTATTTAGTTTTTTGGTTCTTGTTTGGTATACGTACATACACATGAGCTACTATTCACTTTCACACTTCACATTTATATTTTTTTTTTATAAGATGTGATGATATTTTTCATAGGATGTACGGTGAGTATAGTGAATAGTGACTAATGCATAGAATTTTTCTTGATAAATACCCAATCTAACTTAGAACGAAAGCTTCCCCACCTTTCTAATTAAAACCATTTTATTATTAGAGAAATTCTATTTGTAATCCTGGGTGATAGGATTGTGTGTGCAGTCCCATTAATGAATAAGGATAAAATGAGGAAAAACATCATTTTAAAAATAATATTATTGTAATTTTAAAATTTTAAAAATATAACTATATGAGCTTGCATAAGCAATCTCCATTTAGAAACTGTATGTAGACTAACTCTTATTATTATTATTACAAAATCAATCACATTTTTTTAAAAAAAAAAAAGAAGAAGAAGAAATCGAGAATGGAAAAAAGAAGGCACAAGTGGATCCCATCTAAAACCAAACCCAACTAAATATAAAAGAAACGTAAGGTGTACTACGGATCAGCCGTGAACATGATTCTCTTGTTGTATTAGCTGTCATAGAGAGATCCCCTCCTAAATTAAGAGTGTGGGAGTCATTCCACATAATTTTATTTGTATCTAGGTTGACATAAGTGAAAAAATTACTTTAACTATATAGAGATTTTACAAAATAATTTCACAAATTGTCACCACTTGATAAGATGCGTTAGATTGTAAAACTCTTTTATTGTAAAGGAGATTTAACATATGACATGCGTCTAAGTATGAACAAGCTCTAGCTTTGCCAATAGAGAGACAAAGCCAAGAGAATTATTTAGATTAAAACCTGAAAGTAATAATATTCATACAATTTTTTTAAAATGAAGGGTATTAAGGCAGCCAACAACACAAACAACGTTGGGACCGGCAACTAAAGTTGTATGACACAGAATATATTCCAAATATAATCATGAGAATGCTCTGTAAATGTGTGCAAATGAAAAGATTACAGGGCAGGAACTATAAGTTTATAACGTCATTGAAAGGAAAGAAAAAAAATATCCCACGCTGAACACCTTAACCTAATCACAGTAAAAATCCTTTCCAATTCATAATTTTAAGCATCACTAGATTAGAATCTCAAGTCATCCTATCGGTGAAAAATGAGTTTGACGAGCCACAACACGATTCAATATCCAGAAAGAAGCCTCGACTATCCTAAACAACCATCACCCAAGGAAGCAGCAGTGGACCAGCTTATCACAACGATCACATATTATCAATTCCTAACTTGCTGTCAACAAATTTATCAAAGGAAGCCTTAACAAAAGTGAAAGATCGAGGGAGCCACTTAACCAAATACAGACCAGAAATCACTGTCACTAACACCAAAACCAAGAAATGCATCACAATTAAGGTTCTTCTGCTGCTGATTGATGGCAAGAGTCTAGCCCATCCTCTGGATGTAGTGCGTCGGTAATTGCAACCACAGGTGGCTGTGCAATGAGATTGGCCCCAGGAGACACATTACCTTGTGTACCTGGGGACATAGGAGACATCCCTGATTCAGGAGCAGCCTCAAATTCAGGTATTGTAAGATCTTGTTTATCTGGAGTTTTTTCATGTGACCTCTCATATCTGTCATAGCTGCGACTGCGACTGCGACTGCGGCTGCGGCTGCGGCTACGGCTAGGGCTGCGGCTGTAGCTACGATTACGGCCACGAGACCAGCTTCGGCTATGACTACGACCCCTGCTCCAGCTCCTACTCCTGCTTCGGCTTTGGCTACGGCTACGGCTACGGCTGTTGCTGCGACTGCGATTATGACCCCATGTTCGAACTCTTTCAGGGCTACGGCTATAACTTCTGCCTCTACTCCTATCAGCAATGTCTCTTCTGTTGTCAAATCTTCCCCGTCCCCGGCCACGTCCACGCCCATCCACATTGTTGTACCGATCATATGGACCACGCTCATTCCTGCCCCGACCAACATGTGTACCACCAGGACCACCAAATCCCCGTCCCCTGTTGCCACGACCAGGAAAGAAATCACTTCTACCACCATGCCCACCAAAACTACCATCTCTTACACCTCCACGTCCACCAAAACCAACACCCCTCATGCCTCCACGTCCGCCCAAGTTGCCATCCCTCATGCCACCGCGGCCACCAAAGCCACCATCCCTCATGCCACCACGGCCAACAGAATCATAACGACCATAAACAGCCCCACTACTACCAGAATCAAAATGGTTCATGCCACCCCGATCCTTGCCAAAGCTCGGTGCACCACGTAAAGCCAACTCTCTCACCTCTGGAGGCACATGCTGGTTAGCTCCCTCCAGAACTTTGATCAGATCAGCAGCATATTTCCAGTCCTGCTCAGAGAAGAAGGTGTATGACACTCCAGTGGCACCAGCCCTCCCAGTCCTTCCAATTCGGTGAACATAATCCTCAACCCCAGTAGGGAAATCATAGTTAATCACCACCCTGTAACACTCAAAATAATATAAGCATGATATAAATGATGCTAAACACCAGGACAATAAATATTACTCATTTCTAACCTGGCACATATATGATTTACGATCATGCAAAGACAATAGCTAACCTTATATCTTTGATGTCAAGCCCACGGGCAGCAACATCGGTGGCAACCAATATAGGGGACTTTCCACTACGGAACTGATTTAAAACCCAGTCTCTCTCACCCTGAGACTTGTCCCCATGAATTGCAGCAGCCCCAAAGTTACGCCCAATACTACGTGCAAGCTGATCACACAACCTCTTCGTGGAGCAGAAAATAATAACCTTCGAACCCCGTTCTTGGGCTCTAAGGATCTGCTCCAAGCGCCTCTGCTTCTCCATTTGTGGGACTACTTCAACATACTGCCAAATAAAAAAAAATATCATTGATTCTAAGATATGGATGAATTACAGAAAATCTGTATAATAATGACATATTTAGCTTTTATTTGTGTTTGCAGAGCTTAACATTTAAGTATAAGATGACCAGACTACACTTTATTGTCAAAGCGACTGATGGTGCAGTATCATAACTAACAGACAGCCATATGCCAGTTGGACAGCATCTCACAATAACCTCAAGCAGATCAAGAATATCTAGCATAAACATGATGTTTATAACTAATAACTATTGTTCAGAACTTTTATAGTTTCCAGAATATGGTGGTGTTAGCCAAATAATAAAATTTAAATCTAGTCTCATAACTACCTTTATTTTTATTTCTTTTCTATTCACCGTACAGATGAGAATCCATAAATGTGGGTACCGGAACAGATCAACATTTAACTATAAAGAAAGTTTTGAGGATCGCGAACGGAAAATGGACAAGATTAGAACATTTTTCCTTCATACTTTATTCCAGTGGTCGATTGTAATAAACTTTAATGGCATGAACGTCCATGATTTCCTTGTATCTTTAGACACTCATGCATAGGTGCTGCTCTTGTATATGTCCCGTGTCCTTGGCTTTGCCTTTTTTAATAAAATTCTTATTTACTGATTAAAAAAGCTATAAAGAAAGGGTATGCTATATATAAGAGCAATGGTAACCATGACACATTACCACATTGAGATAAAGAACTATCATTTTCTGCATCAAATTTGTAGGATAGAAGCAATGTTGTGTTAGTCCAAAGGTACCTGAGTGATGGCCTTGTTCGCTTCAAGCTCATCAACACTGCCAATGTTAACCTGAACAGGATTAACAAGAAGATCGCCTGCTATCTTTCTTACTTCTTTGGGCCAAGTTGCTGTGTACATAAGCGTTTGTCTGCGTGGGGGTATCTCATTCACAATCTTACGAATTTGAGGTTCAAAACCCATGTCAAGCATTCGATCAGCCTCATCAAGCACAAGAAGGGAAACTTGTCTAAAGTCAACCTTCTTCATCTCGAGGATGTCATTGAGACGACCAGGAGTTGCCACAACAATATCTGCTCCTCGATCTAATTCTTTTAGCTGTGGGCCCTTTGGAGCACCACCATAAAGGCACTGAAACAAGGAATTGAGCTTCAGTCCCATGATGAACCAAAACTCTAAAGAAAACAAAGCTACAATGAAATTTTTTTGCATAATAAAGATGATAGGCGAGCACTTAGAACCTACCGTGCAAGAGACTCCAGATGAACGGCCGAATTTCATGACTTCATCTTGAATTTGTGTAGCAAGTTCACGGGTTGGAGCCATAACTAAAACTGTTGGGCCATTCTGAGGATTATTACGGCAATGTCTAAGGAGAATGAAGGCAGGGACCAAATACCCCAATGTTTTTCCAGAACCTGTTTTTGCAATTGCCACTATGTCCCTACTTTGCAGCGCAATTGGCCATGTCTGTGCCTGAATTGGCGTGGGAGATGTGAAACCAGCAGAATATATCTGAAACAAGAATATGCAGGTAATCAGCCCCAAGAAAATTAAGCATGTCAGAGTCATTTTCCAGATAAAAAGTAGTGTTTGATAGTGTATCACAAGAGTGTGAATATAACTTAGAAAAAAGGGAAAAAATCATGGGTATACGGTTGCTTACAGAAGCAACTCGAAGCAACAAAAGAGGTCAATAAAGACATAAGAGGCGGAGCCAATAAGCAAGAAATGCCAGTCACATTAGGTGTGAGTTGGATGAAGGGCCAACCACCCTTCTAGAAGATGCTCAAGAAAGGCTCCAACTGTACATTTTGCAGCCTCGAAAAATCAGGATAGTTGTTGCATGTGTAAGTGTGCCAATAGCAGTGCAGCGTACGACATATGCTCCTCCACCGGAGCAGATATCGCACCTGCGACAAGTGAGAATTTATGAGTTTAAAAGTAATACAAAATTATTAATAATAATAATAAAAAAAAAGGAATGCAATGGATCCTATATTTTGTTTTATAATCGCAAGCAACAGAACACTAAATCACAGCACAATTAAAGCTAACCTCTCTCAATAACTCTGGAGGGAAACCAGTGGCTTCAAATGTCATGAATGGTGCTGGAATATTGTCCCCCTATTCATTTTAAGAAATATATCAAACTCAAAACGATTCAATAAAAAAATATGACAACTCCAGCAATATGAACATCATTAGAAACTCCTTATTTATGCAAGCATTTGGCATGATCTACTTTTCATTTCTAATACAAAATAACAAATAACAAGGCATCAGAGACTAGTATAATTCTTTGGGGATCACACTTATCTATTTTAACACATACTCAAATCTCTTACAAAAGAAGGAAAAAAAAGAAGCATTTGAATAGGCATTCTCGTGTTCACTTAATCAAACTAGCAATAATCAAGCCACATAAAGTACTGACCGTTGCTGTGACTTCATGCTGTTGGCGGTAAGCTTCAACAGGTGTGAGACTAGAAACATCTGTAGTTCCTAAAAAAGGAGGCCTCATCAAAGCATTATTTGAGAATGGCGGACCACCAGTTGAATGAGCAAATGAGTTATGAATGGCATGCCCTGTGATGGCATTTGGCCCACTGGTATGACCAGGCATCACATTATGAGACGGGACACCACTGATCCACTTATCCTGCAAAAAAAAAAAAAAAGGCCATTAGTGGTCCCATATATCTTGATCATAAAAAGTAGTTTGTATTCCAAAAAAAAATTAAAAAATCAGTATAAGCAAAAGATAAAAAGAGAATGGCAGAAGGAATGAAACAAGCTTCTTAGCTAGTATTGTCCTAATCCTTATTTGTTCAAGTTGACCAAGAAAAAAAATTTTGATATATTATCAGTGTAATGTATCAAGAAAAGGCCCAAGCCACATCTAGGCCATATAAAAAAGGATTAGTTAACAATACATTTGAAGCCCAATAGAATCATTATAAAAAGCAAGAACTTCTCCTTCCTAAGCAAATTGGGATCCCCCATTCACAACCTATACTCACTCAATATGGGGTATCACAAAATTTTCCTCAATTACCTTGGTGGTCAAAACATGTATATAGAAGCATAGATATACAGAGGACAACAATAATATTTTATTATTATCTAAGAAATAATAGATCCATTATTTCATTGGGATGCTACCAAAGATCAAAACTGATGGTTGAACAATACCTGTGGATTTCTTGCCACAGGTATCCCTGCAAGCTTGGGATCCTTGGAACCGACAGGCCCTTCCTTGTTAGCATTAAAGTAATATTCATTTGCAGTTCTACCATGCAAATTATCCTCATGTATCTTTGATCCAACCGCAGGCAAATTAGACTTCTGACCATGCATCATTGGTGGGCCCATCTGATTCTGAAACCTAGGACCATGTTGCCGGTGAGCCAAATCAATCCTAGTTTGCTGCAATTGACCCATAGGAGGCTGCTGCATGTTCCCCAAAGAACCACCATACTGTTGGGCTTGACCTGGATGAACAGAAATCTGTGGCATCTGAACCGAGTTGCTTCCAGAAGGAAGGTTCTGAACAGATGAGGTACCAGGTTGCTGGACCTGGGATGGAGAAAATCCAATTTGGTTTCCATTCTGGAAATCAACTTCCTCCCTATTTGGGAATACCGCCTGATAATCCTGTTGATTTGCAAATGGCTGTCCTTGTGCACTATGCTGGGCATGCTGCTGTGAATTGTGCTGTCCTTGGGGAAGCAAGCTTTGCTGATATGCCATATATTGCAGTTGCTGGTGTGTAAATTGATGTGTTTGTGGTTGGGTCATGTAAGAGCCTTGATGCTGTGGTTGTTGCCCCAGTTGCTGGGGAAGTTGTTGAACAACTTGTGGTAACTGCTGGGCTGGCTGCTGAGGCATGTGCTGACTCTGTGCCTGTTGGATTTGTTGACCCGGGTAGATCATCATGTGTTGCATTAATTGCTGCGGCTGTGGCAGTGCTGGCTGCCCTTGCTGATGCATGGGTTGTCCCAGTTGCGAACTTTGTTGTGGTCCACCCTGTGCGATTTGAGATCCCTGCTGGGGAGAAACCTGTGCTGCCATTGAACTCTGCTGTTGTGCCACCATTTGTCTGTGCTGTTGAGATAACTGGCTTACTTGTACTTGTTGCCCCTGCTGTTGTGGGGCTTGGGTTATCTGCTGCCCAACCTGAGCCACCACACCATTTGGTGGCATTGATTGGGCTACCGGTATTGAGGCTAACTTAGGCGTAGAAGCAACAGGAGGCTGGCCAGCTGGCAATGGTGGAGGCAAAGAGGATGGCTTTTCATATTGGGTGACATTGGTTTCAGGATTCCAGTAATATAACACACCCGTGCTTCCATCAATCAAACCCTTCCAAGGTTGCGGAAGGGTGGGATCATCAGGTGCATACCGTGGACCAAGGGACGCTTGAGCAGACTCCGCTGTAGCCATGCAGAATATTTATCTACAGCCAAATAAAATCGTCACCTTAAACATCAAAATTGAAAACTACATACCCTTCATTCAAATTAAGGATAAAAGAACTAAACATCTTCCTTGGATCGATTCATGCAAAACCCAACATATTATCCCACGAGTCCTTGCTCAATTCTTTTTCATCTCTCACTTATAATTTGAATACAATCTCGTACAATTTTATATAGCAAGACCAAAACCAGCCCAGCCAATGCAACTACTGGCAAGCATTTTCCGTTTCAATGCCCCAAATGATGGATTCCAATATTCAAGTTATTCTTAAAAATAACTAAGAAAATAAAAACAATAAACCCTAGAAGAAATATACCACTACACATTCCCTTAAGCGATAGACCAGAACGCGTGACTGACCCAATGAAATCGAGACAAAACAAAATCGAGTATAATTTTTTTTAAAAATAAATGAAAATAAAAGAGAAGAAAGCAACCTTTCGACCCTAAACCCCAGAACACATGAAGTACACAAGGCATAGATAAAATCGACAGTTCATCGCAAGAACGCCAAAACCAATTCTCACAAGCCCCAGAAACATCAAAATCAATAAAAATGAAGAAAGTAAAATAATTATAATAAATAAGAAAATAAAAGTTAAAGTTCTTCGAAATTGCGTACCTAGTGGCTAGTAGAATAAATAGCAGAGCTTCCAATCGGAGTACCTTCTTTCTCTCTGCTAACAATAACTTGCAGCAGAATAAGAACCCTAGGATCGAAAACTTTCTTCTAGTCCTGTGCGAGGCTCGGACTAGAAGCCTAGTTTCGGAGAATGGGAAAGAAAAATCTTTCAGGAGAAAAAAATAGAAAAAGAAAAAAGCTTGGAGGCATTCCGATGTTAGGGTTAAGGAGGAAGTATCCCCTGGACTGATACTATAGTTAAGCCCTTACGATGAACGGCCCTGATTGTCCAGAATGGTTTAATCGCCCACGTCGAAAATGACAAAACGCAGAGGTTCACCGAATATCTTGGGGTCACGTTGTTGATGTGGACCGGGCCCATGGGCCGATAACTCCGTCTAGGGGTGTAAAAAAAATCGATAAACCGGTAAACCAAATCGGACCGGATTAAACCTGTGAATTTGGTCTGGTATCGAGTTTGGTTTGGTCCGATATCCGTTTTAGTTTTCTAAAAATCGGTCAAAATCGATCTTATTCTGATTTTTCTTTTTCGAAAACCAGACCGGACTAAACTAGACCGGTTTATATATATATTATAATTTTTTATATTGTGTATAATTTTTATATATAATATATAATTATATCTAAAATAGTTTTGTATTATATGATAAATTACTAATTAATATAACATTAAATTTTAAAATCTTATATCATTATAGTCTATTGCATTAATAGTTATACTAATACTATATCACTATATATTATAATATACTATAATATTTCACTATATTATATATTATAATATATCACTATAGTTTATAATATAATATATCACTATAGTATTATTTACTATTATATATTATATAATATAGTATATAGTATATTAAAACTGGACCGAAACCGGTAAAACTGAAAGTACCGGTTTAAGGAGGTAACTGGTGTGGAATCGTTTCTTGAAAATGCAAAACCAATGCATACCGGTTCTGTTTCAAATTTTGTCCCAAACCAGACCAATTATACCCATAGTCCCATCCATGTACCCTCGTATTAAATACTAGACTTGTGCAAAATGGGCCCAGGATGCGACTCGACCGAAAGACCCGATTAGGCCTACCCGATCAAAAGCGGTTTGATCGAGTTATACAACAAATCGAGCTTAACACTCTCAAAGTCGGTCGAAACCGATCACTAACCATAACATTTTTCTTTCTCCTCAAACCCTAGCTGATGGCTTGAAGAATGAAAGCTTCAGTAGCTTCTCGGTAGAGGGCCTCTTTACTAGGTCTTGATCGAGACAGGAAGCCACCATGTGAAAGCCTTCGAAAACTTCTTGTTCTTGTCTGTCTCTTGTTTTTCTAGTCTGGGAATTGAAATCTCCTCGTGATCTTCAGGAGTAGAGACTTTGAAGGGGGAAGGTGGGAAAACGGAGGGCGTCCGTGAGCATCAAAGATGATGATGAGGACCCTCTTGAGTCAAATTTGACTTGTAAATCGAGGTTGAGACACCAAAATCTACAAGCTTAACAAACCCGTTCGAGTCTGGAAGAATGTTTCTAGCCTTGATGTCTCTATGAAGGTGTCCTTGGTTGTGAAGATAGTACAAGGCGTTTAGGATTTCTTTGAGAACAATGGCAATACATGGCTCGGTTAAGTCGTTCGGGAAAGAAGATGAAATGATGGATTGTAAAGAGCCAGCAAGCACGAATGGCATCATGACCCAGAGGTAGGACTAAGTTCCCACTCCGATGGAATCGGAGTTGTTGTTTCCAAACTCCGACTCCAACAGGAGTCAAAGCAAAATTTTTACTCCAACTCCGACTCTGAATGGAATCGGAGTCCGACTCCTATCGGAGGTTGGAGTTTCAAACGAAAGTCGGAGCTCTAACCATTTATTGGGCTAAATGGATGCCCTTTTTCGACTTTTGGCATCACCAAAGCCCAAGTCCAAACATGTAAAAAAATACTGTAAATATTAAAAAAAAAAACCTTAAATACAATAGTTGAAAAACTAAATAACATGTATGATGTAGCCATAAGTTATAACAGTTCCATATAGTTCCATTTATAACAACATTGACTTAGCTTTTAAAGATAACTACATAAATATTAAACACAGATTTCACTCAAATCTCAATGGTCCATTGGTCATGCATGAAATGAAGATAAAAAGTTGCAATCAATAAATGAAAAAACTGATAATAAAAAATTGAACACGATAAAAGTAAAATTTGATTCTTACCAAGAAATAAGGTTCTCCATAATCCAGTCTCTCAACTCCATCCCAACTCTCAAGGGGAGTCCATTTCAGACTCTCAATCATCAGCAATTATATCAGGGTTCACAATTAGTTTTATAAAATCATGAAAAGTAGAAATTAGAAATATTAGAAATAATTAAATAATCATTTAAAAGCATATAAAAATACCTGATTCAAGCCTATAGCTTTCGGCATCAACGCTAATGATATCTAGTCCAATGGACATTTCGCTGATCCAATTTTGTATGCAAACAAGGGCTTCCACGGTTGACGGTGATAATGAACTCCAATAAGCATCCAACACGCGACACTGAGGCAACTATAGTGACAGGAATGGCTAGCACATCTCAAGCTATACGGGAAAGTACTGGATACTTTGTGGAATTAACCTTCCACCAAGTTAATAACTGAAATACAACACTAGGTGCCTCGACAGCTTCCATAAAATATCGTTCAACCTCAAATGTACACTGCATAATATTCCTCGTTACAATGAGTTGATGATACTACTGCAAAATAAGATGGCCTGTAACCCTTACGAATGGGTCGGAAATTGTCAACCCCGTCGGCCTTAAATGTGAGGAGCTACTAGCTACGGATGAAGGTTGACAACTATTATTGTATTGACTATATAGGTCATCAATATCACTTTTTAGCACTCTAATAAACTCTGCAGCCTTCACTGCCCCGAGAATGGAATTTATCCAAAATTATAGAAAGGTCAACTTATATCGAGGGTCAATGATCACAACCACAAATAGTAATCTATTTATCTTTCCCATATTCCTTCACTATTTATTATATTTGGTCTTCATTCTCGTAGACATAGCAGATAACAATCCCCTAAAGTCAGCAAAATTATTTTGCAAGTGGAAGTGCAGCTTCGAGAGCTGGCTGAAATATAAGTTCGCAATCGTATATTTAGATCCAGATATCCGCATAGTTATGTCATAAAAAAATTTTAAAAATTGAACAAAGTATCTTACACTAGTCCAATCATGTGCGTCCGGCGCATCGAGCCTCTGTCCTGCTGGCTCCAATAAAGCATACCTCAGGTCCCCATCCTCAACCTCCATCTGCTCGAACGCTCGTTAGTACTTATGTGCCACATCCAACATCAAGTATATAGAGTTCTATCGAGTCGGAACGTTCAAACACAACATACTAGAACATTCAATCTGAAGATCTTTTGCTATTGCCTTAAATTTTGTAAGCCTTTGGGGGGAACCCCTCACATATCGTACAATGGTGCGGACTCGGGTAATAGAATTATCAATCTCTTTTAACCCCTCAACAACTATGAGATTGATGATCTGAGCATAGCATTGAATGTGAATGAATTCTTAGGCCTGAATGACATCATCTTTCACCGTCGTGTTCCTTTTAAACCAATCAATTTTTGTTTCATTGACACTAGCATTATCAACTGTAATACACATCATTTTTCAAATTTTTCAGTCTTTTATACAATCATTCATCTTTGCCCCAATGGATGCACCTTTATGATTCACAATTTCTTTGAAACCAATAATTCTTTTATGCAAAATTCACTGTCTTGCTGTTGATGGTACCTCACAATGGGGGTGCTGCCCAAGCGGAGCTAACTACAGGTCCGAATATACTGCGATCACCCAGACCTTTCAAATACTGAATCTAATGCTGAAATCTAGTATACGAAATTTCTTCAGTTGCTTACTCGACCAGACCAAACACCCGAAAAAGAAGTCCTTTCTCCATCGAACGGAAATGGACGAAGAGCGAGGAGGTATTCTTCAGAGAGAAGAGCCTAGAGAAATTTCACGATAACTGAAGAGGGAATGCGGCTTGACTGGTTTCTAATACTATAGACTTGGAAGGCTTTCCCAGTTCGCCCTAACGCAGTGTTAGGGTCACTACGAGCTGGACTCGTCGTGAAACTAACTTCTTCTTAGAGAAATGATGTGTGCTGGCCTTCCCTTCCAACCATCGGCGTATTCGCTTCCAGAGCTTATGCTTTATCCAATCAAGTTTGTGAGTCTATTCCCTTTCCTTTGGTTTCTTATCTCTCTGTCCCTCCCAACCATACCTCCCTTACCTTCAATGTAGTGTGCTGTGATACACATGTAGTAGACGTTCTGTATGAACATCCATGTACTAGTCGTAAATGACACTCTCTTACCAGTGGTAATAAACATCTTCCTCATCTCCGCCTTGTCCTTCGCATGTCTTTTCATACAATCCCGCATCATCGTATACCGTGATAGAATGAGAAATCATGCTCAACAAAGTTTAGAAACTTTCAGAAGCCTTTTTTGTCGACTGTGGTAAAGCGCATCTCATCAGTAATTATCATCTCTGTAAACATGTCCCTCAACATCTTCTCACTGTATTAAGGGATGACAATTTCTTAGTCTGTGTACCATCAGTGACCGTAAAAGTTTCGTAACTGAGGTTGGTCTGATCAGTGGCTGCCAATCCCTTCACGATCCTATATCGTTGGCAACCACTTAGATGTGCTATTAACACACTGGTACCTTACTTCTTCGAATGGCATCCACAAAGTTGCCCACAGTGATGGCATCTTGCTAGCAAGTTCGCTTTATCATTAGAAATTTTAGTGAAATGCTTCCATGTCTAAGACCTTTTTCTTGAAGGTCGTGGTAGTTGATCATGCTCAATAGGCATCTCCTCATCTTTGTTGAACATATCATCATCCTCATCCTCTATATCTACTAGGAGTGAGAGTCAACTACTCGCACAAGATGTAGCTACTCTAGATGTAGCTGCTCTAGATATAGTTGTCCTAGATGTGACTCTAGGAGTGGAAGTACCCATCGGTGTAGGAGCTGTAGCATTAGCATCTGCTACATTCTCTTGTAGACACTCGTCTCCATTAGGTTTATGATCCATATCACAATCAAAGAAGCTGAAAAAATAAATTAGAAGCAAAACATTAGTTTAAAAAATAACTAGGCTATATTAAAAGGCATCAACTCATTTAAGATGGAGAAAAATCCAAAATCCAATTTATATATACAAATAATTATGATGATTATGTACATAATCACATATTCCTTGAAAAAGATCACGCATTTGCATTAATATAATTCATGATACATGTCGTTTCAAGAGGCCACGGGTCATTAAATATGACTCATTTTACAGGTTTTAAAACTAAATGATCAACAATAAATATGCTACTACACACACATATATATGCATGCGGTAGCCATAAACGAAATCCACATATATATTTCTTGAATTAGGATCTACATGCAAATTATTTATAATCAGTTATTTATTATAACATAATTATTTATTATAACAATAAGTTGATTTTCATCCTAGACAACTAGTCACTAAGTCACATATAATCATTTTCTTATAGTACAACTTTTTTAGGTAACCTTATTATCCACTAATGATTATAGGAAACAACCTCTTTTTTTTTTATGAGTTTTCTCATTAAAATCAAGAAACATGGTCGTGCAAAAAACATGATTTAAAACATCTTTGAATGCTCATAGATAACAATGCCATCTCGATTTGCTAGCTAGGGAGTCTAGGTACTTAGGTCAAAAAAAGAAAAGGCCAACATAATCATTGAGTGGCGTGGAAGCATGATTTTATCCAATTTGTCACAAATAAAATGAGGGTTTCCTTTATTTAATCCATTGCAATGAATCAAAAGTCAAAAAAGAAAAAAAAATTTATTTATCATCTAATTTTTCATTATCTTCTCATGATCTCATATAATAAAATGGTGATAAGATGATGAGAATTGAGATAATAAATAATATTACTCATAATTGAATTCAGACTAAGAATCGTTGTTTTACAGTTAAAAAAAGAATGTTAAGTATACAAACTTTCTTTTCAAAAGTTTAGGTAACCCATTTTATCTAAGAGCCCTCAAGAAAATGGTTATAAGCTTTTCTTCTTTAGGTTTTTATTTTATTTTTGTTAAGAGACTTTGTGGAATCTATAACTAAATTAAATAGCCAAAGACTACCAAACTATAGCTAAAGTTTTTGATATCAACAATAATTAAGGGACTGTATTATAAAAAGACGTAAATGTACATGTGTAGTAGCTGTCTTTGAGTTTTGAACAAGCAAAAATAAATAAAGTCGCTCAGCTTTGGGATATGTAGAGGGAGCTAAAGTTGCTAATGGCTGTTAAATATGCATAAAGCCGCTAGAAAGAAAAAATAATATATATATATATATATATATATATATATATTTATAGATAGATGCAGTGTGGGATTGGTTGAGTTGGGCCAGATTAATACCATAAAAGTACTACAAATTGGGATAAATCCCATCTAGGCATGATGCATAGCTAGCTATCTAGCTAACTACTCCTCTCCATCTGTGAGGCATAAATAAAAGTAGCTTGCACTCTGGAGTCTCCCCCAATTAATTAGGTCGGTTTTATGCCCAGTAAAAAGTCCAAAGTTTAAGAGTATTACTGCTTGAAAGTCGGTTTTACAACACATCACTACTTGTTATGACAATCATTTCAATTATAAAATAAGAAAATAATAATACTATCCCCCCAACTATATATATATTATGAAGTCTGTGTTAGTATTTTTTAAATAATAATTTTTTGACGTTATGAGATTTGCTCTAACGACATAATGCCTGCTTTTATTCTCTTAAATTACTAATAGCCGAACCTCTTGAATAATGACGTTGGTTTCTCATCGCTTTTCTTTACCGTTGCTTTTTACGTTTCTTTCTCTCATAATATATTTCCGTTGGAGAGAGTTCGTCTTTAAGTGATCATCATTCGTACCGTACTTTTGGATTTCAAGAGTTTTATTACTTTAATGGTTTCTTCAATGTTGGTTAACGGGCTTGTCTCTATTATGACTTTTAGTTTATTGTATTTGATCATTAAGTTCTTAATTACATTTTGGACGTTGGCTCTGGTCATCCTTTGTCCCGTTTATATAAATTTGTTTGGTATTTTGTTACGGGGTGATATATATACAAGAGAAAAAGTAGGATAAAAAAATAAGTTTAGAAATTATATATTTTAGAGAGTATTTTCAGATAAAAGAAAGGTATTCTTTTGATGGAGTTTTGAGATCAACCACTTATGCAGAGTTAGTTCGGGCTATTCGACGATCAATTGAGCTGTTGTATCCTGAAAGAGTCAAGTCAAGAAGATTTCTACTGCATCGATTAATTTGAGACTTTAGACACCGAAGAGGGCTTGAATCTCCTTAAAGAGAGCAATATTTCCGTACCTTAGTCCAAACTGGCTTCATTTTAATTTTAATTTAATTGTAATTCTTATTATATTATTGTATATTTCATCAATAATTTTAAGGAGATTTCAGCATAGAGCTTACAACTGAAAAATCCACAGAAAGCTTTGGAGATCTTAACAAAACCTTCCGTTTCAAATGAGCTCATTTCAAAAGGTGGAAGTGCAAAGTGCTCTTCTATCTAAGTTTTCTCAACGTTTTTTATGTTCTCACAGCAAAGAATCTTAACAAAATCACTACCGAGAACATGACTGAAGCACAAATGAAAGCTCACGAATAAAAGATTGAAAAATATACCAAAGATGAATATATTTGTCAATGTTATCTTTTAAATTGTCTTGCGGATCAATTTTATAATTATTACAATACTACTTATACCTTTGCAAAAAAAATTTGGAAAGCTTTACATAGTAAATATGATACGGAAGAAGCCGGAGCAAAAAAATATGGGGCAAGTCGCTTATTTCGATATCAAATGATAGATGAAAAATCTATCGAGAATGGAGTTTCAAAAATCGAAATGCCATAAATAAAAGGAGACATCTTTGGAGACTTTAATCACACGTATTCGTGCAGAGGAGGAAGTTAGAGGCCAAGATGATTTGGTGTTTCAAAATGGTAATGAGGATTCAATGATAAAGGTAAAATTAATTTCTGAAAATGGTAACTTGCCCAAATGTCAAAATACAAGAAATAGTTTTTTGAAGCCGCAAAGAAAAGATTTCAAAAAATTTAGTAGACATCACAAAAAGGGCTTTCAAAGTCAAAATGATAAATATTGGTTAAAAAATCTTACTCCATTTGAAGAAGAGAAAACTATTATGCTTGGTGATTCAAGTAAAACCAAGATTTTTTAGAGTGGTGAGGTTAAGCTGAAATTCACCTCTAAACGTATATTGATACTCAAAGATGTAGTCTATACATTGTCTATGAGGAAGAATTTAATATCGAGTTTTTTACTCAACAAAGCAGACTTCAAACAAATTATGGAATCTGATCAATATGTAATTACAAAAAATAAAATTTTTATGGGCAAGGGTTATGCTTGTGATAAGATGTTTAAATTGAATATTGAGAATAAGCATAGAATGTTACTCTTTATGTGTGTTATTTTTTAAACGTTTTGGCACACATACTTATATCTTTCTTTGATATGGAATAAAAAATTGTAGTCCAATTTTTTATATTGAAATAAAGTGATTTTTGAGTATTTTTTTTTTTATGAAAGGAAATTTTCTTTTTAAATCTAAAAATTAATGGGAGTCAAGTTTTTTTTTTAAATCTAAAAAAAATTTGGCTCCAACGTTTTTTTTTTCCTTTCAATTCTTTGATTTTTTGGAAATAAAGTCATAGTTGAATAACTCCTTGTAGTTGTATATGGTATTAATTTTTTTCAAATTCTTATACAAAATATAATAAATAATTTAATTTTTTCAAATTTCAATTCAATTTTTTCAAATTTTAAAATAATAATAATATTAAAACATAATATTTTAAACTTTCAAACAAAGCACGTCATTTCACCCCCAAACCTACACAATGTCATAACCAAAAGTTTTTTAACCGCGTTCAGATTCTATTTTCAAGCCGTGTTACGGTTTTAAGTGTATTATTGCATACTTTGGCTGCCATATGTTGAGAGATTTATTCCTTTGTGGAAAAAATCAGTTTCATTCATATTAATTCAATGTGACAGTACTACTACAATTGGTAGAGTACAAAATCGTTATTATAACGGTAAATCCAGATCATTTAGAAGAAAATACAGTAATGTAAATTTTTTTTTTTTTTACTGATGGTGTTATTAATGTGGATCTACTAAACAAAATTTTGACAAAAGAAATGATCTAGAATACATCAAGGGGAATGCGATTAAAACCCATAAATTCATGAGCCATGTATGAGGATACCCAACCTGGAGACCAGAGATCCTGAGAACTGGGTTCAATGGAAAAAATGAATCATATGATGGTCGTAAGAAATGCACTAATTTTTATTTCTCATTCCTATGATGTGAGTGCATTTATCCTGCAATGTTGTGGAGGATGAGTTTTTAAAAAAACTCTTGATGAAATTCTGTAACTCTTATGAGTAGGGTGTAAGAATTATAGGAACACCCTTGACAGATTTCACCTATGTGAGTGTGAGAGTAGGGTCGCTCTCTATGAGATTTGAGTTTATTCTCAAATACACTTATGAAACCAGGATGAGCACAAGGCCGCAATGTGCTGGCTAATAAAGCTTATGTCACCACCTGGATTACTATGTGTGAGTAATATTTCTTTATTTCCCTAAGCAGTTATAGTTCAAGTCTGATACCACTACTGACTCTGGAGTAAAGGTTGTTATTTCACTAAGTGAGAGTTCAATACAGAGCACACCTTCATGATGCATAATAATTCTTTTTTGTCCGGAAGTATCTCTCTTATATTATTATTTTTTATTATTATTAAAAAATAGTGGGGGAAAAAATAATACACATAAAGAGAAACATTATATGCTTGTTCTCAATACTTAATTTAAATATCCCATCACAAGCATAACCCTTGCCCACAAAAATTCTATTTTTTGTAATTACATATTGATCATATTTTATAGTTTGTTTGAAACCTGCTTTGTTGAGTAAAAAACTCGATATCAAATTCTTTCTCATAGACGGTGTATAGACTATATTTTTTAGCATCAATATATGTCTAGAAATGAATTTCAGCTCAACCTCACCATTCTCAAAAACTTTAGTTTTACTTGAACCACCAAGCATAATAGTTTTCTCTTCTTTAAATGGATTAAGATTTTTGAACCAATCTTTATCATTTTGGCTTTGAAAGCCCTTTTTGTGATGTCTACTAAATTTTTTGAAATCTTTTCTTTGCGGCTTAAAAAAACTATTTCTTGTATTTTGACATTTGGGCAAGCTACCATTTTCAGAAATTAAGTTTACTTTTATCATGGAATCCTCATTACCATTTTGAAACACCAAATCATTTTGGCCTCTAACTTCCTCCTTTACACGAATACGTGTGATTAAAGTTTCCAAAGATGTCTCATTTTATTTATGGCACATCGACTTTTGAAACTCCCTTCTCGATAGATTTTTCATCTATCATTTGATATCGAAATAAGCGACTTGCCGCATATTTCTTTGCTCCGGCACGAAATTAAAATTATTGTATATACAATAATATTATTGTATATTATTGGTGAAATATACAATAATATAATAAGAATTACAATTAAATTAAAATTAAAACGAAGCTAGTTTGGACTAAGGCACGAAAATATCGCTTTATTTAAGGAGATTCAAGCCCTCTTCGGTGTACACCGTCTCAAATTAACATGTGCAGCAGAAATTTTCTTAACTTGACTCCTCCAGAATACAACAGTCCAACTGATCGTCGTATAGCCCAAACCAACTCTGCACAAGTGGTTGAGCTCAAAGCTCTACCAAAAGAACACATTTCTTTTATCTGAAAATACTCTAAAAAATATATACCCTCTAAACTTATTTTTTTATCCCACTTTTTCTCTAGAATATATATCATACCCCGTAACAAAAGACCAAATAAATATATATAAACAGGACAAAGAATGACCAGCGCCAACGTCCCAGATGTAATTAAGAACTTAACGATCAAATACAATAAACTAAAAGCCATAATAGAGACAAGCCCGTTAACCAATGTAGAAACCATTAAAGTAATAAAACTATCATTAAAGACAAACTCTCTCCAACGGAAATGCTAACAACATATTATGAGAGAAAGCAACGTAAAAAGCAACGGTAAAGAAAAGTGATGAGAAACCAACATTATTATTCAAGAGATTCGGCTATTAGTAATTTAAGAGAATACAAGCAGGCATTATATCGTTTGAGCAATAAATCTCATAACGTCAAAAAATTATTATTTAAAAAATACTAACAGTTTGTACTTTGAACTTCTCTTCATGTATATATCTCTCTTATAGTTTATCTTATTAGTGAAAGAAGAAGAATAATCCCAATTAGAATGTAAATGAACAGGTTTGTTTTGAACATATATATCAATTGTCTTTTAATCATGCCATAATTCATCAATCAGTTCACACAAACTTTCACTAACATTCATTTTGAGTAAATACGTCTGTAAACATCTGTACCACCAACGACAACAAAAACAAAGTAATAAAACACAAATCATCCATAAAATCTTTTACACATTTTATCAAACACATTGCATGCATACTGGTTTGCATAGTCTATTGCCATGAACCATATTCAATTTTTGCTACATATCCTTACTACAACACAACTTCACAAGAATCATAATAATTAATCCCAAAACAACTAATTCTAGGCAACCCAACAACATGAAAAAAAAGGAAAACATAAAATTAAATCAATTTTATGGCTCGGAATCGGAAACTTACCAGAGGGCAGAGACTACGGAGGCAGGTCTGAGAAGTGAACACTATGGAGTGTTGCGCACTACGGAGGCGCAAAGAGGAATGACAACGAGAGAACGAAGCGGCGAGGTGGCGAGATCCGAGATGTTCACTAGTTCAAACTTCAATGAAGAGTAAAAGGAGAATGAAGAATGAAGAAAAAAAAAGAGAAAGGGGGTCCTGCGTTTTGGATCCCCTGTGTTATGAAACGACATTGTTCCACATTAAGTGGAACAGTGTCGTTTCACTTTCTTTTTTTAAAAAAAATCTAGACGTAAAATGACGTATCTGGATCTTTTTAAAAAAATCAGAGTCGGAGCTCCAAACTCCGACTCTGACTCCTTATTCGGAGCTACTCCAACTCCGATTTCTAATCACTCTAACTCCATCGGAGTCAAAATCAGAGTGAAAGTCGGGCAGAGTTGAAATTTTTGAAAGTTTGCACAGCCCTACCCAGAGGCGACTTTGAACTGTGAAGTAATAGTATGTGTTGAGGATGTTAGGGTGGGAGAGAAGCAACATGGTCTTCGCTTCGCGCCTAACAAAACAAGTCCGCAATCGATCAAGATCAATTGATTTGAAATCTGTTCATGATTTAGAACGGTTTTGGAACTGTAACATCCTGAATTTTAGTGTATTTTAATGAAGGATTTATTTAATTTATTTCATGATTAATTATCTTGTTTTAAAATTTTAGGAGTTTTTAAATATTATTTTATAATATTTTTAAGTTGTGAAAATTATTTTATTGGGCTTTCTTATTGTTAATTATTGTTTTGGATTTAAATTGATTCTTTTAATTTAAATTGGGTTGTTTGTAGGTTTTAAAATTTCTATTGTTTTATTAAAGTATTTCACTGTGTTTGATTAATTTAAATTAGTGATCTGCAATTTAATTTCTTTTTATTTTAAAGGATGTTTTTGTCAGAATTTAATATTTCATTTTAGCTAATTTTGAGTTAAAGTGATTTATTTATTTTAACTGTTTTAAAAATAGTTTTGTTTTATTTAAATGGACTTGTTTTTGGATTTTAATATTTTTACTGTTTTAATTGAGTATTTCATGGAGTTTGAATTTTTATTTATTTAGTAGTTTTAAAAATCATTTTCGTTGGATCACTTTCGAAATCCAAGTTGAAAAAGACAGGATCTCCTTTTTCTTCTTCCTCTTTTTCTTTTTCCCTTTTTCTTTTTCTTTTTCTTCTTTTTCCCCCCCAGCCCCGATCGGATCCCTTTCTCTCTCTCCTCTCTCTCTCACGCCGATCGGTCTTCACCGTGCAGCGCCGCCGCCGGCCGGCGGTGGTCGACACCGCCGGTGCCGTTCGGCTCCTTGTCGACCGGCGACCTCACCTGTAGATTTTCAGGCCGGCTAACGCCGCCGTTAGCCGCCAGTAGCCGTGCGAAGCCGCGGTGGTTTTTGCACCGTTCCGCCGCCGTCCGGCCACCTCTGGCCACCAGCTCCTAGCCACATCACCACCGGCCCATTTCCGTCCTAACCGACCCAACCCCGGCTCCGATCCGTCGCCGGAGCCGCCCCATCGAAACCCATCTCCGATTCGACTTTCTTGACCTTCCACCGCCGTTTCGGCCGCCACCCACGGCCAACCATCACCACCATTAGATTCCCCACCTCATATAGGCCCTACCCTACCGTTCCCAAGTCTTCGTTTGACCCCGGGTGAAATTTGAGATTCACTGTGTATTTCGGCCACAGTGTATTTTTACACTGTGGTGTTGCTGTTTTGGCGCTTCCAGCTCTCCCGTGATCCTCCATAAATTATTTTAAAGCACTGTAAGTATTTCTCCAAAAGACTTTTAAGATTTTAAATATATTTTGCAATGATCTGTTTTATAAACTGTGAATTGGATATCTGTTGGTTATTTGGAAATTATGGATATCTGTTGGTTATTGGTTTTTGGTCATTTTCATGGCATTGAGCACGCATGCGTGGGTGTGTAAATGGAAAAGGCTTTTCGGGTGTGTGTGTGTATCACCCCCAAGCCGAGATGGGTTATTATCTCGGTGGAGCTCCTCTGGGCACTCGGGAGCGGAATAAACTGAGTGTCGTCCCCTGGAGCTGTTGCTCGGGACTTGGACCGGGATGGTAGCGCTCTCGGATCCGACTCCGTGATCTCTCGGGCTGGCGGAGATCAGAGGATGCTTGGCTATGTACGCGATGGGCGCGGAACTGGGCATCACTCGTGTTGTATCACTCGCATGGTCGCTACCTGTGGGGTGACGTAGGGAGCCAGGGTATGTGGATGGTCCCTAGGGGAGGCCATGGTACATACGGGTTAAAATTGGAACTAATGTAACTGTTCCTGGTTATTAATTTGCCAAATGGTGATTTTTTGGCGTGCGTGGGAAAAACTTGTGATTTTCGAGAAATGATGTTTTCTCGGGTTTTGAACTTGGGTCATCATGTGCATGCATTGGTCGCTGTAATTATATATTTGTTATCTTGGAGTACTTTTGGGTTTTACTTACTGTAGTACCATTTATTTGGTACTGCAGATTTTAATGCAGGTTTTGAAGAGGTTGAGCCCGAGGATGCGGCTCCACCTGAGGAGTAGGGACATTTGGCTATATTTTTATTTGGTATTTGTATTTTATTTGATGTGATTTTATGAACAACAAACTTGTATTATGTTGACTTGTGGATTTCTGTATTATTTTTGTATTGTATTAAATTCTGGTACTTAGTTATCTGATTTAACCTTTCCGCTGCGTTTTATTTTGTACACGTGTTGCATTTCACACACTCGGCACGTGTCGTTGGGGTGCGTGACCGTGTTGTCATCATCCCGGGTGTCTCGATTTTCGTGCTTGTCCGTACATGGAAGTCGGGGGCGCCACAGGAACTCTGCAAACGAGGAATCGAAAGCAAAGGAAGAAGAACGGGTTCGACCCGACCCAAAATTTACAAACCGGATCAACCCTCCTTTGAGTCAATTTTCCATCAGGTTGAACCCAAATCTTATTCGGGTGAGTCGGTGTGCAGGCCTATTAAATACAAAAATACTATTTAACATCTCTAATCACATATTAATATGTAATTTGTTATTTTTATTTTTCTATTTAAATACATATATTTATACATTAATATTTATTTAAATAAAATGATGAATCATATATTGGTGTGTAGTGTATGGATGATTAATAGAATTTTTTTATTAGATATTGTGAGGTTAATGTTTTATATTTGTTTTTAAATTAAATATATAATTAGTCTCTAATTTTTATAGCAATATTTTTTTATTGCTCGAGTTCACATTAGGAGTGAGCCGAGGCAACCCTTAATTTTATTTTATTTTTATATTTCAATATTTTAAATTTTTAAAAAGTTAGTTTTATAAAAATTCATATTTAAAAAAGTTTTTTTATTTTTTTAATCTCACGACATACAAGTGTCTCTGTTAAGGCTCTACAAGCTTAAAATTGACCGAAATTGACAGGGAACCGGTCATTGGTGGTAAATTAACAAAATCGGTGTTGGCTGGTTCAGTCTCGATTTGAACCAGTCAAAAATTGATAAACTGACCGACATCAGCAGCCTATTTTTTTTAATTTATATACTATTATTAAACGACGTTGTTTCATTTAAATAAGTGAAATGACGTCGTTCTGCTTCTTTAGTTTAGAAAAAAAATAAAGGGAACGACACCGTTTGGCATAAGCAAAACGATGTTGTTTCAACCTAGGGCTTATTCAAATCCCCTCTCTCTTCTTCTTTTCTCATTTGAGCCTTTAGTAGTCAGCCATCCCCTCACTCCAGCGTCCAGCCTCTGAGCTCTCCAGCTTCAGCCTTCCATAGCTCTCCAACGGCAACAGCAGCGGCGTAGCCTCCACCGCTCCACTTATTTTTTAGGTATGATTTTGAAATTTAAATACTCTAATTCTGATATTTTGTTTTAATTTTAGTGATGACTCATTGACTATTGACTGATGAGTCTAATTTTGTTGAAATTTATTTTTTGATAAGAGGTTGTGCCATTGTGGTATTTGAGTCTAGGTTTAGGGATATGGTTTTTCTGGTTTAGGATAGTGATGAACATTGAACACCATGTTGATGAGAATTTACACAAGTGAGTTACTCGAAACTAACTACACACACAGCACTAACAACAGCAAAGGGAATAAAAATAAACAGAGGGAGACACTGCGGCATTTGCCATTTGCTAATTTTGATAAATTTTGATAATTTGTACAATTAGATTGTTAATTTATAAGACTCAGTCACTCAACAGAGGGGAGACAAATCTAATTAATAGAAATTTCAAATTATTAACTTGTGTTGACAATTTTGTTATAAATTTATTTTGATTCTAAAAATAATTTCTGAGGTTTATGAGCAATCTAAAATATAGATTAGAATCTTAGATTTGTGATGTTTGCCACATTGCAAACTAGCTGCTGTGTAATTGATAATTGGGTTGATTTTTTTGTTCTTTCTTTATTTTACATATTAGATGGATTCTTCATCAAGTCCAATTGATCTTGATTCGAAATCCCAAATACCAAAACTCCCGGTCTCAAGTGCCCCTAATAGTAGTAATTGTCCACTTCCTAAAAAATGGAAGAGGAAGGATTCGTCAATTGTTTGAGACCATTTTACAAAAGTTGAAGGTTCTTCCGTAAATGATCCTAAGGCCAAGTGTAATTATTGTGGCAAGATATACGCTTGTCACTCGAGAGGAACATAACTTCAACCATGCAAAACCATCTACCTTCATGTCTAAAAAATCCTCATAAATGTGGACATTTGGATAAATATCAAACAACATTGGCAGGTGAGGCATCCTCGGAGGAATTTGGAGAGAGTGATAGTTCGTTAATAAATCTTGTAACCCATAAATATAGTGAGGAGGCTGTAAGGTTGGCGCTTGTGAAGATGGTAATCTTCAATGAATTACCATTTAGAATTGTTGAAGGGCTATGATTTAAGAAGATGGTTTGGTTGCTTGAACTTAAATTTAAAGTGCCATGTCGAGTGACGGTTGCAAGAGATTGTATGAAACTATTTGCATCTGAAAATGCCAAATTTAAAAAGTTTTTTAAAGATGGGGGAATGAGGATTTTATTAACTATCGATACATGAACATCGGTACAAAATCTTAATTATATGTGCCTAACTGCCAATTTAATTCACAGTAATTGAAAATTGTAAAAGAAAATCATTAATTTTTGTTTAATCCCTAATTATATGGGGATACTATTAGAAAATATGTTGAATCGTGCCTTTTCATTGGGACATTGATAAGATATTTACTATTACTGTTGATAATGCTAGTTCAAATGATACTGCAATTTCCTATTTGAGGCATTTTTTGACAGAGAATATGTTGGAGAAAAGTATATGCACATGAGATGTTGTACTCATATTCTAAACATTGTCGTAAATGAGGGTTTTAAGGAGTGTGATGATGCTATTACAATAGTTAGAACTGCGGTTAGATATGTGCGCTCCTCCCCTGCAAGATTAGACAAGTTTAAGAGATGTGAAAAAAAAGAAAAGAAAATTGATTGTAAAAAAATGTTGTGCATTGATGTGCAAACCCGAGGGAATTCAACTTACATGATGTTGGAGGCTGCTAAGAAATTTGAGAAGGCTTTTAGGTGGATGGAGAGTAAGAACTACAATTTTCTCTCTTACTTTAAGGATGAAAACATTGGGCCTCCTAGAGCTGGTGAGTGGGAGACAGTGCGGGTTTTATGAAATTTTTGAAGATATTTTATAATACCACTTGCCAATTTTCTAGATCTTTACATGTTACGGCAAACACAAGTTTTTTAGAGATTTGTATGCTCCAAAAAGAGTTGGTTAGGCTGAGTGAGAGTGAGAATACTTGTTTGATGAGCATGAACATAAGCATGAGAATGAAATTTGATAAGTATTGGGATTCATTGGATAGGATGAATTTGTTATTGTTGATTGTAGTCGTCCTTGATCCACGTAGTAAGTTGGAACTTCTTACTTTCCACTTCAAAAAATTCATGATAAGAATTGGGCTAAAGAGTTGTTGTCGAGGGTGAGACATTTATTATCAGACATGTATGCGGAATATAATGCTACTTTCGGTTCTACCTCGACTAGCAGAGAACATGTTCCCCCTCCGACATCTGCACTTCCAAATAATATTGAAGACAATCATGAGTCACAACTTTTTTATGAGTGGTTGCTAGTATCAACTGCATCTGGATCTATAGCTACCAAAACAAAGATAGACCGATATTTATCAGATGGTTGTGAGGCATTCAACTAATCTTTTGATTTGTTGAATTGGTGGAAAGTGAATGAGCCTAACTATCCTATACCTGTGAGGATTGCACGAGACGTGTTAGTCATGCCTGTTTCCACGATTGCATCAAAGTCAGCATTTAGTATGGGAGGTCGTGTACTTGATCCTTTTCGGAGTTCCTTGGCTCTGAGAACTGTTGAGGCACTGATTTATACTTAGAATTGGTTGCGACATCCATTAATGCCAATTGACATTCGAAACTCCATGGATAATGTTGAGAGCTTTATATAGAGTTAGGAGCATCGTTCATCACAACTATTGATGACTGAAGAGTCGAAAACTGCATTGGGAATCTATTTGGAATCTTGAAGAATGAAAATTTGTGAAATTTTATTCAAGAACAATTGTTATTTGTTTTACTTGCTTGAGACAATTCGGTTTTGTTTGTAATGTATATTAAACATCTAGTGGAGTTTTCTTTTATTATTTATTTATCTAGTAATTAGTATATAAGATAATAAGACTATAAAGTATAAGTAGTATATATGTAATAGTTATTAGTTACTAATAGTATATACATGACATTAAAATTAAAAAGAAATTGAATCTATAAAATTAATTTTAAAAATTTTGTAAATCCAAAATATAGATGATCGTGAATAATAAATTGAGCTCAAAAAGAAGTTGAATTGGGTTTTAAAATGGTCCAAACCGGCCCAAAAAGTGTGACCCAAATCGTTAAACTGACCGTGAACCGACTGGTAACCAAACCGGCCAATTTTACCCCCCTTACACGGTCGGTTTTGGCCGATTTGTCCCACCAAATAACACTTATCGGTCGGTTTTTCACCCCTAGTCTCTGTAAAGTTTTGAAACTTAATTACTAAAAAGGAAATGATTTACATAGGATCTATAAGTTTGATGCACTTTTTTAAAAAAAATGAATAACTATAACATTTATATATATAAAAAATATATATTTTTTAAGAGTAAAGTTACTATGCCCTTTAATTTATACCATTCATTTTGCCTCTTGATGTGGCAATGTGGTGCCACATAACTTAAAAAAGATTAAAAAACTCTCAAAAATATAAATTCAAAACAAATGGCTCCCAAAAACAAATAAGCCATGTAACACCACATTATGATGTCAGGTCAAGGAGGCATAGTAAGTGGTACAAAGTAGAAGGCATAATGGCATTTTTCATTTTTTAATGGTTGTAATGCCCCGATCTCGCAGGAGTCGAAAAGTTACTTCCTGTCATTTAAATTCACATTCCAACAATATATTTATGACTCCAAATTCTCAATGCCATATAGAAATTATTGTTTTAAACCAACTACTTCAATATAATCAACCTCCCAAATACCAAGTCATCATAACACGACAAAATTACTTAACAAAAATCGCTAATACTTGTAGAAACCTTATATGCTTAAATCATCTCACAAATGCTCCATAATCTTGATCATCGGCTGAATTATTCAGATTATCTGAAAAATATTATGAAAATAAGGGGTGAGTTATTAACAACTCAGTAAGCATGGAACATATACTAGTATGTAAATATAAGCATTTACAGAATTCAGAATGCAAAATAAAATCTTTACTTTTAGAATGCATAATCAAAACATGTTATCAAAATATGAGAGCGAAAATTTTAAAAAAATTCTTAAAAATCTTTTGGCATATCATAAACTAAGACATTATCTTTATATTATATCAGAGCATCATATCAGGATTGATACCATGTTTAACCCCATGATAAAGTTATAAACTACCATTATACTCATGGTGGGGGCGTATACTTCTATTATACTCTTGGCGGGGCCATATACCACTATTATACCCGTTGCAGGGCCGTATATCACTATTATACCCATGGCAGGATCTTAACGGAAACAAAACAGAAGCAACATCGGAACCAGATTATAGTCAAATATAGAATTAGAAATTCATGCCAATGTTTTTAGATAACATGTCGTATCAAAACAGAGTACTTAATAGTTTTAAATCATTTCACATATTCAAAATAATATAATCAAAGCATCTTCATTTAATGAAAGCAAAACTTTTTAGATCTCATATTTGTTTTTTTTTACAGTTCAGAAACATAATACTAAAATAAACTCATGTCTACATCAGTCATGATAGAAAATACTTCACTCTTATACAGATTCCATGAGTATGCAGAAACACATATCTGAGATTGTTTTTAGGCTTCTTTTCAAAACAAGCATGCATATTTTCAAAATCAACCTCATTTCATTTCTATTATGCAAAGTCTAGTATAAGAATCACACTTACCTCGACCTTTTAATTTCTCTAAATTTCCTTACAACAGTGCCAAAAAGATACCAATCGTCACCTATAAAATAATTATATAACCTAAGTAAATTTTCAATTGAACACATACTTTGTAATTAAAACCTGAGATATTAAGATCTATACTTCTCTAATGTCTAAAAACCTCGAAACCCTAAAATACCATCGCTTCCCAAAATACTTTGATTTTTCATAATTTTTCCAAATCATCATGTGTTTAAACTCTAACACATCCTCACATTCCAAACATCTAATTTCTCTTAATTTAATCACTAGAATATGCTACCAAATGCTAAGACCATTTACTATGCAGGGGCATACAGGTAAATTTAAATTAGTTTAACAATCGATGTGTATTAACCAGTGAAATGGAGAAAGCTTACGGTAAAATGACATGTGGGTCATGATTTTGTTCGTCAACTTCTAGTGTGGGTGAGCGACGGTGGCCATCCATGGCAGTAGAACATGAAAATATGAGAGAGAGAGAGAGAGAGTTTCACGGCATTGCCATGCTTGGAAGCTTCATGTGCACTAGTTTGGTGTTGGGTGAGGGTGGTTGGGCATGGCTGGGGTTTGACATCATTTATGGCGGAGGGAAGGCCGTGAGGGTGCCGCCATGAGGGGCTACGATCCGTCGTGCTTTGTTGTTGCGGTGCTCTATTTTTGTGGAGCTAAAACAGGGGCATTCAGCTCTTTGTGTGTTTGTAAGCAGGGTTGAGCGTGGGGCAACGAGTGTTATGGAAGGGAGTGAAGATGGTGTCGTTTCAACGTGGTGCGCCTTGGTGGAAGGCAAGAGTGCAAGGTGGGGCTTTGGGAAAACTCGAGCAGATTGAGTGGTGGTTTCTATGGTGGCTTGTTGTGCGTGGGCTCAAATTGTGGTGGTTTATGTGCATCGGTTAGAGTGGTGAACATGGGGTTGAGGAGAAAAGTGGGCTACTATGGCTGCTTGATTCTACAACTTTGTGGGGGCAGCCTGGTGCATGGTGGTTTATGAACGAGAAGGGCTATGTTACGTTCAGCTTGCATGGGACGAGAAACTCTTCTCTGGTGGTTTATGGCAGTGGGATCAATCGAGATGAGGGCTTAGGCAGTGACTGGTTTTGGTTTAGGGTGTGGTCTCTCGATGGCTTTGTTGTAGTTGGTGGTTGTTGTGAAGTGGATGAGGTTAGGTTGTTGCGGCTTGCAGTTAGGTTGGTGTGGAGAAGAGAGTGCGACATGGGCTTCATTTTTTTATTTATTCACTGAACATAGAGGAAGGGTGTTGCAGTTCATGTATGGGGTCTACAAAGAGTGGATTTGTAACTTTGTGTATAAATATAGAAAATGAAAACCCTAGAGGAGAAAGGGAACGGAGAAATGTGCATGCCATGAAGATGTGCATGGGTGTGGAGTCTAAAATTGGTTCTTACAGCTTGGGTTTTGGATGTATGTGGTTTGGGTCTTCCCATGAGTTATGGGCTTCGACTCAACCTCTAAAAATAATTCAACTTGTCCCATAAAAATTTGAGGCCAATTCTCATTAGGTCCATTAAAATTTTTATCCTAATTATCAAGTCCAGATAAAAATTCATATACCACCAAAATAATTCTTGGCCCGTAGGTTACTCTAAAATTACTTGTTAAATTTCAAATGAGCTTTTCATATATATTAACTCAAAAGAAAAATTTTATAGAACCTGAAATTAGCTTAGTCTTGGTGCTAGGTCTGAGAGTTACAATAGTAAACCTTATTTTTTTCAAAAGAGAAAAGATATTTGCAATCGTGAATTGTGCAATCGCAACGTAATCGCTTTGAAAAAAGTGAATAAAACATGGGACTAACATGAAAAAATTAATTTTTTAATAATAGACCCCACTTTTTTCAAAACAATTACGTGACGTTTACGCGTTTCATGGTTGTATGTAGAATTACTCTAATCAAAGCCATAAAAATTATTGGTGCTGATCTTTAGGGGTTGTTTGGAAATAATTTTCATCTCACCCTATTTTATTTTCTTCTCAAATATTACTCAAATACAAACATTTTCAAACTAATCATTACAACTTTTCCAAACTTTCAAACAACACACAACAATTAATTCAACTTTTACAAATCTCAAAACAAAAATAATTATAAAAAATTATATTCTAACAATATTTTAAATTTTTAATATTTTTATTCAATTTTTTCTTTCTCATTTCTCAAAATCTAATACGGATAGTCCTACAGTCGCCAAGGATTCCTATTGAGGAGTCCTCCCAACTGACAGGACATGCCACGTGGCATGTCCTGTGGTGACTCTTAATCATAAAAAAAAAAATAAAAGAAAAATGTCATGAAATAGGATATGACTGCATTCCCCCACACTACACATAAGTATGTGATTTTTCATCTTTACCTTTTATTTAGATACACATATTGATGTCTAAATATGTTAGTTTAAATAGAAGGAAAAAATGACAAATCACATGTTGGTATATGGTGTGAGGATGATAAGTAGCATTTCTCTTTCTCATCTGAAAAATCCTACTTTTCATCCTATACACCACACACTAACATGCTATTTGTCATTTTTATCATTTTATTTAGATGCACACATATTGATGCATAAATTTGTTAGTTTAAATATAATGTCAAAAACGATAAATCACATATTGATGTGTAGTGTGGAGATAATAACTAATATTTTTTTTTCATCGGGGTCATTTTCAAGATTGGTCTAATTTTGTCTCTTAAAAAAAAAAAACCAGGCACCTTAGTCGGGAACTATCCTCAATACCCAACTTCGGAGGCTCTAGCTTTTTCCATCCAATAAATATTTAACTCAAATTATCTTACTATCATTCACAAATTATCTTACTAATATTCATAAATTTTTTTATCTTATCTCATTTCCCAAGTATCCCATTAGGCTCCATTTGGACATTGAAATGAGTTGAGTTATTTATGAATAATGGTGAGTTGAGATCGTAGAGTGAGTTTTGTGGGACTCACCTAATATGAGTTTAGATGTGTTTGAATGTTGAGATAAATTTATATGTATTTATGAAAAGTTGAGAAAGATAATGGAACGCGTGTAAATAGGTGTTGAGTTGAAAAAAGTTATACGTCCCACATGTAAACAGAGTTTGAGTTGAGATGAGTTTAATGATTTGAGAGTTAAGTGTTTGGATGTTAGATTCAACTTAAAATTAGACTAAAATGAGTTGATCTTAGTTCAGTCTAAATTCTAAAAGGGGCCTTAACCTCGATCTAGCAAGCAGTAGTTTTAGGCCACATTTGGAAGTCCAACTGAACTGAGATCAACTCAATTCAATCTAATTTTAAGTTGAATCTAACATTTAAACATTTAACTCTTAATCATTAAATTCATCTCAACTCAAAACTTTTTTACACATAGAATTCATAACTTTTTTCAACTCAACACCTTTTTAAACGTGAGATTTATAACATTTTTCAATTTTTCATAAATATAAGTAAACTAATTTTAAATAAATTTCACAAAACTAATTCTATAATTTCATCTCAATATTATTAATGAAGAATTGAATTCATTTCAACTAAGTTCAACTGTTCAACAAATAAAAGTCCGCGTCATTTATAAAGGGCTCGAATGTAGGGTCTTTAATCTAGGTTTTAACTGAAGGCCTTCCTCCTCATTCCAAAAAACCACTGGAACTTTCCGAAACGTTCTCTACCAATGAATGAGACGGTGGCAGAACTGCCAGCCGAAGAGCAGCTACCCCAAAGCCATTGCTGACAAAGTAGAGACCTCGGGACGTAAGTCTGATGCCTATGGAAGCCAAGGCCCCAAATGCTCCAGAGTTGGCACTTGCTGACACCGACATCAACTGGGACAGGCAGGTTCTTCTATTCATTTTATATGCTATATTTATTTTTTCGGTACTATTTACTTCATCTTGTTCACATGGTTTGCAAGTGATATTGGTTGGTTCTGGCATTATTTGCTCGTGTCGAGGAAGTCATTGTATGGACGGTCGGATTGTTTCAGTGATTAGATTGTTATTTGTGATTGTTTATGTTGTTTTGTTCGATATCAAACTTCCGTTTACAGCGTTGAAATATTTTTCAGACATTAATATTTTCGTTTTTTCTCTTATTTGCACAGTTGAAAAATCTTACTTCATATTTCCTGCTGCTGCTTCTTTTTGTTGCAACGGACAATTATTTTCGGTTAGAAAAAAGAGCTCTGCGTTATCCCTATAAAATTATAGGTGAAAAGAAAAAAATGTAATCATTTTCTGGAGCAATTAAAAGGAAAGAAAAACATAATGTGTACGGTTTTTCATGAACAATTTATGGTCGTGGGTAATTTCCATGAACCGTGCGAAATGGTCTTGTTGCCGCCATGACGACTAGTTAGGTGTAGGGGTGTCAAATCGTGTTAACGGGTCGTGTCAAGACATATATATTATATTATATAGGTTAACCCTAACCCGACTCGTTAAGCTTATCGTGTCAAAATCTCAAACCCTAACCCAACCCGTTAACATAACGGGTCATGTCGTGTCAACCCGTTTTGACCCGTTTATGTAAATGGCTTGAATAGACCCGAAATTAACCCGTTTGACCTAATTAAGTTTAGCATAATTTTATACAAATATTAAAATCACAATATCTATAAAAAATATAAAACTAATTACAAGTCTAAAATTACAATTCTAAATAAGAAAAATATCGAAATTAAAATTTTAACAATTTTATTTTTAGATATAAGGGTATAATTGTAACTTTAACTTTCATAACGGGTGAAAACGGGTTGACCCGTTATCACCCGAACCCGTTAACACTAAACCCTAACCCGCTTTTATCGTGTCGTGTTCGTGTTGGGTTAACGGGTCGTGTCACATATTACCACTCCTAGTTAGGTGTGCTGGTCCTGCTGAGTTTGTGACCTTCTAAGCAGAATAGTGTTGTGACAAGGATCGAACCCAACCCGTTAACATAACGGGTCATGTCGTGTCAACTTGTTTTGACCCGTTTATGTAAATGGCTTGAATAGACCCGAAATTAACCCGTTTGACCTAATTAAGTTTAGCATAATTTTATACAAATATTAAAATCACAATATCTATAAAAAATATAAAACTAATTACAAGTCTAAAATTACAATTCTAAATAAGAAAAATATCGAAATTAAAATTTCAACAATTTTATTTTTAGATATAAGGGTATAATTGTAACTTTAACTTTCTTAACGGGTGAAAACGGGTTGACCCGTTATCAACCCGTTAAGCAATCGTGTCTTAACGGGTCAACCCGTTTTCACCCGAACCCGTTAACACTAAACCCTAACCCGCTTTTATCGTGTCGTGTTCGTGTTGGGTTAACGGGTCGTGTCACATATTACCACTCCTAGTTAGGTGTGCTGGTCCTGCTAAGTTTGTGACCTTCTAAGCAGAATAGTGTTGTGACAGGGATCGAATAGTAGAATTCTGAAGTGAACAGGATTTTCAAGGCACTGTCCCTGCACCGGTCGTGTAGGCCTATAATAATTAATAGGTGGGAATCTCGTAATATGTTTTATATCTGATCTGATCAAGAATGCAGTTTAGAAGGATGAAAACCTTTATTTTCTGTCTTATAAGTACATTTCTCTCCTCTTGGACACTCTTCAGTTCAGGGAGTGCCGACTCTATGACTTATATTGGGCTTAATCTCCCCTAAAAAGAAAGCCCAGCCAAAACTCGGCCACCCGCGTCCATTTCTTTTCAGTTCAGTTAGTTTCTTTCTCAATTGATTTTACATCGCTGGCCTTCTATGTGGGAAGTTTCATTTTTTTATGTGCTAAAGTAGGTGTAGAACTAACAGTTTTTTACAATCGTATTGGCCTCAATTTAGGTTGGACAAGACAAGGTTTCACATTATTGGGGCTATCCTCTTTACTGCTCAGTCAGCTTTGTTACATCCTACGGCAGTTGTAAAGACTAGAATGCAAGTAGCTGGTTCTGGTCTCTCTAACATGCGCGGTATTTCAGTATTTGAACGGATATTGAAGACTGATGGTATCCCTGGCCTATTTAGAGGTTTTGGCACTTCAGCTGTTGGATCATTGCCTGGTAGAGTCTTGGCTTTAACATCACTTGAAGTGTCAAAAGATATGATGTTAAAATATACTGAAGGTCTAGATATGCCTGAAGCAACACGTATTGGCATTGCAAATGGAGTGGCAGGGATGTTGTCAAATTTAGTTTCTTGCGCATACTATGTTCCTTTGGAGGTGGTGGGTAAACTCATTCTTTCCAGCTTTTATACAGTTTCTCCTGTTTTTCTTAGTCTAGAAATGAGGTAAATATATTTGGAAGGAAAGAAAAAATGTAAGGGAAAAAAAAGTTGGGCACACTCGTATTAAGTAGTACAAAATCTACAGCAGTTTTACAATTGCAATGTGAGAGTTCATAAATTGTTTAAGTTGTTTTGTTCGTGGAATGAATGACAGATACTTGTGCGCTTGGTAGTTAGGGGCCAGCATTTGGAATGGACATTTTTCATAAACATCTTGCATTATGCATGGTTTTCACATTGTTACCATCTGCCTGTAAAAATAAAATATTGTTTTGTACAGTTATGTGCCTAATGAACCTATGATGATGACTGATATATAACCAACTGCAAGTGATGTATTCTCAGGTCTGCCAGAGACTGATGGTACAAGGGATTCCTGGGACTACAGTCTGCAATGGACCATTTGATGTTGTACGTAAGGTGATAGAGGCTGAAGGGTTCCGCGGATTGTATAGAGGCTTTGGATTGACAGCTGTGACGCAATCCCCAGCATCTGCACTTTGGTGGGGTGCCTACGGAGCTGCCCAACACATGATGTGGAGGTTCATCCAAATGTTCCGGTGGTCAACTATCTCTTGTTACGTCAAAATGTAGACTGAGTGTTCTCTGTTTATGGTTTTCTCAATACTGTAGGAGCTTGGATTACAGAGATGATATGGACAAAAAACCGTCTCATATGGAGATGGTAACAGTTCAGGCAACGGCAGGAATGGTAGCTGGTGCTTGTTCATCGGTTATCACAACTCCCATTGACACTGTAAAGACTAGACTTCAGGTAAAGTAATGTGTATTATCCTCTATCTGCATAGCATCTTTTCTGCTCTGAAAGATAAAGAAATTACTCTTTCATATCTCATGCTTGGTATGGCAACCTGCTAGATACGTCACACTCTGAATGAGTCAAAATTTAAATTTTTTTAGTCTATTTTTAATTGTTTGAATTTTTATTTGAACCTGGATCTCACTTACGTTGAAGGTCATGGATAATTTTGAGGGTGGAAGACCGTCAGTACTCAAGACTGCAAGGACACTCCTTAAGGAAGATGGATGGTGGGGCTTCTATAGAGGGTTTGGACCTCGATTCTTAAATATGTCTCTCTATGGAACAACAATGATTGTTACCTATGAACTTATAAGTATGTCTGACTCCCAGTTCTCTTTTTTTTAAATGGTTACACGCAAAGTCTTGCATTTTAATCAGTTTCTTTGTGTTGGGATGTGGTATTAATGCTTTGACTTGCAACAAGTATCTAACCACCATATCCCTTGGTTAATGTTCAACAAGTAAATTTCAAGTTTGGTTTTGAAATCCTGAAAACATCACCATATTTTATCGTGAACAGAAGCTGGTGTTTCAAATAAACTTATTTTTCCTCACATTCTTTTGGTATTGACTAGGACAGAAATTGATGTGTTTTGATTCCAAAACACTTAACAGCTGAAGTGTTACTACTTGGTTCAGTTTTTTTACTTCTTAATTTTATGGATGAGAAATCAGTGATTGTAATTTTGTACATGTGCCATTGTATCTTAAATTGTGTCAGCCCTTGTAATGACTAGGCCTTCCATCTGGTTAGCAGCTAACCTTTGTGCACGCTCCTTTTGTCAGAGAGATTATCTGTGAGGCAGTAACAAGATCTCAAGCTGGAGGAGATGCGAGTCCAACTTGGTTTCAGAAATGCTGAAATTGTTTGAAGTGCAAGGAAACTGATTCTGGCGTGAGTTCCTAATGCAAGTTTTCCAATTTCTCAGACACAGAGATGGGGAGTGGCATTCTCGTCTTGCATTACATGGCACAAGAATGGTTAGACTCTCTTTAGTTGTTCTCAGACAGAGGTAGTTCACTACTTCAATTCACTTCCTCCAATGTGGTTTCCGGTGTCATTGAACATTGCTCATTCTCCACTGTTATGAGGACATTGGACTGTAATTCATTGACTCCACCAAACATATCGTGGGATTTGAAACGATTTTGTAAGACTGGTTACACCATGAAACAGAATGGTAATTCAGCCACGCAGAAGGTTGGTTGCTGGTGAATGGGCATTTTAATCATTCTTAGAAGAGGATGTAATTTTTCCTTGGCAAGGCAATTTCATATTCATAGGGACATTACGCAGATCAGCTCTTGTAGGGACAATCATATTTTCGGTCGAGTTAAAATAATAGATGGTGATATGGTTTATCTAGCAAAATTATCCCCTCACCCTTCACGACATCAAGATTGTGTCATATTATTATTATTATTTTCTTCTTTTTAAGATTTTATTGTTAAGATTATATTATATTATTTATTTTCATCCATCTTAATGATTATAATTATCATAATTAGATTGAGATTTTTGTAATCAGTTATTAGTAGTTTGATGGTGTAATGTTTTACTTTTGGTTGTTTTGTATGCAAGTGCATAAATTACGCATTCAATCGAATTTTGTGTACAAGTTATGCAAAGGCAAACCATGATTGGGAAGAGACTATCTAATGAGTAGTGTTATTTAAGTGAATGTATAATATCCCTTATATATATAATGCATTCAATCGAATTTTGTGTACATAAGGGAGTGAGCGAGGGTTTTTTTCCATTTTTTTTTTAATACGCAATAATGGTAGGAAGGGGCGACCAAAGGTGGCTTCTTGATCTAGTGTGATCATAGTAACATCATATTTGCTAGAAATTGGATATGAAAGGTCTAGATGATGAGAAGTCACAGGTGCTCCCTCATATCGGGTTTGAGTTATAGCTTCGATCCTAGTTCTACTAGGGAATTTAATGAATCAATAGATAGCTAATACTAATAGTGAATATTGAGCCACCATCATGGGTAGTAGAGTGTTTTATTTATTTTGCTAGATATTTTTAAAAGAGTAATATAAGATATATACATATTTGATATACACATAAATCTTATACAATAACTTTCCATATTGACATGGTTTAATATGATATATGATATTGTAAAACTCTTTTTATTATAAATTAAATCTAATTTATTACATTAAAACATTCCAGTGTATAAAATTACTCATAATAGATCTGTACATATACCTAAGATTTCTCTATTAGATATGAGTTTAGAGCGTACAAATCTCATGCAGTATCTTTTAAAAAATAAAACCCACCATAAAAAAAATAAAAAATTCGTAATTGAGATTTCAAAGGATGAATGGGTGAGAACAAATGGAAATATTGTAATGTGTTTTTATTGTATACATGGCCGGCGGTCCAAAGTAATTAGGGGCAATTGGGCAAAGCCGAACTTGGACTATATTACAGGAATTTAATTCCGATGCTAAAAACAAAATTTTAATTCCGTGTCTTCACAATTCAAAAAAATCACCGTCCGTTGTTAGCTCGGCCTCACCTCTCTCTCTCTCTCTCTCTCTCCCCACTATATATACCCACGCACACTGGCACGGAGAGGGAGAGATGGGATTGAAATTTGATTTCTGAATCTGAATCTGAAATCGATTTAGCGTGTGACGCCGGCTCCTCTGTAGATCCGACTCTTCCCCCCCTTCCATTCTCTCTCCTCATTTTCGTAAAAAGTAAGCTCCTTTTCTCTCCACTTAGTCTCTGTATTGATCTTTTTTTATTTTTTGGCTCCGATCTGATCCGATTTTGAAAATTTGTATGAATTCTATGTGATTTGACTCTGTGCTTTTTCGATTTATTTGTGAATTTCTTCTTTGGAATTTGAACCAAATATAGGCCCTATTTGTTTGTTTGTTTGTGTTGCTCATCAAACGATTCTATCACGTATTCATTGTGAAAATGGTTTTCTTGGATTTGAAAATGATGCACGGGAACGTAGACGAGCTAATGAGGATAGTTTTGCAATGTATTGCATTGCCTATTTGGATGATAAATGTCCTGGTATCGATTGTTTTAGGACCACTTGAGATTTCAACCTTTTGGAAAAAAAATTCCATAGTTCAAAAGGGGTGGCCTAACATCGCGGCAGCTTAGAGTTATAGCGACGAGTTTTGCATTAAGTTTTCCCTATAGAGTTAGATCGGAATGGAAACTGTGAGTCTCGTGGGCTGGACTTAATGTTTTGATATTGATACAATCGTGTGCATGCATTTAGTTTAATTGCTTGATTTTCCCATGGGCCTGCTTGATATCTCACGAACCAATCGTGTGCACGTCAGTTATCGTTTGATGGATTTCTGATTAAGCCTTGGGTTACTGGATACATCAGATCCAAAAATGGGGCTTACTTTCACCAAGCTTTTCAGCCGGCTATTTGCCAAGAAAGAGATGCGTATTCTTATGGTTGGTCTGGATGCTGCTGGTAAAACCACAATTCTGTATAAGCTGAAGCTTGGGGAAATCGTTACCACCATCCCTACCATTGGTATGTTTACTTTCATGTCACATCTGAAATCAATAAAAAAAAAATCTCTATATATATCTTTGCTAGCCTTGATTATGATTCAGTTCTTAGAGAAAATTAATCTAAATATTTGGCAAAACAAGGTGAAAAGCGAAGGTTTTGCTTTTCCTTGGAAATCTATTGATCTGGATTGTTATAATTCCAGTACCTTTTGAACAGCTCAGACTTTTGGGGATTATAGATCTATAATATCCATTGAATCACAACTTTTACTCTAATGTCACTATTTTCTGCAATAAAATACTGTTTTTCCTTTGTTTTTTATTTGGCAGGATTTAATGTTGAAACCGTGGAATATAAAAATATTAGCTTCACCGTTTGGGATGTTGGTGGTCAGGATAAGGTGAGCAACATCTTGTTCTTAGATTGCCTGTCTCAGTCATGTTATCTTAAGGTGCTGGCACCCTTTACTTATTTGAAAATTTCTTTTTGCTTAATTGTTGGTTTCAGATTCGACCTTTATGGAGACACTACTTCCAAAACACACAGGGACTTATCTTTGTGGTTGATAGCAATGACCGAGACCGTGTTGTTGAGGCTAGAGATGAGCTACACAGAATGTTGAATGAGGTAATAGTAAGAAGAAAGTTGGCCTTGTATTGATTTGTCACGCTTTCCTTCGATCAGCCACATGATCCATCAAATTAGTGGCCACGTACATGCCCGTTGACAATGGCAGAATCTCTTTTGTATGGGCAGGATGAATTAAGGGATGCCGTGTTGCTCGTGTTTGCAAACAAGCAAGATCTTCCTAATGCAATGAATGCTGCTGAGATCACTGACAAACTCGGCCTGCATTCTCTCCGGCAACGCCATTGGTAAGTTGTTAACTACCCCCTTCTCTCCACTTCATTCAACCACATACACAGAAACGCACTCAAAGAGATTAACATGTGCTTGTCCTTGATGTTTTGCAGGTATATCCAGAGCACATGTGCCACTTCCGGAGAAGGATTGTACGAGGGACTGGATTGGCTCTCAAACAACATTGCTAACAAGGTAACGCTGTCGTTTCCACCCCCTCCAATCTGTCATCAACATACCTTCCAAAACCACATAAACTTATTTTTTCAAAAACTTGTTTTGTTATTCTAATTCAACATTTTCTGATTCAGGCTTAGAGGACGGCAGGCTTGGTTCTTTACTCTTCTATATTTTTCCTACTTATGTCGAAATTGTTGTGGCAAGAAAACAGGGTTCGTTTGCTGGCTGGTTTAATTATTTTGTCAACCTTTAATATGTACTCTAGAAGTTAAAATTAATCTGTTGGCGTTTGCTTTGCACGATGCATTGTAACTAATCAAATATTCAAATTCTGTTTAGTTGGTGACATCTCTCTTCTTGTTTGCATAAGAAAAAAAGAAGAAGAAAGACATCTCTATTCGTGATAGTCTATCAAATACGAAAGTCAAAATCGAATCAATAATTTATAAATCTTGTATATCAACTGCCCAAGCAAAGATTGATTAGCAACGTTAAGAAAAGGCGTTTAGATGGTGATGAAATATTTTTAGATAAAAGTTAAATTTGAATAAAATATTATTAAAATATTAATTTTTAATATTATTATTTTTTTTTAAATTTGAACAAATTAAATTATTTATTATATTGTATAAAAATTTAAAAAAATTATAATGATGAGATAAATAGTTTATGTATCCAAATGAGCCTAAATGTCGATTCTACTCGTGTTATAGCAATTCTCTAGATTTCAATAAGTACTATTTATTTATATATGTGTATCTACATTATCGTCTCTCTTTTCTCTCGTTCTTTATAGTTCCCACATTCATGTTGTTTTCTTTTCCATAAAGGCTAAAAGTACTAATTATAAAACTTTCAGAAGAAACTAGGATGAATATTTTTTTTTTCTTTTTTTTTATATAAATATTGAAAAATACTAGAATATTACAAATTTATTAATGGTTAGAGAAGATATGTACATTTTTTCAAAGAAATAAAAAATAAAAAGAATAATATTTATTTAGTATAGAGAAAGAATATATAAGATTATGCAAATTTGTAAAGCAGCCATTGGCTAAAATAGATAAAGTGACTTTGATTAGTTATTTTAGATTTTCTATCGGGAATGCTCTAAAGAACCATATTGAATAAACAAAACTCCTATCTAAATGAAAAATAAAAAATATATTGATCAATTCTTGGATGCATTTCTATTCTTTTTTTTCGCAGAGACACATCCATAGACAGACCTTTAATACAAATTAATCAAAGAGAAATGATTTGTCCAAACTCCAAATAGACAAGTTTGCGTGCAAGCCTTTATAAACAAAATGGACTCCACCTTGAAAAATTGTAAAAAAAAAAAAAAATAATAACTATATTTTATTAGTAGAACTCACATTTTTATAAAGGGCTTGTACGGAAATTATTTATTTGAGACTTGTACCAAACTAACATTACTCTTAATCAAATGCTTCAATAGAATCGCAAACAAAACAACTACAAAGAAAAAATAGATTAGAAATTTTCCTACACCATATCACAGCCCTGATTACAATACAAACCCAAAAACTTTACCGAAAAGTTTCTCTTCTTAACTCTGCACACCTTGACATGAAACTTCAAAAATAAAAAATAAATTCCATTCACCAGGATTACTGGAAGTATAAACTACATTCAGGGTACGCGTTCAGGAACCTTGAAATGAGTTCCAATGGTAATGTCTGTCCTTGCATGAGAGCGTGATGGTATTTCTCAATCAATGACAGCACAACTTTTCGCTCATCAACCTCTTCCAAACTACCTACACTCCCAACAAGAAAGACAACAGCAGGTGAATGAAGTAGTCGGCATACAGTTACATCTAGTAGGAATTCCATGGGAAAGCTAATCATCCAACACCCACCACAGACGAGTCACATGGCAACCAGAAAGTTTTTACCTTCAATCCTCATTGGATTGGGTGCAATAAAACATACAACTATCGCATGCATTTTGACAGAAGGGCAAGCACACAATCACGAACACAGGAAAATATCACCCAGCAATCAAATTCTTATGGGGTTGTTTGGAGAAACCCAATAGTGGATTAGCCACAGATAGGATAATTTGTTTTCAATTTTATTGCTGCGGATCTCTTAAAGCTGGATGGAAGTTATGGAAAGCCAAACGTCAAACAGCCAGATGCTAAAACAGATAATATATGACGCTAGGCCTTGCACAATATTTCCCGTCATTAAAGTTTTGCTTGAGTTACTGGATGGAAATGCTCAAAAGTAATAATTTTGAGCAAAAAGGCTCCACCTTTTGAGCAGTCATAGTTTTTGGGTCATTTGACATTTCTAAATATTTTTCATGAGAATGGACTACCGAATTATAGGAGTTACTGATTTAGGGATCAACAGGCTTACCCAACTCAGTCTCATGTTCTTGATCTTCTACATCCCCCTCTTCAATAACTGTACCATTTTCCAATGCAACAGCTGCTTTAGCATACCTATCCAAAAACTCTTCTTCAGTTTCTTCTTGTTCCTCGGGCTCAGACTCCTGAGAGTAAAATATAATAAGTTCACACGTATGTGACATTAATGTACTGATGGACAGAAAATAAAATAACCAAAGAACCAACTTTCGAATTTTGTCATTTTATTTTCTGATAATCAATTATAGTGTGATTACAGATCAGTTACAAACATACGATATGCACAAATCACCTAGTAAAAGTTGGGGTAAGACCTTTAAAAGTGGGATCTGTTGAATAAGGGATCCAGCTGCCAGGCAAATGGCCTTTGGGCATAATGGAAATTCCACATCCCGTGGGTATTGGGTGGTGGCTTGAGGTCAAGGATACAATCCAGCCAGATGTGTAAGTAGCCAAGGAAAAAAGTCCACTTCCCATAGTGGCATTTTACAGTCATTAGGATGTCATTTGTAGGGAGCTAGTCCAAAGGGTATATACGCTATCAACAACATTCCTCACAAATGAAATCAATACATAATAATTTGGAAATCAAACCTCATCATAGTCGGAGGTTTCGTCATCGTCATCGTCATCGTCGTCATCCTCTTCATCATCTTGCTCAGCTTCTTCCTTTTCTTCCTGAACTTCTTTCAGCCGTGCAGATGCCTCCAACAGTGAAGTAAAGCAGTCACGCAACACACCACTGCTTGGCTTCCTTAGTCCCAGCTGCTCAACCACCTGGGCAAGTGCAATCACTGCAGGTCATTACATAACCATTAGTATCCTTGATTTTTCAACCTACAAAAATGTATGGATATCAGGGAGTAATAGAAGAGAGGAGGAAAAAAAAAAGAGGCCAGCTAAGGCAGACAAACGGTCAGCCTTCGCGGACCATGTCCAACTGTGAGGTAACATGAACTCACTTCTTTGTTCTGAGACAGGATCTAGTATAAAAAACATACAGCAACACTTCTCAAAAGGTCAAATGGACTGAAGCATTCAATGTACAAGACTTCTTTAGATCATTTTTTTCATCAGTTCTTTAGATCTAATTATAGAATTAAAAGCAAAAAATCATAGGTGCAAGCCAAGTACGCAGAGTGTACTGAAATTACATCACCAAGGGGGGCAACAAGAAAACAATGAAAGGCAAACATAATTAAATCCTAAATCAGAAGCATCAGTAAATATAAGAAGGAATCTGTTACTTTGAGTTAGGCTTTATGTTCATTTGAGAAGTCCATCACTATTGAGGGTAAGAGGAGAAGAAATATACTGGATGGGGCACAAATATAGAAGAAAAAGGTCTACTAAAATTATATGCGGATAAAAAAAATAATTTCCCAAGAGTTTAAGAAGTAAGAAACCAACCAATCAACTTTATCTCGGATTTTTCTGACAGACCAGATTCGTAGGAGCTAGTGAGGAGAAAACCCAGGGCAGAAGCCCAAATTGTGAAGCCACCACATTCGTCCTTCTCCAAAATTTCTTCCACCACATCAGGATAACATAAGTAGCATGATGCTATAGCAACCAACAACGGCTTCCACAGTGAACAAGGGTTACTTCGAATTTCCCTGAAACGGCAAAATGCTGCCCGACTGAAAGCAGTCACCAATGATTGCTTCACACCGTCTGCATCAAATGAATAGCTCGGGACATGAAGTAGTATATGGACACATGAGCAAGCCCTCCATGTTGCAGATGGATATTGTGATATGGCCTCACTGACAAAACCACCAATGCCTTCAATGATAGAACGTTGAGGCACAGGTGGAGCTGGAGGGGATGACATCCTTCCTACAAGAAAATTCTTCAGCCCATATTTGCTGTGTAGATTCACAACATTTTTAATGCAGTCAAAAATAGATAAATTCTCTGATTCATCCCATGCATAACAGTCTGCAATTAGATTAGCCCAAACTAACAATAGCTCCGACACTTTAAGCTCTAGAAGAACATTGCTTCCAGAAACCGAGAGCATAATGGACAAGAGCAATGTTGATGAATCATCAATGCACGATGCAGGGTTAGAACCCTTCCCTTCCCGATCCTTGCAAATTCCAGGAAAAAGATATATAATAAGATAAAATCGGAGACTAGTAATGGTCTATATTCTATTATGCCGCACAGAAACATAAACCAAATTATTGACTGTAAAGCTTGCATTCCTAAGATAATATCATATGCATCACTGCAAAGTAACAAATTTGTATAGGGTAAAAACACCAAGTAAAATAAGCTTTGATACAAAACTAGAGTGATTTGTACCACATACAATGCTCTATCCGAATCAGGTTATGGGGAGATTTTGACCCCCCACAAACACATGCATCATTTGCCATCCTTTGCTCACTCAAATAGAGCTTGATGATATAAAGGTAATTCTTTAAAATATATTACAAAGAGGAACTTAAGACCAACCGATTGATACATGGGTGAGAGCCAAGCATGTTGAAGGAGAGCAGAGAACGCTCTGCCAATGGTAGCTCGGCCAGATGTCCACTTTTCACTAAGTTCATTCTGCTCAAGTTCTTCAGGCAATAAATTTTCCCAGGACTGAGCCATTACTGCGAGTGCTGCAAAGCCCCGTTCAACCACCTATCATGACCATAGTGTCAATGAATCAGTGATACCATACTTAAATCCTCATCAATTATGCCATTTTCAAACCCCCTTTTGTTTTAACTGTATGAGTCTGGGATCAGGAATTCAAATGCTTCAAATACCAGCAAAAGTCCTAATTACAATATATTTGGGTTCAGAAATATGTTAGAACATTAATGGAAATAAGCAGACCAACAAACCAATGTGTAAGTTGCAAATGCAGGTGTGCCTGCCACAGACACGTGTACGGATACTGTGTTTCATCAGCAATATTCACTCAAAGCAAATGAGCTATATTAAATTGCAAAACCTAACATTGATGGAACAAAGGGCAAGGCATAAGGGAGAATATGGTTCAAAATTTTTTTTTGATAAGTAAATGATTTTATTAATGATGATAGGCATAGCCCAAGTAAACAAGATGGTATACAAGAGATAAAACCAATCTAGGTCGCAGTAATGGAAACAAGAAAGTCATGAAAATCTAGAGCATTGAAATCTATAGCTATAGCCCATAGAAATAAAGTTCTAAAAAAGAAGGATCGAAGTTCCTCTATTGTCTGCTCCTTATCTTCTATGGTTCAAAATTTGACTGGCTCAAATATATAAAACTCTACTTGAAATCATTTTAGTTCTGATTAAGAAAATGTAATTGGGTAGGACAGGGATTCAATCAAATATTTGTTTCTTTTTTCCTCCCATATGTGTGAAACCTAATGAACATAGCAAAATATTGTATCTGCTTTCAGAGTTTACATGCCCAAATTTAAGTGGTCAATACAGATTTTTTTTTTTGATAAGTCAATACAGAATAGCATAATCAGATTCTGAGAATGATACAAACAAGCAGACTAGCCAAGAAGATCCATACATACTTGAGGCCAAGGCTCTGGATTAGCAGGTATCAACTTTGTGATTGTACCAACCAATGCTGAAACAATATATGGGATATGAACTGCAACATTTTCATCTACAGCCTCCACAATGGAACTTAGAAGCTGAAATAAAAGAGAGCTCTCTTCATCTCCATTACCAATCCTACTGATCACAACTTCAAGAAGAGGTAACCACTCAGGTGGCGCATAGTCATTCTGAAGAGAACAACAATTCAAGCCAGGTGAAACTCAGAATGACATTGCAACTGCTGCAATTACAAAGTCCAAAAAGGTTCATTTAGAGACATACCTCAAGAAGTGCAGCAATTGCGCCAGCAGCAGAAACCCTGACAGGATAAGAAGAAGTATCCCCTTTATCTGGCATGGCCAATGCCTTAAGCAATGAAGAATATACATCTGCACTCATCTCCTGAAAGCAAGACTGAAACTCAGTACCGGAATGAATGCATGACAGTGTTTTCCATTAAAAGTTAATAATTCAGTCTCTAAGAAATTAGCTTGGATGATCAAAAGAAGAATGTGATATAGCTGTGATATAGCTGTGATATAGCAAGGGACAGACACTTCTTTGGTGTGAGAGAAACAAGTAAAAGATGGCATGAGTAAGAAAATAGTCTCACTTCTCGTAGACAGGGTGCAAGCTCTCCAAGTACCCAATTTGCAGTGGCAAGCAAGTATGGTAGGCATGCAGATATCGTATACAATGGAAGCACCCGAGTATAAACGAGAGTTGATATATATCCAGGTTCTTGCACCCTTAGAAACTGTAATGTGGTATACAATTATAAACTCTGGTGTAAAGACTGATTAAACAATAATCTCACCATTGATTAAACTAACAAGGTGAGATCCGCTTACATCTTGTAGACCACCGTATGCCATCAGAACACCAAAATAACTGTCATATTTAACAACAAGATGAGAAGAAAACAAAATATATATGTATAAACACAAGCGCACACACCTTACAAGGGAGCCAGCTGGAATCTTTTTATCACCCAAATAAAAAAGGGAACAGAATTAATACAATGAAAGAAGGCTTCAAAAGCCGAAACAATTTCACATAGAGGAGGTGATGGTGATCAAATAAGGCATCACCTCAGGGAAGATCATTAGGAATGCTTCCAGCATTTACTTATTCCCGATCCTCCCCTCCATATGGCAGGGAAAAAACCAAAAGATTAAAAAAATCAGCACGCACACAAATATCATGAACCCAACATTAAATTTTCACTTTACAAGATAGTTTCAAATTGTAATTGATGGGTTTCATCAGAGAGACATGAACTCACTCATTTAAAATTTTAGGTTGGGATGCATTTGCATCAGAAGGAATAGGAAACTTTGACAAAAATGGAAGCACAAACAACTCCCCCATAAAACGGCGCTGACTATATCTCTTGTTTTTTTCACTTTTTTTGCGCTTTGAAGCAGTTGAAGAACCATTACTAGAATTGCCCATTGGAGGACCCTGAGGAACCAAACGAAAAACGTAAACAACACTGCTTGTCAAGAGAGATGGTTCAAAGACATTTATTGAGGAATACTGAGTAGTAACCGTTGACATGGAAATAACACCAAGTAAGTTCATCGCGCTTTTTCTAGCTGTAAACAAGTCCTCCCTCCATCCAGAAATTTCTTCCTGTGCATAATTAGAAGCAGTGACATGATGGCTAATCAAAATGGTGAACAAGTATTTTGAAAACATTACAATATACTTTCATACAAGATCAGATGGAAGATTCTTTCTTATGTATTCCTCTGCATCTTCTTCCCACTCTGAAATATCCTATTTCCAAGCATAACCATTATAAAGTAAGGTTAATGTAACTAATTCATCTGTCCACCTTAAAACACATTTTAGATTAGAATACAAATTTCTTCCAGAAACCTTACCTTCTCATTCAGTACTAATGCTGGAAAGATTGCAGAGTCCAACAAAAAGGTAAAATGAGGTGAAACTAATCTCCATCCCTGTTGCATATGAAAATGAATACCTTAAAGAAAGAAAGTTGCACTTAAGCAAAGCTTCAGAGTCCCACCGATTAACTTTTTAAATAACTAGCAGATCTTGTGAATGCCACTTTTTTTAGGAGGGTTGTGGTGGGTGAATTGCATTTAAGAGTACTATTGACCAACTTGCAAAAAAAAAAAAAGGGATAATGCTGAGATGAATGTAACAAGTTCAGAGTATTTGGGCAGGGCCGATAGATTTTAATGGGCCTAATGTCCATGAATTTCTTTTTTTGGTTGTAAATCCTAGTTAGGTATTACACATGTATACATCCTGTGTACTTGGCTATGCCTTTTGTTATGAAGAAAACTTCTTGATTACCTATAAAAAAAGTTCAGAGTAACTTACCGGGCCTGTCTCCAGGACATGTGAAATCACATCAAAAGCTAGGGAAACAATCCTCTCTGATAAAAAAGTAAGCTCCTGCATGAGAAAAATTATTTTAGATGTTCTAGAATGCCCAATAAAGTAGCTAAATGGCAATTATATACTCGTGTAAGCAAGATAAATCAGGCTGAGAGCAGTACAGAACAAATTACACGCACAACTAGTATGAGACATTCCAAATATGTGTTCTTGCATAACAAATTCAAAATAAAACTTACACTGGTCTTTTTGCTATACTTGACTATGTTTAAAACACAGTTGATGATGTCTGGCATCAACCTGAAAATGCAATGGAACGCATATTAACACTGACCACAAATATTAAATATCCAATAAGTTTTTTTAAGTAGGAAATTTTATTAATGTAAATAAAAGAATAGGCAAAGCCTGAGTACACAGAATGTATACAAGAGCCAATAAATTGAATCAGAAATCACCGTATTACTTATCAGAGTACTTTCGGTGTCGGCTAATGAAAGCACAGAAAATGAGCAAGCTTCTCTTTCCAGTCTTCAGCCTCATCAAGTATCCATCTTCTATGGTAACAGAACACTCAAAACTCAAAGAACCCAGAATGGCAATCAGATCACGACAAAAAGAAGGCAAAAGAGGAGCTAAAACAGATGGCATGTGCGACCTCACCTGTAAAACTAACAGTGATTCAAGAGCAATACCAGTAGGGAAAGAAAAAAGAGATCAGTGTAAAATAAATAGGATTTTGCACGGAGGAACCCAAATTTAACCAAGAAACAAAAGTTGTTGGCAGCAGGGTAGCACCAGCAAAGTAGCAACATAAAATGAGAACCTAAAATGTAAATGCATCATAGTCATACTATCACCTGTGGCGTCCCATGAAAAGATTATGGGAGTTATTAAACTAATGTATGAAAGGCAGAATCTCATAACCAGGGGTGTACTTCCAACTCGATCGAAATGGAAGACACTTTCCAGCTCGATGGAAGTCTGAAGAGCAAAGCTCCTTAAACCTCCCAACCTTTGCCTAATTATGAGTTGGCATTCAAAGGCTGGTTTCAAAGTCTCTGAAGAACTTGAAGGTTGTGCTTACTAGTTACGTGTCTCTCCCCGAAACTACAATGCTTACTGGTCACAATGAGACAAGATCCCTTGGTAGGGTGAAAAACTCAATAATGCATCCTCTGGATACTAGATATGCTTTCACTTCCCAAGAGAGATGATAGGGCGAGACAAAAAAGTCAAGAGAGAAGTCTATAACCATGGACGCTGATGAGTTAGAGAGAAGAGTCTATAACCATGGCCGTTGATGAGTTAGAGAGAAGTGGGGTTTTTCTTATTGGACTCAGTTTCAGCTTTAATGGTGGTAGCTGGGTACCAGGGACTACAAATGGATTGAGACTAAGCTTGGCGGTAAAACAAAAGAAGATTTTGGGATACACTAACATAGACTTGCCAGTAAACGTGGAGTAAACTATGAAGAAAATTTTAATTTCAATGTCAATTACTTATAAAAAAAATTTTCAATGTCAATTAGACTTTTAAGGGCTCAAGGAGAGTTTTAACTTTTCTTGGGAATCCAAATAAAGCTGCAATGCAAAAGTCAAAAAGGAAAGAATACTTTTCAAAAGGGGAAGTATACTTCTCATTAACAAATAATATGAGAATATCTTCAGTCTGGAATAGGCATAAGAGTATTTTCCAAAAGCTCGACCACACACTATAACTCCCATATGCCAGTTACTTTTCTTCCTAAAATTTGAAAACCCAGTTTCCATCTTTCTTTCCTTGGATTCTCTTTCACTCTCCCTCTCTCTCTCATTTTCTCTCCCTCGATTGCAGTTTTTGGCATAAGAAGAAACTTCATTTTCCATTATATAAAGGCAGAGGTAACGAGAAAGGTGGTGAAAAATATGGAAAGAAAACCAAATGGAGGTGACGAAATGGATCAGGTAGACAGCCCTCCTGGACTTCAAATCAAAGATGCCCATGTTTGGTGGAAATTAGGGCTACGTAAAACGAATGTTTATCAACTCAGTTTCCGTTGTACAGCCCTCCTGGACTTCAAATCAAAGATGCCCAAGTTTGGTGGAAATTAGGGCTAAGTAAAGCAAATGTTTATCAACTCAGTTTCTGTTGAATGATCCTTTGTTTTGTGAGATAAAAACCGAGTTCTTGTTCTTTAGCTCTTTTCAGTTAGGGAGATTTTTGTGTGATGGAATTAATGGGAAAGATATAAAAGGGACAAAGACAAGATTTAAATGAGTGTTTAGTTATTATTGTAACTGAAAGAAGGATTTTAGGGAAAAAAACATAAAGAAAATAGATGATGTATTTGCCACAAATGTAGAGAGATTTTCAATAGATGAGGGAGAGAGTGACCTGAATAGTTTCGCATTTTGGGTTTTAGTAAGAAAAGAATGTATTGGACAGTGTTGCTCTTTTTCTTTAAAAAAGTGAAGAAATGTTGAGGTGTCAAACTCTCAATGGGTGGCAAAAAAGTCAGTTTTGCACCGGCCCCTAACAAAAGATGGATTCATATAATATTGGTAGTTTACATATAAGGCAGACTGGGATTTCGAAACTTGCTTCTGATCAATCGGACCTTTTTAGGAAAGTGGCTTGGCCTTATCAACATGAGAGGGAGGCCATGTGAAAAGCTTTAGTGGAGTCTAAATTTCGTAATGCCTAGGTGAGTGATGTTCTAATGAGGCACACAGGCCACATGGGGTGGTATTTTGGAAACTTATCAAAAGAAGATGGGTTTTTTCCCTAGTTATACAAGATTTAAGATTAGTGATGGTACTTTAGGACCAAGTTCTGGCATGACTTATGATATGGAGACACTGCTCTTAAGGAAACTTTCCCAAAGGTGTTCAATATTGCACTGAGTGCAGGAAGTCTCAATGGCTAACCTGTCGAAGTTCTCCAGAGTGATGTATTCACAAAGCTTTTCAATTTCTTATATTCTACTAAACAAGATGTGGAGGTGCAAATCAGATTCTTTTGAACCCTCCCAAGAAAGGGTAATTTACTGTTTGATCTTTCTATCACGTCCTTTTACCTCAAAATAGCAACTCTTTTCTTTGGAAGTGTGTGTGTGTGTGATCCAACCCCAAGGTTTGGCTCAAGTGGTGAAGGCCTTGGTCTTGGTGGTATGCTCCCGCAATTGTTTACACCCAGGTCTAAGGTTAAAATCCTCTTGGGTGCAAACAATTTCTATGAACCATTGGACTGGGGGACTTCCCCTTGAATTACCCAAGATGCACTTATGGGAAACTCATTGTCGAGGGTCTGTGCACCCTGGGATTAGTTGGGACTTTGTTCTCAAACACTCGGTGCGTGTGTGTTATCTAGGGAAATATCACAGCATAGTGACAAATTGGCGTCAAATGTGCAAAAAAAGGTGGAATCTGTAGACCAGCTCCTAATGTTGAGATTGTCCAAGCCTTGTGCAGCAACTTTATGGTAGATGTCTTTCCCAGTGGAGAGGAATATATGGTAGCCCACAAATTGCAGCAATGTGGAAGATGATCCTTGCTTGTCTAATATGGTATATTTTTTAGGGACACTATTGGGAAAAATTTTGAGGATCTTTTTCTCTTTCAATACTTATTCTTTGCGCAACCGCTATAGATTTTAATGGGATGAGTTTTCATGATTTTCTTGTATTTTTTCTATTTCTAAGTAGGTATTCCTCTTATATACGTTCTGTCTACTTAGGCCATTCCTTTTGCATTTTCGAATAAAAACATTTCCATTACTTACAAATATAATTATATACAACAAGTTGGGATAGAAGTTGGATTCCAACCATCCTATTCCAACTTCTGAACCAGCAGAAGTAAAAAAACGATAAAGCCTTCCGCTGACCAAGTCAACGATTGGAGTTATGCTACAATTTGACTCAAGAAAAGTAGTTCAGATCCACTTTTTTAGGAATTATGAATAGACCTAATCCTAACTCTAAAAGAGATAGAACTAATAAATACTTTGTTGTGGAAACATGAAAAGTATTTAGTGAAACAAAGATGTGACCATGATAAATTAGAGCACTAGAACTGGTTGTGTTTGGTTGTTAGAGTGAGTTCAACTCATCCCAAACTAATCATTGATGGGACCCACTACTTTTTCAACTTCTCATAAAAAAGTTAAACTCATTTCAACCTACTTCATACATTCAAACACATACCTCAACCTATTTACATTTAAACACATCTCAATGGGACTTACAAAATACTACTATTCACAGATCAAATCAGATCATCTGAGATCACCTCAGCATCCAAACACAGCCCTCTTAATGAACAAAAGAACATGCAAAAGCCAATTTATTGATCATCTCATTAGCAAATAGTAACACGCGACCATATTTGAACATCAGGTCCTATCACAAAGCAACAAACAAAGAGTGCATGTGCCGCAGGCAAAATACCAGAATCACAAGGCCATGCAGCATCCCCCTTTTTTTTTTATCAGTGAATAAAATTTTATTGATCATTGAATTCAGCTCCACTGGATGCTACACATAATTGGATAATTGGTTGACAGACTCCTAAACCCCATCAAATAAGTATCAGAAACAGAGAGTAATACTTACAGCAAAATATATGCATTTGCAAACAGTGAGAAGGATTTTCTCCATTTCCACTTCTGTTCTATCATGGATAGCTAAAGCCTGTCACACACATCAAATAACCCATTACTAGGGAGACTTGTGGAAGAATGCCAAGGGGACTAACGGACCAAAAGACACGAGGAAGGATAAAGACAACTACCTTTTCAACCAAATGATGGAATATGGCTATCAAGGGTACTAGAACTTCTTTTGCAATCTGCTCTAGCTGCGGTGGCACTGGCTCCTTAGCAACTTTAGAATTCAAAAAGTACTGCAAGAAAGAAATTAAAATGATTAAGAGAATCTTAAATAATATTATTACAGATGCACATGAGTACATCAGCATTTACCAACTTTAGCTTTCACGTACATTTAATAAACTACTGAAACTCTCAAGAAACAAATCACTTTTAAGATTAAATGGTGATATCTAGAAGACTAACTAGATAGTTCATGCCATTGTTGCATAAACAATTAACAGTTTCAATAAGAAATGAGAGCATGAACAGAGCCCTTAAAAAGTACCCTCTCATTTGGAGGCAAAATAGCAAGAATAAATAGGAAAGAAATTAACTGAAATGAAAGGATGGGAGAGAAAAAATAAAATCAACGCGAAGATGGGATTATGCAGATTGATTATCACTAAACTGCAGGCCATAGTTTAATTTCAAGTTCTTAAGGCACCAACTATCCGGGTTGTTCTTTCTCTCGCTTGCACATATGGGCAGTGCATTTCCCACATTTTTTATAGGTTTTTTCTAGTTCACTTAACCGTTATCTGCAAAACAACAACCCCCACACTGTTTCCTACATTGCTCCATATAAATATAACGGTTTTCACACAATCCCTCCCTCCTAGAAAAATAAAGGACAACAGAAAGAGATAGTTTTCTCCATGGGATCTTAGCAAGCTAGTTTATGCATGAGTGGAGGTTAAGCACCTGGAAAGGTCGAAGCAGTGCATGAAGAACTGTAAGGGAATTTATGGTGTTCCATTTACAGTCAGCAGTATTGCTAAAAAGATTACTATTTTGAATAGCAGCCAGTAGATCAGGTACAAGTTCAGGCCAGGAATTCTGCTTCACAAACTCATCAACGACAATGGCTCGAAACTGCCAGCATATCCAAAGCTTACATACATAAGAAATATTGCTGAAAAGAAGTTTTGGAAGATGTGCAATAAAAGAATGAAGGTTACAATATAAAACAATAGCATACCGCTTCAATCAAAACTTTTAGAACTGCTGGTTCAACTTGAAGCAAAGCTTGCATGAGCTGGTCCTTGAACTCTTTACTGACTTTTGAGGACAATGTGCTGTCTTCATTGATACTTCGCCTAGTGAAATTCTTAAGGTATGTGGCAGCAGCAACTTTTTGACCATGATTTTCGCCTCCTATAGATTTAAAAACAAGCAGGTAAATTATGTTAAACCAAGTACAGCTGAGTAATGATCTTTATGAGCAAGTGAGCTCTGGCAATTTATTATTAAGACAGCACGATAATCAACACAAGCAGCGTGGATCGAGAAAAGGATCAAAATAAAATCCAGTCTCATTTTGGCTGCTTAGAGAATGTGGTTAAGAAAAATCGAAAAAAGACCCTTTTTCAAAGTTAAATTCTTCACTGACCTTGATTTTCGCCATGTAAAAAGTACTGGCTAAATAATATCCTATCAATTCAATTTTACCATTTTCAAGGAATCGAAATTAAAATTAAGCGCAATTAGCCAATTACGAACATAAATAAGATGGGCTTTGACCTCTTATTTGTTAATTCAGCCATGTAATTGAGAAACAAGAAACTTAGGGCGGGTTTGGTTTAAACCATCTCATCTTATCTCATCTCATCTCATATAATCATTATAATTTTTTCAAACTTTTACATAACATATAATAAAAAAAAATCAACTTTCTCAAATTTTAATATTAAAAAATATTTTATAATAATATTTTATTCAACTTTTAACAAAATATTTATTTGCTTAACGTTACGATGGAAATAAGAAAAATTGAAACGAAATCATTTTCGACGTTAAACTCTGCCATGTTCCTTATTTTTACTTCAATTCTTCGCAACAGACATGTCAATGAGTGTATGAAATGACAAGGAAAAATACAGAACTGAACCAAATTGTATTGCAGGCGGTATTTGGTATATGGGAAATTTGAATTTTTGCAGTTCTACTGGCAATAAAAAGAAAAGGGGGAAGGGGGAAGAAAGAAAGGCAATTCAAAAAATCAGTGTGGGGTTATTACCGGTGGCGATGGAGAGGAGAGAAAAAGTGAAGTAAGGGAGCTGAGAAAGGTGATCGAGAGCTTCCGAAGCAGTTCGAACAACGTGACCATCAGGGCTGAGCGTCTCGCTTAGCAGATGAGCGATTTGAGCGACCTCCATTGAGGTTGTCCAAGATTTGTGGCTCAGCAGAAACCCTAGCTTGTGTGTCGACTATATGCAGAATTATTGCGCGGGAAATTTGTTTATACTTTATAGAGTAGATCGCAGTGGCAGTCTGCAGAGATGTGAAAATCCGTAAAAACCATAATCCAAAACTGATTTGGAGATGCGGGGTATCGAACCCCGTACCTCTCGCATGCAAAGCGAGCGCTCTACCGTTTGAGCTACATCCCCGATTACGTCCATAAACGGTTACAATAATAGACTTATCTAATTGAATCAAAATTGCTAACCATTTTGGCTAGGTAAAAACATGACTGTTCATCCGACCCGACCAAGGGCAATTCCTTTCGGCCGCTTGTCCGATTACTCGAGCTGAAAACCATGTCGGGAAAACAGGCATTCCGAACTGAACCTTTCCCCTTTTTTTTCTTTTTTCCTTTCTTAAACAAATTTTAATAAATCTTTTTATTTATGTGGTAATAATCTTGAAAATTTTTATTAACATTCTATACAAAAAATTTGAAAGAAACAAAATCAATACATAAATTAAGAAATTACTTAAAAGTTAGTTATGAGATTAAAAGAAGTAATAATAATAATAATAATAATAATAATAATAATAATAATAATAATAATAATAATAATAATAATAATAATAATAATAATAATAATAATAAAAAGAGTGATAGAAGACATACTAAAACCTCTATTGATGTCGTATTTGGCGAGCCTAGACTACTCAGTGCTAGCAGCACTCGGGTAGTGACCTGCACAATGAAGAAGGGGGACCTCGGGGTCCGTTGTTCTTTCGAAACTTATGTCAGTCTCTATGTATGAAATGAAGAGAAAATAATAATGGAGATGAGTGTAGAAGTTCACAGACGTTCACCTTTTGTTGTTTGCGGGTAACGTCTATTTATACTTATCGGCCTGATCTCCATGGTAGTAAAGTATTATTCTGTAGGAGATTGATCTTGCCGCCTACTCGTCGAGCTATAAAGCACTTTAGGCTTGCCATGTGTAGTCCAAACTCTTAGTTGTTTTGAATGTAGCGAGCCTTCTTCCCTAAGTTTCATTAATGCTTGGTGTAAACTGTCCTAGATATTCATGGGTTGCATTGAATGCAACGTTCCTTCTTTCTTAAATCTCCCCGTCTGTCACTTCTGGATTGTGATATTTCCAGTCGGCAAGTTCATCTATTTATTGGTTAGTGGTTTCTCGACTATCTTCCTTGTCACATGTTCTATTTGCTCATTTCCTTGATCTGGGCTTTCAATATATCCGAGGCCCAACCTGTTTCTCATGTCTGGGTTTGGGCCTGGACCTGTATTCAACCTAGAGAATAACTCCCTTCATAGTACCTCACAAATTTTTAGCACAATTTGGGGGCTGTAAATTATAAAGAAAATTTCTTGTGTTCCTTTGAATTCTAACCATGTGGGCTCTTATGGAGGGCAGAGATATTTGCACATGCATATTCGCCTGTCTCCCTTCTCCAAGCCCTCGGGATGTGAAACGTTCCCTGATCACATTGTCTTCTCGTGCATTTAAAAATAAAATATGCTAGTTAATATTTTTGCTCTGTTCTTTACATTCATATTTCCTCACCTACTTTTTTTTCGTTCCTATTTCCTTTAGTTCAGTTCTTTTCGTTCCTATTTCTTCAGCTGCTTTTTTTTTCATTCCTATTTCCTTTAGCTTCGTTCTTTCTATTCCTATTTCCTCAACTACTTTCTTTTCGTTCATATTTCCTTTAGCTTCTTTCTTTCCGTTCCTATTTCCTTTAGCTCCATTCTTTTAGTTCCTATTTCCTCAACTACTTTATTTTCGTTCCTATTTTTCCAGCTACTTTCTTTTCATTCCTATTTCTTTTGTCACGTTGCTTTTCCTTTTATTTGCTCATTCATGGCAGGAGAGATACTTGACCACGTATGAGGCAAGCACGAAGCTTGAACTTGGCGGGAGATGAGGTGAGCGCAAAGCTTGAACTGTTGGGAAAGCTTGTTGGGGAAGCTTACTAATAAAAGGATGGTGAGAATTTGGATGATGAGTAGTATTACTCAATAAAAAATATATTAAATAGTAAAAAATATGCAAAAACAAACTAATAAAAGCACTAGTAATGAGCTAGTCATAGACAACATTTAGTTAGTTAAGTCAAATACACTTGTAACAAACTCTCCAAATCTACAGTAAATTTAACCTTGAGACTTTTGACTGGTTATATATTTTTGTCTCATCGAGTCATTAATATATTCTCATGCTTTATGCAGGTGGGTTTTTTTTTTTTCTTTAATTTTGTTTTTGTTTATCTGTGAGCTACAACCTACACGTGCAGTAGAGTTTTTACTTTACGATAATCTAGCAGTTTAATTTGTAAGCTACAGTTGTGGAGTTGAGTATACCCTTTTTTTTTATGCATATTCAAGTTAACATTAAAAAAATAAAAGGCCCAAAGTCATCTTTACTTTTAGAAGCCCGAGTGTTTTTTTAAGATCTGAAATTTCAGTACGGAGAGATCAAAAACTCCAACAATTTCTGGAAGATTCAGCCAAAACAGCCCAGCCTAATATTGATTTACCCATTAATCCACATTTAAAACTGAAAGAACTCACAACGTCCTCTCAGATCACTTCTGCTTACTATTCTGCTAAGGATGCTCAATCATCCAAAGATAAGTTCGTAAATGAAGAAACTGAAGATAATTCATCTTTGTCTCCTACAGCTTCTGATATGGCCCCTTCCATTCCTCCAATTCATCATAGTCTTACTGTTTTAAATAAACCATTTTCTTATGATTTAATTGCCCTAGTTGACGAATACAAATCAAAAGAAAACCATGATAAGCGAAAAACTTATCATGCGACTTTTTCTGATTCTGAAAAATTTCGTGTTAAAAAGAAATGGAAAGAAAAAATGAATGAGCTTCAAAGGCACATTCTTTTCTTTGATTTTATTGAAAATTATTATACTTCAAAAAATAGTTTAAATATTGTGAAAATTGATTTTGTCACAGAAGATGGAAAAACTGTCATTATATCCAGCCATCCACCTCTTGACAGTGTGATTTTTACTCATAAAGGAGCTGAAGTTACTGCTTCTCCTTTCAAGCTTCCTGAAATAGGATCCAATAAAGAAATAAAAAAGATTATTTTACAAAATAATTTTGTAAATCTTAACCTACATAATATTGGACAACAGCTTGATCGAATTGAAGAGAAAGCAGAAAAACCTGTTTTTGCTTCTACTCCTCTTTTACATACAATTGAAAATCCTTTGGTTTACCCCAAAGAACAGTCTCAAAATATTTCGAAAACTATTAAAAAACCTTTGATTATTTTACCACAGGCTCGGCCAAAAATCCAATTTACCGAACCACAAGCCAAGACCTTGGATAAAATTAATCAAATGCTTGCTGATCTTAAAAAAGAATAGCCTTCTACTAGTACTCTTAATAAAAGAGAAACTGTTCTTGTTGAAACTACAGATGAATCCTCTAACGATGAATCCTCTGAAGCCAAAGAAATTTATTTACTTGAAAAAAATTTTCATGATTTTAAATCTGAAATTACCAGAATAACTTCGAAAAAACCCAAACCAATGAGTTTAACGAAGAATTGGTATTCCAGGCCTACTCCTCCTGATTTACAATTTGAAGAAAAAGTTTTCCAAACATAATCTTCATATTCTGTTGATAAAGTTTACGAATGGAATATTGATGGATTATCTGAACAAGAAATCATCAATACCATGAGTAAAATATCTTTGATTGCAAATGCTTATATTAATAACAATATTCAGCAACATGATATTGTTATGATTTTAGCCAATAGTTTTTCTGGTGTTTTACGAAGTTGGTGGGATAAACATCTCACTGAAGATACTAGGCAAACCATTCAGAATGTTGTTAAGTGTAATGATGAAGGTTTACCTATTTTTGATGAAGCCATAGGAAGGGCCTACCCTGATGGCATTAATACTTTGATCTACATTATTATTAAACATTTTGTTGGAATTCCTTCCAATATTACCAATCGAATTTCTGATTATTTGAATAATTTGAGATGCCGTCAAATGTCTGATTATAGATGGTATCAAGATGTTTTTATTTCTCGAGTAATGCTTCGTGACGACAGTCATAAGCCTTACTGGAAAGAAAAATTCATTGATGGATTACCTCGTTTATTTGCTCTCAAAGTCAAGGAACAACTTACTGATATCTCGGGTTTTATTAATTATGAAAATTACACCTATGGTGATATTTTCAGTATAATTAAGAAACTTGGTATTAGTATGTGTAACGATCAAAGAATGCTTCATGAACAATTGAAAAATAGCAAACAGGCCAAATATGAAATGAGAAATTTTTGCGAACAATTCGGCCTTCAGTCTATTCCTCCATCAAGACGAAAGCATAAACAAATTATTAAACATTATAAACCTCGTGGGGAATTAAGGAGAAAACCCCGTGATGATTTTTATAAAAAACCTTATTCAAAATCTCGTTCTAAAAAATCTTCCAAATCGTTTTCCAAATGGTTTCCAGAGAAAAAGAAATTTGAAAAATGAACTTGTTTTAATTGTGGTAAATCTGGACATTTTGCAAATAAATGTCCTGAAAAATCCAATAAATTAAAAAAGAAACTTAATCAGCTGAAAATCAATGACGATGATCAAGAAACATTGTTTCGACTCCTGAAAACACAGACTTCTTCATCATCTGATAATAATGATTTTAGCTCTAGTGATTCAGAATATCACTCAGAAGTTAAATATGTTGATTCTCCTAATATAAAACTTGGTTGTAACTGCAATGATTCTTGTTGCAAATCTTTGAGTAAAACAATTAATGTTTTAACCAAAATCGAAGAACAAGAAAATCTTTTATTAAACTTGATTTCTCAAATTACCAATCCCAAGTTAAAAGAAGAATATCTTCTTAAACTTAAGAAGACTATGGTTCGTCAAGAACCAGAAACTTCTAAACAAAGGATTAATTTTCAAGAAACTTTGGAACGATTTCAGAAGAAAAAACCCAAAGATATTTCAATCAGTGATTTACAACACGAAATTAATTTTATCAAAAAAGAGATAATTGAACTTAAAACTGAGATCAATAATCTCAAAACTGATAATGATGTTTTAAAACAAGAAGTTTTAATCTTAAAAGTTGAAAAACAACTTGATCAAGACATTCATTCGGATAATGAGCAAACAAATGATTCAGATAATGGTCAAAAAGAAAAGAAATCTTCTGATAACCAAATCTGTTTGATCCATCATACCATTCCTCCTAAATGGTTTTCACGTGTTACTATTGTCGTTTGTCATGAATTTTCTTTTTCTGTCGTTGCTATGATTGATTCTGGTTCTGATTTAAATTGCATTCAAAAAGGTTTAATCCCTAGTAGATATTTTGAAAAATCTACTGAACGATTACTTTCTGCAAATGGTTCCAGGATGCAAATCAATTATGAGTTAAATACAGCTCATGTTTGCTAAAACAATGTTTGTTTTAAAATTTTCTCTGTTTTGGTCCGAAATATGTCTGATAAAGTCATATTAGGAATTCCTTTTATCTCCTCCTTATATCCTTTTTTGTCTGAAAAAGATAGTATTACTACTGATCCTTTTGGACAAAAAGTTAAATTTAAATTTGCTTCAAAAATTGAAATAGATACTGATAAGAGTTTGAAATCTTTATTATCTGCAAAAAACAAACATCTGTGTTTTCTCCAACAAGAAATCAGATACAAAAAGATTTCTGAACAATTATCTAGTACATTGCTTCAATCAAAAATCGAGAATTTTAACAAAAAATTGATTTTTGAAATTTGTTCTGATCTTCCCAATGCCTTTTGGTATAGGAAAGAACATGTTATTTCATTACCTTACATCAAAGGTTTTAATGAAAAAGATATTCCAACTAAAACTCGACTTATTCAAATGAATAGCGAGACTTTAGAATTTTACAAAAATGAAATTGAAGATCTTTTTCGAAAAAAGATTATCAGGCATAGTAAGTCACCCTGGTCTTGCGCTGCTTTCTATGTCTAAAAAAATGCTGAAATTGAAAGAGGAACCCCTCGTCTTGTTATTAATTACAAATCCTTGAATAAAGTCTTAAAGTGGATTAGGTACCCTATTCCCAACAAAAATGACTTGATTCATAGGCTTTGTGATGTTGTTGTCTTCTCTAAGTTTGACCTTAAGTCAGGATTTTGGCAGATCCAGATTAGTGAGTCAGACAAATACAAAACTGCTTTTACCACCCCTTTTGGGCATTTCGAATGGAATGTAATGCCCTTTGGTCTTAAAAATGCTCCAAGTGAATTTCAGATTATCATGAATGATATTTTTAATTCATTTTCCAAATTCACTATTGTATACATTGATGATGTGCTAATATTTTCCAAATCTATTGATGAACACTGGAAACATTTGAATTCGTTTCTGGATATCATTAGATTCAATGGTCTTGTTGTTTCCGCTCGAAAAATCAAATTATTCCAAACCAAGATTAGATTCCTTGGTTATGATATTTCTGAAGGTAAAATCAGGCCTATTAATCGGGTTATTGAATTTGTTGACAAATTTCCTGATGTTATTACTGATAAAAAACAGTTACAAAGATTTTTTGGATCTCTTAACTACGTTGCTGAATTTTACCAAGATATGAGGAAACAATGTCGTCCCCTTTTCAAACGACTCCAACAAAATCCTCCACCTTAGTCAGATATTCACACTGCTTTGGTTCGAAAAATCAAGGCACATGTCAAAACTCTACCATGTCTTGGTATTCCTACTTCTGATTCTTTTAAAATTGTTGAAACTGATGCCTCCGAAATTGGTTACGGTGGCATTCTGAAACAACACTCTATTTTACCAGGCTCGTCTGAACAAATTGTTCTTTTCCACTCTGGAGTCTGGAATTCTGCACAGATTAATTATAGTACTATTAAAAAAGAAATATTATCTATTATACTATGCATCTCTAAATTCCAAAGTGATCTTTTTAATAAGAAATTCTTATTAAGGATTGATTGCAAAAGTGCTAAATATGTATTAGAACAAGATGTTGAAAACATTGCATCAAAACATATTTTTGCACGATGGCAAGCTATTTTAAGTGTCTTTGATTTTGATATTGAATTTATCAAAGGATCTCAAAATTCCATTCCTGATTTTCTCACTCGTGAATTTTTGCAGACACCTAACCATGGAAAGGAAAAAAGGACCCCGAAATAAACACTCCACCCTTGCCTCCCTCAATACATTATCTGCTTTACCACTCATTCCTGATAAGAGATTTATAAAAAATGAACCTGCATCCCCCATTGAAATTGCCAATAGGTTCACCACCTTAGGTAAAATTACTCAATCTGCTTCATATGCTTCAACTGTGGCCACTGATTATGATCCCTATGCTAAAGTTGTTGCTCTAGCACCTGCTCAAACATCATACATGTTCCAAAAATCCAAATCCCCCTACATCCGAAAATGCTATCCTGCTAACCTATTTTACATTGAACCAAATAGAACCAAGCAGAATGATCCATTCAAAATTGCTACCTCCTATTTTCCCCCCGGTTTCCATTGGATTCCAGAAAACCCTGCCAAAAATCTACAATTCTACACTAATATTTTGATCCAAACCAATTCTCTTTTCATAAAACCAATTCATGATAAGATTGATCAAAATAAACTCATTTACCACAGTGCTTATTTTATCCACTTAATCACAGAAGAAGAATGGGGTACCAACCCCTTCTCCTCAAAAAGATTAGGTGACTCTGATATTCTGTTCAACTACCACGATTACATTAAAGCTTGGTTTCGTTTCATGCTTCACCAAGTTTCTGATATGAGCCATTCTTGGTTCTTTAATTTTGACAAAAAATTCTATTGAACTTTTCCTTACTGGTTCAATCAATGGTGGGACCAATTTGGATTAATTTCAGAAAATTTTCCTGATGAACTGATTACTACATTCAAATGCTTCACAAGTGCTGTTACTGCAAAGCTGGATAAACACCAGCAAAAATTTTCTTTTGTTCTCCCTTTTTGCCACCGGTATAAATTACCATGGATAATGAGATGGAGTTATGAAAGAAATGGTGATATTTTGGTACGACACTGTTTCACTAAATGGTGGGATAAGTACAAATACACCACAAAAATCAATGATTATGTAATTCGGGATTTCCCACAGACTGCTCCTGAGCTTCAAGACAGAGAGAAGTTCCCCGAAATCCCCCTCAGATCTCTTAATACACCTGCTTCAACTGGACATCCTCAGCTCCAGGCCCCTGCCTCCTCCTCTGCTTCAAACAAAGGAAAGGCAATTGCTTCAACTGCTTCCTCTACAAAATCCTCCAAGACCAAGAAAAAGAATATCATTCCTAAACTTGATAATAAGGATTTAATTAAATTGGTTATGAAATCTATTAATCAAGATGACTCTGATGATAACAAATCAGAAGCATCTTCCGAGGCTTCATTTGATAATGACCCATATTCCAACATCTTCGGACGTGACAAAGAGTATGACACTCCAAAACTATTTGATGATGAATGATCCTTGATGCATGCTGATTCAACATCCCCCGCGATCAACGCTGAATCGGATGAAGAACAGCACACTACTTTTGATGTCTGATTCCCCCCGCGATCACCGCTAAATTGGAAGAAGACACTTGCTGATTAAATGATCTTTACTGTGCTGAAAAGTAAAAGTACTATTCACTTTTACTGTTCATTTTAACTGATCATGACCGGCTTTTTTAATTTATTGTTTCATTTAACTGTTCATGTAACACTGTTGTAACAGTGCTCCCCTCGCTTATAAAAGGGAAGCCTGGTCTCAGTAGGAGGCATCACTTGTTCTCCACTTGCATTTCTCACCACCTCTCCCTCTCGGTATTTCCGACCTTCCTTCTCTTCTTCTTCCATCTTCTCTCCTCTCACTTGTGATCTTACTTTCTGATTATTGTAATCTTGTGATTAAACTTGTATTTTGTTTATATTAATTTGAATACAAGTTTATTTTCATATCTAATTATTATTAAAATTAAAATAAATAAAAATTTTAGAATTAAAACAAATAAAAATTATAAATAGATATTTAAATGAAATAGTGAAATATTTAGAGAATTTTTTATTTAACGTTGTTGAAAAGTGACTAATTAAATTAAAAAAAGTGAATTTCTTAATAAAATTTTGAGTAAAAAAAGCTAAACCATTATTAATACTCTAAAGTAGAACTCCACTACTAATAAATAAATAAAAAGGAAAAAAAAGTTATTATTATCATATAATTGTTTTAAAATTATAATAATGAGACAATAAGGTTTGGTTTGGTTTGGTTATTGAGATAAGACATACCGTCTTATATAGTTATTATAATTTTTTTAAATTTTTATATAAAATATAATAAATAATTTAATTTTTTAAAATATTTAAATAAAATTTATATTAAAAAAATATATTATAATAATATTTTATTTAATTCTCAATTTGTATATGATATTATCTCATCTATATAATCAAATGTATCTAAAGCATGTTTTTAGAGAAATAACGAAATATACACTGCAGATATCCTTTTTATGTTTTTTTTCAATTTTTTGATTTTTTCAGAAAGAGAAAGTGACCCAAACCAATTAAGGGAAAAAAAAAAGACTAGAGAGGATTGGCGGTACACGTGGAAGTAGCTAGCTAGCACACTCCATCAACACGCAGGCAACTGCCGAACTTCGTGACCACGACTCATGCCACGTTCTCGTCATGCACCGGACTTTCATCCTTTATAATAAACTCACTCTCCGTCCCTCTCAAACTCCCACATCAAGAAAACTACTGCAGAAACACAAGACTTTGCTGCCACAGTTGCTTCAAAAATGCCAGGCTTGACGATCGGAGACACAGTTCCTGACCTTGTGGCCGACAGCACCCATGGAAAAATCAAGCTTCATGACTACATCGGTGATAGCTGGACCATAATCTTCTCTCACCCGGGTTGGTATTCTAAATACTGTGCCAATTAATTGCATGCTAGCTTTTTATTCCTTTGATCATGGCGTGTTTGACATGTTTTAATTGGCTTGGAATCTTGGATGGATGTGTTTGACATGCCAGCCGATTTCACGCCCGTCTGCACTACGGAACTGGGGAAGATGGCAGCCTATGCTCCGGAGTTCGCTAATCGAGGCGTCAAGCTCGTGGGTGTGTCTTGTGATGATGTGCAATCGCACAACGAGTGGATTAAGGATATTGAAGCCTACACTGTAGGTTTACTTTTTAATTTCTGATCATCTGGCTTTTCGACCAAAATAAAAGTGTCAATTTAGATTTGTACGTCTATTTACACATGCGCGCGATGTGCATGCATGCAGCCTGGGTGCAAGGTGACATATCCTATCCTTGCTGATCCCAACCGAGACATCATCAAGCAACTGAACATGGTAGACCCAGATGAGAAAGGCAACTCCGGAAAACCGCTCCCATCTCGAGCTTTGCATATAGTAGGACCCGACAAGAAGGTATGATCATCTATGCTCATTTCCTCGTATTTGAAAGCCAATTAATCTTGTCTGAATTGGTCTATAAATTACTTGTTAATAATTTGTCCAAACATTTTGTTGGGATCGTTTAGGTAAAGCTGAGCTTTCTGTACCCGGCAACTACTGGCCGAAACATGGACGAAGTGGTGAGGGTGCTGGATTCCCTGAAGAAGGCATCTAGGTACAACTACAAGATTGCCACTCCAGTAGATTGGAAACAGGGAGATCCTGTGGTCATTTCACCGAGCGTGTCCAATGAGCAGGCCAAGGAGATGTTCCCCCAGGGTTACAAGACTGTGGAACTCCCATCCAAGAAGGACTACCTTCGTTTTACCAATGTGAAAAATGAAAATTAACCGTCCTAGTTAAGGGCTTCTGACTTTGAAGAAGGGTACCAAATGATGTGTGGAATGAAGTTTATATATATATATATATATATACATATATTATATCCAAAGCAAATAGTCTATAACATGCGTCTTCTGATCTGTACGATGTTTTTATGCTTATGAAACAACAATATATTACCGTAAATTCAGGGCTTGTTTGGATAGAGAGTGTGGTATCCCTAATATTAGGCCTGCTTCAAACTTATTTCTACTGTCAAATTTACTGATCAATATTTTCCTACTTCAATAACTACATATATTAAAAAACTTTATTTTGAAACTCTTTTTTTATATTGAATCTAATCGATCAATACATACAGATTCCTTTAAAATTACTGAAAATTTTTGAGAATTCAGCCAAAAATCTCCAAAATAAACTCACAAAATTGTTTCATCTCATCATTATAATTTTATTAAATTCTCATTTAAAATATAATAAACAATTTAACTTTTTCAAATTTTAATTTAATTTTTTCAAATTATAAAATAATAATAATATTTTATATAACTTTCATCTATCATCTTACAAGATCCCTTGATTGCTTTTTTTATTTTATTTTATTTACTTTCTATTTCTCTTTTTAAATGGATCAGAAGTCCGAGTTATTCGTTTTTCCGCTCGTAAAAGGTTACAACTAAAAAAAATTATTGGAACTAGCGTAATGAATATCATTAATTATTGAGGATCGATGTTGTCTACTCTGACTGAATCAATATTTACGAGGCTTGTACATCTAATCTGGATCCTGATGTTGATTTAAATTGTACATCTAAAGAGATTTAAAAAATATATGAAAAAAAAAAACAGCCTTCTTGATCATGAGGCTCGCGCGGGTGCCACTCTCGGTGGCTCCAGCAGGCAGCAGTACTGCCGTTACACGAAGACTGCTCGGCTGGCCTGGTTTGTGATATAAGTAATTTTCTTGGTGTATCAGTTCAAAAGCCATTGATGATCATCCAAATTTTACTGAGCTCGCGGGCAGTACACACTCTCAAGTCATAAAATCTTAGATGAGGGGTACTAATTGCTTGCAAATCTTTACAGCCAGATCACTATCAGAATTCACTTTCTGTGAAATGGAAAGTATCAATAGAGTTTGGTATATGTACTTAATTAATGGCAAGATAATTAAGGATAAAAACTTGAAGCACATCAAGCTGAGTTAGGACACACGTGTCAAGACAAAAACATCTTTGAGAGAAATTTTTATACCTCTTTGGTTATACAAATCATCTAAACTCATCTCATCTAATCTAATTATTACAATTTTTTTAAAATTTCACACAAAATATAATAAATAATTTAATTTTTTAAAATTTTTAAATAAAATAATATTCTGACAATATTTTATTCAACTTTCATCTCAGTATAACCTAACGAGGATATTTCATCATTTCTATGCATATTTATTGGTGGTGACATTTAAAATGTAACACATTGCCATGTGTGATTTGTATAATAAATCTAGGATGAAGATTAATATTGTTCTACTTAGAGTATAGTATATGTTAGATATAAATATGTTTTGCAGGTGAGGAAAGATCTAGAGTTGTAGGCGGCTAAAGGCCACGATCACATCGGACTCATGTGACATGGGACAATTAAAGGATTTAGCTATATTAAATGCATAGGTTTTGCTACACAACTTCTTACTATTTATCTACACTCCACACTCCATATTTTTTAATATTTTAAAAAAAAAAAATTTGAATTTATTTTTTTTAAAATATTTCAAATTTTTTTATTTACTATTCATATAAAAATTATTTAATAAAAAATTTTTTAAAAAAGATAGAGTGTGGAGTGTTGGGAAGTTGGGAAGATTTATTATAAATGCATTATTTGGGTTCAGGGACAAATTCAACTACTCGTATCCCTCTAATATCGGGATTGGTCCATAAAAATAAATAGGGGTGTTCATCCGGGTTCCGACCCGGGAACCCAGGTAGACCCGGACTAGAACCCGGGTTTCAAGCCCGGGTCGGAATGGTCCGGGTCAGACTTGGGCCGGAACCCGATGGATCCGGGTTTTTAAAATCCGGAAATCCGGGTTCCGGGTTTTACCCGGATTTTTTTTTTTTTTAAATGTCTGGTTTAGAAGTTTTTTTTTTTATAAAAGCTTATAATTAAAATGTTGAAAAGCATAATTCTTCTATATTTATTAAAAAAATTTTAAAAAGGTGTTGAAAATCATAATTTTTTATAAAAGCATATATTTTATGAAAAAAATTTCTGAATCATCATTAAAAAGCATAATACTAACATTTTCCAGAATAATAAAAAAATATAAAAATGAAAAACTAAAATGCATGCAATCCACTACATATTACACTATTTTGTTATTTACACATTACATTACATTGCAAAATACAAAACTACAAGATATGAATTACAAAATAATTTCGGCAAGTAGCAACTTCAAGTGATCTGACTGAGAGAAATCCTGCACATTTTGTAAGCAGAAAAGGTCAGTACAAAATTACTAGCAAGGGGCTAAACAACATTTCAATATATTGCAAGACTGAACATGAAGTATTGATTCCACAATTCCAAACCCTAAAGAAAACACATCTTGGTCAAAGCACACAAATATATCAAAAAGAAATACCAAGTCACCAATATTTTGGTGAAAGTTAAAAAATATACCTTCTACATTCAAATCTACAACATCTTTCAACATTCACAATATGCATCAAAATCTATATCTCCACGAGTCTATAAAACTCTATTCACAAATGAAATGCCAATATACAGAATATTGGGTTTTTTTTTTGGTTTGATTAAACAAAATATGAGATTGATCATTAATGAAATATTGAAATTCACTCAGTGTCCTTGGACATTTATATTGAAATGCATGAATGGAGGAAGCTCTAGGCTGATGTCGATTCTGCCGCTCTGTCCTTTGGAGCCAAGGAGTGTTCTAGTTTAAGATCTCCAACTCCCTTTGTGACAATATTAGGATATGTTTGTATCATTACTCTTTCTTACACTTCACATCAACCATAACGTGGCCATCACATGATATTATACAGATAACAACATTTTACTAAACTCTGTTATAATCTACTCTGCTTCCCCATTCTTTAAGATAATCTACAAAGCATACCTTTGAAATATAAGTACAGTAGCTAACTGCTAAATATTGCTCCTAGTGATCGACTCTCCAAGTTGTTCCCAGTTACATGTCTTCTTGAATCTTCCCCCAAATTTTAATTTGACCAACTCTTGTTACCCTAAAACAAAGAATAGTGATTTGGTTGGAGCTAGAGAGTACAGACTACAAGGAGCTTCTACTGGCATGGACCATGCCTACAGATCATAACAAAACAATACATTTTTATACAAATCAACAATAAGAAAGCACAGAGCAATAAAATAAAGCCCCAAAGAGCAGGCAAACGCATGGCCGATATCATTTTGGGGCAAACAAAGAGCAGATCTCTGATCATTCATTTATATGGCTTTTAACAACAAAACATGAGAATTAGAAGAACCAAAACGTAAACTCTCAAAAACTTTAAAAAAAAAAAAAAACCCCCATGTTAAACAAAAAAGAGTAGATCTAGAAAAATAACTGCATATACTCTATACCTACATAAGATTTGTTCAAAGGCATTGCTCATAGATCGAGAGAGAGAGAGAGAGAGAGAGCGACTTACCGAAGTGAGAGAGGAGAGATTTACCGAAATGAGAGAGAAAGAGAAGAGATACTTAACGAAATGAGAGAGAGAAGAGAGACTTACCGATCGAAAGTCTGGCCAGCGGTGAAGGCGAGAGAGAGAGAGATGGCGGCAAAACTTGAAGGAGAAGGCTAGGGTTTCATGGCTTAAGGGGGGGGGGGAGAGAGAGAGAAGAGATAAGATTGATTCGGGAGGGAGGGGGTGGGTTAGGCTTAGGTTTTTTTTTTTTTAATTAAAACCGGGTACCAGGGTTAAGATCCGGTACTCGGGGTGTAAAATCGTAACCGGCCCGAGTTGGGCTTGTTAGGAGTGATGCGGGTTCCGGCCCGGATACAATCCAGGCCGGAACTCGTAACCGGAACCCGGATAACCGGGTTCCGGACCGGGCCGGATAAAAATCCAGCCCGGATGAACAATCTTAAAAATAAACCCCTAGAAAGACTTTATTAAGATGGAGACCTATCCAATCGATGTAACCGTATCCCGACAAGATACAAATCTACAAAGATAAGTCCAAGCGAAAGATTCATGCCAGATGAACACTATCAACTGCCGAATCATATTCTAAAAGGTAAAATACCAAAATGGGCTCTAACAATCGTACTTATGGAGATTTTTTGTCATAGTAGGTCATCTCAATCCTTATAAATAGCCTACCATGTATGTACCAACGATTCAAAGTTTCATTAGTCATTAGAAGAACCTAACTCCTTAATGACTTAAGCATTGAAGGCATCCCTCACTAGGTTCCTTGAGATTTCTTTCATGGTTTTAGGTTGCTAGGGCACACTGCAAGCATACCTGAATTAACTGTTAGTTAACGGCACAGGAGGAGAAGATCACACAAACTACTAATGGAGTCATGCACTGGGAAAAGAAATTGTTCAAGTTCTCAAGTAATTTGGGCAACCAAAGGATTAGAAGATTCACCTTCCCGCGAGATAGATAGAGAAGGTGGAACCCGCGAGGAGGAACCAAAAACCTTCGGTAGGATTAGGACTTTGAGGAGCTGCCCTGGATAAAGGATTGTTAGTCGTCCAATTGATTTGAGCTACCTGTGAAGCCATCGGAGGTGCCGCAACATGAATGTCCCCAAGCTTTGGCAAGGGGACCATGAGTTGATTCCCTAAAAGCTCAACGGAAGCATAGTCACTTCCAACGACCATCAAGGAGTGGGCCGAGCTAATAGTAGCATCCTTTGGAACTTCCTTGCCAATAGTGGCTATGGGCGAGGATTCACCCAAGGGAGAGATGGTAGCCTAAAAAACTCTAGGATTTCTCCTCTTAAGACAATGACGTGGTGCATACGAATTAGCAACAACTTCCGCATCCTTCGTTGCGGTCTCAGGCTCTTCCCCGCAACCCTCCAATACTTCGACAAATTCACTTGCAGTCGAAAAGGAGGACAACGACTCAAATCTTTCATACAATGCTTTGAGAAAGGAACCGTGGAAGACATTAGGAATCATGTTGAAAAACTTAAGAGTCCAATAGTTAACCCAAGCCCTGGGCTCGTTGGTTAATCACATATGCTAGGTGATTAGGATGTACCAATTGGGGTGAGCACTAATTTTCTTGACGATGGCCAAACGAAGGGACAATTGATGGTTGAGGAGGCTCCATGCTCCTCTCTAGGCTAGCAGGGTTGCGACTGGCGCATGACCCACCATGAATTCCATCACCCTCAGCATATGGTAGCTTTCCTTTGGGGCCCGATGGGCAAGACTAGAGCTCTTGCGCCCATGAAAAGATTTTGGACCCACCGAACAAAGCATTGGACGACATACAACTCGCAATCGATCTGGTGTCACAAATAAATGGTCAATGTTTTCTCCAATGAGGACCATGTTAGAATTGACAAAGTTTGGGTTTTTCCTAACCCATGAATAAATAAAATCCAAATGCTCTGTCTCTCCCTTGGTGGGAGTAGCTTCGAAATCACGATCGTTGGGAACATAACACGAATAAGCCCTTATAGGAAAGTCACGATGGCTGGCCTCACCAATGGGAAACTCCTAACCAATTCCATAAATGAAAGAAAAACTTCTAGTCTCAATTCTTACGTGGGAATAGTGGGATTCCAAATAGTCATTTTGTAAACGAAAGCTATATTGGTTCCTATTATACCGGCTGACACCATATATATGGAAGATGGAAACCTAACCAATTGTATATCGGTATCAGTCAAAGATAAACCCTATTAAAGTGTTACCAAGATGGAAACCTAACCAATTGTATATTGGCAAAATATGGATCTACAGGGATAAGTCCAAGCTAGATATCCGCATCAAATTGGCGCTATCAATGGTTGAACCGTGCTCCAAAAGATAATACACCAAACTGGATACTGAGGATCGTGGTTATGGAGAGATTTTGTCATAGTAGGTCACCTCAACCCTTATAAATTGCCTACCAAGTACGTATAATCGATTCATAGATTCATGACTATAAGAGTAACTCCTCACACAGATGTAGAGAATGTACCTTCATTCTCCATGTGAGAAGATCTGATTTATATAAAAAAAAAACTTAAATTATTTTGTAAATTAAATCCCACTTTGTCAATTAATATGGAGGATATACCCTTTACATCATTGATATGATAATGTTTGAAGTAAAAAAAAAATATTATTTTAAAATTGAGTAATGTTATTCATTATCTATTTTTTCATCATCTCATGACGTGATAGTAGATGATTGGAGATTATTTATTATATTTTATTTATGAATTTATCATCTAATGCCACATCATAAAATAATGAGAAAGTAATAAAAATATTGATGATGAATATATTTTTTCAAACTTTTTTATAAACCAACTGTCCACACTTTCGAAAACAAATTGTTTTCTTTTAAGACAAGGAGACTTTACAAGCTTTTCAAAAAGTCTCAATATTGGCTCCGTTTTTATGCTTTAATTATATACCCATGATTGCTTGTTCTTATTTTGCTCGCCATTGCCCATTTTGGTGGAGTTGGACTCAATAGCTCTTAGGCTCTAGCAAACGTTTGAATTCAAATCCCAATATTCCTCTCTTTTTTTTTTCCTTTTCTCTGGTAATGTGTTTTTTCCTTTAAAATCAGTGTAGGGACATTAGGTCCCATTTTAACGGATAACAACAACATTGTAATCATGGTTTTACTACTTTTCCTTCCTCAAATTGCCCACCAATATCCTTACGACTGAATAATTAAGAACTTTAAGGGCTTGATCAGATCCATGAAATATTTTAGAATTATTTAAATAGTAGTAAAATAATTTGACTTAAGATGTTTGTATAAGTTTTTGAAAAATAAAGAAAAAAAAATTGAATAAAAATATTATATAGAATATAATTTTTGAATATAATTTTTTTTTGATTTTTATATTTTATTTTGAAACTTGTAAAAGTTATATTGATTTTGTATTTGAATAATGATTAGGTAATAATTAAAAAAAAAGTTAAAAATCTAAAATTGAAATATATTTTGTATTTAAACGAACATCCCTAAAACTATTCACTCATCAGAATAAAATCAAGTTTTGGCACAACTATTATTTACACCTAGTCGTAGGATGCATGCAAATAACTATATGGTAATTTTATATAACCATATGGCAGTTAGTATACATCGAGTTATAATACAATAATAGAGAAGTATATATTTTTATAAAAATAAATAATACTTTTAAAATTCAATAATTTTTATTAATTAGGCCTTGTTTTTTTTCACAATTCTTCACAACTCATCTCATCTGATCATTACAATTTTTTAAAATTTTTCTACAAAATAAAATAAATAACACAACTTTTTTAAATTTTAAAATAAAAATAATATTAAAAAAATATACTTTAATAATATTTTATTCAACTTTTAACTTTAATCTCAACTCATCTCATCTGTAAAAACAAATGAGTTAGTATCTTACAAGACTAAAGGCTGCGTTTAGATGTTGAAGTGAGTTGAGATGATAAAATATTGTTAAAATATTATTATTCTTTTAGGATTTGAAAATGTTGAATTGTTTAATATATTTTGTATTGAAATTTGAAAAAATTATAATGATGAGTTGAGTTCAATTTGGTAACGAAACGAAGAAAAAAGATGTGAGTTGAAGAAAAAAAAAGTTTTAGGAAAACAGAATTAATAATTAATTATTTTTTGTTGGATCTTAGCTAAATTACACGAATTGTTTTATTTCGATTTAATGATATAAATTACAAGTGGTGATACGGAATTCAAGGTGCCATTTTATAATTTTTCCCATAAATGCTGGAATCCGTTTTGGGGTCTTTTTGATATTCTAAAAGAGTTGAGGGGGCTCTTCTATCAAAATAAAAAGTCAAATTTGAAAAAACGGGCGCGTCTGGCCTATTTCATCGTCGTCCACTACTTTCATGTATGTCACTGAGCTTCAGCTTTCAAGTCTGACACTATCATCTTCAAATCCCGAAGCCGATTCAAACTCCAATACTCCCTGGTTTCTTCCTTTCTTCTTCATGGATCTAATTAGGGTTTTGGACGTTTGATTGAAATGCCAGCTTCTTTAATTTCTTCCAAAATATAGCCTAGCCTTGACATGTCGAAGGAAACCTCTACCTCTCGATTTGCGGCTCGAAACGTTTCGAAGGGAACGCAATACGAAACAAACGAAAATGGATTCGAAACCTTGCTGAATCCGGTTCATTTTCCACCACCCAGAACTCCTCTGAATACAATTCATGATCCATCTCAGTACCAAACGGATCCACAAGGTCCCGATTTTGATACTCATCACAAGTTCGAAGCCAGTCGAGGAGTTCGATCATCGGACAGGAAGCTTGAAGGTGCAGAGAAGTTTGGAAATGCGGGCCTCAGTTACGGGACTCCCAGGGTGTCAGGTCGCGCAGGGACGAAAGCGCAGTCGGAGCCGAACTCGGCGCAGACCACTCCGGTGAAGAGTGTTTCAAGGGCTTCAATTGGTGGTGCAACAGGAGCACCTACTTCCATCAGAGCTCCTCCATTGTACGCTGGGGGGAAAGGAGGAAGTTTCTCTAGGGCTTCCAGAGGGATTTCTGTCGCGAATTCTGAACTTCCAGGGGACGTTCAGGATTTTGAGCTGGTAGAAGATCCGTCGTTCTGGGCGGATCACAATGTACAGGTTTGTGGAATAACTCGTCTTTCGAAATCTTTCTTTTTTGTCCATCGTTTCAACAAGGATTTTACTCATACAAACTGTTTCATCGAGATTACTTTTGTCAATAAAGCGATTTCGTGTTAGAATAATGTACTAGGGATTATTTTCACTTATAATTTATAACAAGCGGTCCTTTATCGCCCGAATCTGAGATAGTGTTAGGATAACGGTCAAGTCATTTTCATTCACCATTTTCTATAAACTTCCTGTGTACTTAGACTTTGTTGGTGGATATGATATGTGATTGTTGAATTCAGGTGCTGATAAGAATTCGGCCATTGAGTGGTCCAGAGAGGGTTTCACAAGGTTATGGTCGATGCCTGAGGCAGGATAGTGCACGGACCTTGGTGTGGCTTGGTCATCCTGAAACCAGATTTACCTTTGATCATATCGCATGCGAGACCATATCACAGGTGCTGTTACAATCTCGTTTATAATAATTCACAATGTGAATATTGTTTCCACATGTACCTATGCTAGTTGTCAGGTAAGTATTACAATACCAATGTAGGAAGTGGAAAGGCAATGTTTTAGTTATTTGGTTTTGAGTTGTTTTCAGTTCTAAAATAATGAAAATTTATCTCAACTATGCCAAATATCTGTCTTAAGATCAATTAAGTGGAAGATTTTTGTTTTCAGTTCGTATCATTTTCTTTACAATCATAACAACTAAAAGGGCCTTGAGGGGTAAGGCAGGTTTGTTTGGATTTTTATGTGGTGTCTTGCATGGATTTGGTGTAGGAAACCCTGTTCAGGGTTGCTGGATTGCCCATGGTGGAGAATTGCATGTCTGGTTATAATAGCTGCATGTTTGCATATGGTCAGGTATGTGAATCTGTGGTTCATGATTGTTTGTGATATAGCTCTGAACAAGATGTTGAAGCTCAGTATGTTTCTGCAGACAGGAAGTGGCAAAACGTATACTATGATGGGTGAGATATATGAGATGGAAGGAAGGCTCAATGAAGATAGTGGGATAACTCCACGCATTTTTGAATATTTATTTACAAGAATTAGGGTGGTGGGATATCTGAATTTGTATTATTTTACAACCATTTGATCATTCACATTTATTTGACACGTGATTCTAGGTTCTTCTTTTACCTATTACTGGATATCTAATTAGAAATAATTTATGTAGGAGCAAGAGAGCAGGAAGGATGAAAAGCTGAAGTATAGCTGCAAATGTTCCTTTCTAGAGATTTACAATGAGCAGATAACAGATCTTTTGGAGCCCTCATCAACTAATCTACAGGTAATGTATTTGTGTTCATATTATACACATGGGATGTTTCCCGTTAATTTTTCATAAAATGGGCGTTGTCAATCTATTTATCCTGTTGCAGCTCAGAGAAGACTTGAAGAAAGGGGTATATGTTGAAAATCTCACGGAGTATAATGTGAGGACTGTCAATGATGTTGTCAAACTTCTGTTACAGGTAATTGTTTACTTATAAAAAAAAAAAAACTTCTGTTACAGGTGGGAGTTTCAGGTGAAACTTTTTACTTTAATATAACTCACTGCATCCGTGGTCATAAGTATGAGTTGCGTAATTCTATCATACCAGGGTGCTGCAAACAGGAAAATGGCGGCAACTCATATGAACAGTGAGAGCAGCCGCTCCCACAGTGTTTTTACCTGTATCGTTGAAAGCAGCTGGGAGAAAGATTCCATGGCTCACTTCAGATTTGCAAGGTTAAACTTAGTAGATCTGGCTGGTTCTGAAAGGTAACTATTGTTCTCATACAAATCAGCATTGTCTTTTCATCTTCCTCTACAAAACTACACCACCTTGCTCACTGATTCAGGCAGAAAAGCTCTGGTGCAGAGGGAGATCGTTTGAAAGAAGCAGCAAATATAAACAAATCTTTGTCAACTCTTGGGTACTGAAAAAACCAGTTTCTCTATTAAGATGCTTTAAATCGTAGCATTGTATCAAATGCTGCGTCTTCATATTTGATGGAATTCCTCTGGTTGTGATGCTTGCTATGAATTTTGGCTGAAATACCCGTCTTGATAACTTTGAAAAACTAACCTTGTGAGTAATCAAATTAAAATAAAAGCCACTGGGGGCATTGGAAGCTTAATTTGAATTTTTTTTTCATATGGTTGCTTTTAGTTTTAATGCTGTTGACAAGAGTTTCATATTATTATTGTTTAAACTAAATTATATTTCACTCTGTACTTTTAGCTTAGTGATAATGTCTTTAGTGGATTTAGCACATGGGAAACATAGACATGTGCCCTACAGAGACTCAAGGCTCACATTTCTACTCCAGGTTAGATTCTAAAGCTCTAAAACTGAAGATGATCTAATTTTGTCAGATATTTATGTTGCTGCCTTTTATTAAAGAGCTCCTATTGTCTACAACTGTGAATGCAGGATTCTTTGGGAGGAAACTCAAAGACAACGATAATTGCAAATGTCAGCCCATCTATTTGGTCTGGATTTTTCCTCGAGTTTTAGGTGTTTTCTTGATTACCTATAGTAATGTTTATTTGTTAACATCGGTTTTGATTTCCCTGCAGCTCTGCAAATGAAACACTTAGCACTCTGAAGTTTGCACAGCGTGCCAAACTCATTCAGAACAATGTACTAAGTTAAATGCACACGTGTTTGTGTACATTCTCCAATCAAACTATAGGAGGCTTACAGTTTTTTCTATCTTTCTTCGTAATTTTTTTTTTTGTTTTCAACTTGAGGCGTGCTTCTTTTCTAGGCTAAAGTGAATGAAGATGCTTCAGGTGATGTAACTGCACTGCAGCGGCAAATCCAACAATTGAAGGTATGGATAGTTACAAATTTGTGAGATGTTTACTTTTGCCACTTTTAGGTACTACGGCTGAGGCATTTCTGAACTCAAACAGGGCCAGTTATCCATTTTGATGAAGTATAATAACCTTACACGGTCTATCTCAAGTTATATTCCAGCTGCTGAAGAATCTGGACTGAATGACTTGGCTGAGGGATATGGCTCTTCAGGAGAGAGAAAGCCAAGTGGTAATCATAAGATATGTAGACTCCCAAGCACGAAGGTAACCATGCCATCATCTAAATTTGAAGCTTTCTCTATCCATCTTAAGATTTGTTTTATATAGTTATGGACAATTAACTTGCATCTATGTGGCAGATAAATCATATGGAAGCTACTTTAGTTGGTGCTATGAGGAGAGAAAAAATGGCAGAAATAGCAGTTCGGAAGCTAGAGGCTGAAATTGAGCATGTGAACCTCTTGGTATATCTGTTACAACAACCAGTCCCATAATTTCCTATTTCTGGAAAAAAAACTGGGCCCCATTATTTCTTGCTATTTCTCAGGTTTTTCACATGCTTAATCACAAGCTGTTTTGTAAATGATGTGGTTTGTTTTCCATTGTGGCATCTTTTGCAGGCTTGCCAAAGGGAAGAGGATGCTCAGAACACTAAAATGATGCTACGGTTTCGTGAAGAGAAAATTAAACAACTTGAACTGCTTGTGAATGACAGCCTGTCTTCCGAGAAGTATCTCTTGGAAGAAAATAAGGCTCTACTGGAAGAGATTCAGATGCTTCGGGCGAGGATTGATAAAAATCCAGAATTGACCCAATTTGCTCTGGAGAATATCAGACTACAAGAGCAACTCCAGCTGTAGTTTCCATGGATATTAACTAGTACTTTATATGATTCTCTGTCTTCTTTCTGGAGGTTAGGGACTCACTTTGCAGCATTCCTCAATTCAGGTTCCAAAATTTCCATGAACAAGGAGAGCGAGAAACATTGCTGGCTGAAGTTTCAGAATTGCGCAATCAGGTATATGAAGATCTTATTCCCCCTTTTCCGTCTTTCTTACTACAATAACACCCTTCATTGATACTTTCACAGCTATCTAACATTTTTAATGTGCAGCTTCTGGAAACACTTGAAGGAAAGCTCACATTCCCTGCAAGAAATGACAATCAGGTTGACGCACACTTTCTAATTAATTATATTGTATTTGTTCTCTTCTTAATGTTTTCCAGTTCTTAATACACATCATCTTCAAGTGCAGGATAAAGACACCATAAAAGAGTTGGAAGATTCCAGGAATATGAATTTCAAACTGATTAGGTACTTTGCCAATACACTTCATTTTAGGCATATTTCAATAGTTGCTGCAACACATTGCTCCCAGTTTCTGATTTGGTTCTACTGGGGCTAGGAAATCAGGTCCCTACCAATGCACTAATGTTGCCCTGTTTTTTTTTGTCAAACTAAATATTTTTTGTATTTCTTCCTACCTAATCATTTTATTGAAAATGGATTTAGTATTCAAATTGAGTGGCCAGTCCACAAGAATTTCTTTGGCCTTGTTCTCTGCATGTGATAAACTATCTGTGACATCGTGTCAATTTTGCCTTTAACTATCAAATCTGCTCAGCATGGCCCTTTTTATGGGCATTAAGCATGGAATGATATTGATGTATTTTACTTTGGCAATAACTACCCTTTTGTCATCTGGCCATTTAGTTCCATTATTTACATATTTTAGTCTCCCTTCTAATAATTTGAGCAATTTTAAAGGTCATTCTGTTTGTCTTTTTTCTTGCCTAAGCATAACGATAACAAGTTTTGACAGATATTCTTCATTGCTACTTTCCTAATATGCTGTTTATGCCTTATATCTGCAGGGAAGTAGATGAATTACGAACAGAACTGAGAAAAAATTTGAACTGCAGTCAAGCTGCGTCTACCTCTGTATGGATAGCATATAGTCAAAGTTGGGGTTATTTTGATGGCTTAATCTTTTCAACTTGGTGATTTACAACTTTTTTCATGTCTTTGCAGGCTACAGATTCTTTCTCCAAGAATTCTGAGGATTTTAGGCAAACAGATAATTATTCATTGGTGAGAACTGATGCCAATTTGATTTTAGTGTGATGTTTGATTGATTTTTATAGATTACACATGCAGAAACTGGTAACTTTTGGAACAATACCTGATCTTTGCTGACCTGTGCTGCATATGCCATTGCATTTCCTGTGCCTTTAAATCTCATACTGTGATCTGTTACAAAACATAAAATTGGCTTGTCAATTGGCAAACAAAGAATCATGGTAAATTTTCAACTTTCTTTTTTGTTTATTGTGCTGAAAATGCCTAACCACATATGTTTTATCTTCCTAATAATAAAATTTTATTGTTTTCTAAACTAGCTAGAAAAAGCTTTAAAAAAACCTACTAAAAAATCCATGTATACATTGTTCTGGTGTTTAACAAAATAAAGCTTTTTGTTCATTTATCAGAAGATATATAGACAAGCAAGATATCATACATGTTTTCAATGTATTCAGCAGAATGACTTGCATAAATGCTATGCGCCATTTCTCTCTTCATTGTTTTAGTTTATGATTAATCACCACATTTACAGGTAGAAAGCATATATAGCCATAGTGAATCCGGAGATGAGATGGCATCTAGTACCCAGGCAGATGATGAGGTTCGAAAGAATAGAATTGACCAGAATGTTGATGATTCTTCATTGTCACACTCCAATGATCCTCAAAAAGAGTTGATGGATGCTAGATTGTTGGTTGAAGCGATGGAGTTGGAGCAGGTCCATCTAATTACCGAGCTGCAGCATACACAGGAGGAGAATCGAAGACTCATGGGAATGGTAAGCAAGAAGGACAAGGTAGACAAACAAACAGCACTGGAACCTTGGAGTCGTTTCCTGAAATTAGGTTATCTAGAAACACAAAATATGGGCTTGCTGATGGAGGGAAATGAAGAAATTGACCGGAGGGCTTTGCAATACAAGTTGGACAAAATGAGTAAGGACCTTGAGGAGGTCAGATTGCTTAATAACCAGTATCAAGAGGATCAGGTGTCCCAGTTATCTCAGCAACACCAAATTCAACTGGTATGTGAACAGGTTGAAATGGAGACGAGCAGAACAATTATTCATTTACAGGAAGATGTTGCTGCTATTCAGTTAGAACTCAATCAAAGGCTATGTTACATGACTGAAGAAAATACAAGACTAAGAAACATAATAGCAGCCAAGGAGGAGGAAATAAAGGTACTTTGTATGGAATGGGAAAGGGCAACTCTGGAACTAACAAGCTTCCTTGTAGATGGTTCTAAATCCCTCAAAGATGCTTCTGGCCAGATCGAAGGTATTGCTTGCTCATTTCCAAAGGCTAGTTGTATTAGTGAACACATAGAGAGGGCTGCCAGAGTTTGCGTGGATAAGGAAGAAAGTATTCTACTCTTAGAAAAGAGCTTGGAAGATGCACAGAAGATGGTGATGGAAATGGAGCTGAAATTAAGTTCCTTGAAGGAAGCAACAATAGCTTTAAATGAATTCCAGCAACTAGATATTGACAAAAGTACTGAAGAGGCAACACAATTAAGCAAGCTCATTAATGGGAAAACCAACATGGTAAAGACGGAAGATTGTAAATGCAAAATAAAAATTGATCAGCTTACTGAAGCAGAAAAATGTGTTAATTCTGGTTTTGTAGCAGTAAAAAGGATTTGTGATTGTCACAAGGTTGCTCAGGTAAATGATGTTGAGAAAGACATTTTAATCCCAAAGCTCATCGATGCGGGCAACCATAACATTTCTGAGACGACGCCTGATGCTGATGTTTTGGCACTGGAGTGTTTGAAATATGAAGTGAAGTTGACCAGATTAGGGGTTTTGGAGTCTGAGAATGCTATTAATGAACTCTATACAGATGTAGAAACCCATTTAAAAGCTCTCCAAATTGATGTCTGTGAAGTTTGTTCTGCATACAAAGAGTTGGTTGAGGAGTTAATGAAAGAGAGTCATGAGATGAAGAAAATATGTATGGAATTGAGAGAGAATCATAAGAATTCTCAGTTCTGCAATGTTGAATTACTGTCAATGGAACCTCCAAAATTTATGAAATTTGGAAACGAGAATCCAATCCTGAATCAGATAAGAGACAAACTTGCAGAAACAAATGACTTACTGAAACTCATTAAAGATTGCATCAAAACGAAAGTAAATGAGTTTGAGTGCCTCTCTGAGGAGGAAGACTTAATGGAAGCGGATACATGGATTTCTGATTGTTCCATGATTGACTCTGATGTTTCAGGTGAAAGTGCTGCTTCAGTAATTAAATCGGATGGCAGCTCATATACTTTCCAGCCAAGGTCTCCTGTAGGGATAAACATGATGGACCTTCAAGTTGAAGGAGGCTTGGTAGTTCAGTCTGATGATCAAGAATCAGAAAAGTCAATTAAGCTTCTAAAAGGTTCGAAAATACAGAGTGAAGCAACAAGATTATGCCTGAGAAAGGAATTAGAAATGACATTCCATATTTTCAGTAAACTATATGTTCAGTTAAGCACACTACTCAGCAAGTCAGATGTTGGAGATTTTTCTTACTCAGAAGGTATGTGTTTACTTGAACTACTTGCATTCATAAAGTTATATGAGAAAAAACATTTATGGAAGGGACATAATTAACTCTGATCAATGGCAGAATTGAAGCAAGTTGTTCCATCTATTGGGTATGGAATTGAGAAAGCTGAAGCAGGCTGCTATAATATAAGAGAGGTATGGGTCAAATTCAAACCCTGATTTTATGTAGATTTTTTTTATATAAATCAGGTCAAAACAACTGTTCAAAGGGGCCAATAACGAAATTTCTGTGACCCTTACAATCATCAAACTTCTCCTTAACAATATCACTGGCCTTATATTTTCTGAGATTTTTTTTGTTGTGCAGGTAGTTGCTGATGAGAAAATTAATCATGCTGGTAGCCTCTTAACCAAATTTGAGGAAGCCCGTGCAACAATGAGAGAAGCTGATTTGATGTTAAATGCTTTGCTGAAAGCAAATGAAAGTGCAAAACAGTTGACCGGTATGTGGAAGCAAGCTGGTGAGGATTTGATGGTAGAGAGAGCAAGCTTGATTGAAGAAGTCAAACAACTTAAGTCATCAATACGTTTGAAAGAAGAGGAGAACAAATCACTGCAGGATCAAATCCAGTATGGTCTGGCAGAGATGGCAAACTCATTATCATTGCTTGAAGGGTGTTTTGTGCAAATGCAAAAGGTTGTAGATGAGAGCTTCAGCGTAATATATTCTGATGCCTTATCTCTGGGACAGGAGATGCTTTGCTTAGTGAGCAACTCCAGATCATCCGTAGAAGATATTTGCACTGAGATAATGGAGAAAGGATTCGCTTTCTTTGTGCTATATCAGTGCCACACAGTGGAGTTTATCAGGAAACTCCCATGCTTGCTTGGACAACCCAGTTTGTATTCATCCAGACATCAAGAATACAGTCCGGTAATAAAGTTAGAAAATATGTGCTCAAGTGATGAGGATGATGTCATTGTTCCTTGTAAGAAAGTCATGGGAGAAGGAGATCAATGTGAATTAGTGAGAAAGGTTGGGGGGGGACAACAGGGGTTATCCAGTGATAACCTAATCTATGAAAACATGGCACTTAAAAAAGAATTGGAACGAAAAGAAGTTTTATTAGAAGGTTTGCTTTTTGATTTCAGCTTGTTGCAGGAATCAGCCTCCAATACAAAGGACATCAAAGATGAAACTGAAAAGCTAATATTTTCATTACGCCAAGTTCGACATGAGCTAGAGATGAAAACAAGTCAGCTTGATGACGTGTTGGTTCAATATCAAAAACTTGAAGGTCATCTAGCTGATACCGAAAAGGCTTTGGTTATTTCAAATTCTGATCTTGAGCAGGCTAAAGAAACAATAGACAGTTACTCAGACCAAAACACAGAGTTGAAGGTTCTATTAAAAGATATCTATCTCAAAAAATCTGAAACAGAAGAGCTATTGGATGAACAGAAGGAGGTGGTCAAAGGTTTGGAGAAAGAAATTCTTCATTTAACATCTTCAGTTTCTTTATGTAAAGGCATTGAAGATGAATTGAGGAGGGTTGCCAGTGAAAGAGACCAACTCCATGAAGAAGTTCAATCCTTGAACGCTACACTTGAGATGGCTTATGCTTTGGTTGATGAAAAGGAAGCTGTCGCTGTTGAATGTCAACAGGTATGTATTTAAGCATTTTACTTGTTCTTTTAGATATCCAGGATGACTTTTGGATTGTCTCTTGGATTGAACTTGGAATATAATTTTGTAGGAGACAGAGGCAAGTAAAATGTATGCTGAACAAAAGGAAGAGGAGGTGAAGATTTTAGAACGTTCTGTAGAGGAGCTTGAGTGCACCATAAATGTATTGGAGAAAAAGGTTAGTTCCCATGCAGTACCTTCTTTTCTTCTAAGATTTACTGACAATTGTAAAAAAGGTCGGAATTTGAGCTATATGTGCATTTCGTTAAGTGGCTTAGGATATGTTGTATACATTATGTACCACAATGAAGACAACTGACAGAATGTTTCCTAGCTCAGGTGGATGAAATGAATGAAGAGGTAGAAAGGCATCGAGTGATCCGAGATTCTCTAGAACTGGAACTCCAAGTTTTGAGACAGATGTTTTCTTCAGTTGAAAATTTCACTGAGAATGCAGATTCAGGAAACTCTATTACTCAACAACCTGAAGATCATATATCTATGTCAGTATTGCTGCTTTCTTCCTTGAATGAATTTTTTTCTTTCCGTTTTACTGATATTCAAAGAAATTGTTCTGATGCAGGCACCTGCAAGGTAGATTACTGGAATTTCATGAGGCGCAGAATCGAATAAAACTTCTTGAGGAGGAAAAACTAGAACGGGATAAAGAGGTTTTGTTCTGACTTGCTACAAAAGTTTATCACTTGGTCTTTTGAATCTTAGAACATCAGGCCATTTGTTTTCCCCTGTTATAACAACTAAAATCTGACATTGTGAAGATCAAACAATGCAAAGAGTACATCTCCGAGCTTGTACTGCACGCTGAAGCCCAGGCATCACAATACCAACAAAAGGTACTATACTTGACATGCACATTACTTTTTTTAAATGAGGACAACCAAAACACAATATGTCTTTTTACCTTGTTAAACCCTGCACCCATGTAATGTGTCTGCATCACATGGATCAGGTAAATTATTGACTTTTCACTGATGGGTGCGACCCTAGAAATTGGTTGAATCCAAGGGTTTGAACCTTAGACCTGAAGGGGGCATATTGCCAAGACCAAAATTTTTATTATTTGAGCCAACCCCTCGGGGTTACTAAATTTCTAATACATGATATCAGTTTGATTTATATCATCCAGCATATAGTGCCAGAACTCAATAGGACCATATCTGATTTACTTGGTAGCCAGAAAGTTATTTCAAATTCCAAATGTTTTTTTGTTTCACTAGCTTTTATGTACCTTCTAGTGTTGGGGCTTGCACTAACTGGGATAGTCCCTGAAATAAATTTAGTGTTTGAGTTAGATATTGATTTTCAATCTTTTTTTCATGAGTTTTTTTCTTTCCACCCCCTCTTTTTACTCTATCTTGACTTGCTATCTCCATCCACACCTTTTACAGTACAAGACTCTGGAGGCGATGGTTAATGAAGTAAAAACCGATTTATCATATTCAACATCAAGTGCTCTTACATTAGATAAAACTGAGAGAATCTCAACGAGGACAAGGGGCTCCAGCTCACCATTCAGATGCATTTCAAATTTGGTTCAGCAAATGAATTTGGAGAAGGATCAGGAATTGTCAGTGGCCAGGATTCGTATAGAGGAGCTTAAAGCATTGGCCGCAAGTCGGCAGAAAGAGGTTAAGTAATCGTTCTTGCTTAGTTCTTGTGTATATTTTCATAAACACCACTGCAATAACCTATTCTATTGCCAATGTCACTCACTTCATTGGTGTCCCAGAAAAGACCAAAAAGGAGGACTTGGCTATTTTTCTTGGTGGTTTTAGTATCTCTCTCTCTCTCTCTCTCACACACACACACACATACTCCTCCCCCTTTCCTGGGGCAGGTACAGTGCACTTAACCACAATATGTATGTATGTGTGGATGCTTCCTTTAGCAGAGTAACCAATGAAACAGTATTTCACTCTGTCGATGCTGGAGCAGGTATGCATGTTGAATACAAGGCTTGCTGCAGCAGAAAGCATGACACATGATGTCATCCGAGATTTACTTGGGGTGAAATTGGACATGACTAACTATGCAGTAAGTTTAGACTAGCCCTTTGTAGGTGTAAAGCGTTAATATCTTGATCTCATTTGTTTGCATTTTCTTTGGTGCATTTGTAGAACTTAATAGACCAGTATCAGGTCCAAAAGTTAGTGGTGGAGGCTCAACAGCAAACAGAAGAGTTTGTGGCAAAGGTGGTTATCAGAAAGGCCTTCAACCTATCAATAATTTCGTTTAGTTACAGTCCTAATGCGTTATTTTTTACTGTATCAGGAGCAAGAAGTTCTCAAGTTGAGAAAGCAAATTAATGATTTACTTGAGGAAAGAGATAGGTTAGATCCTGCATGCTGAAAGGCCAATTATTTTCTCCCTTGTAATCTGCATATAATATAAGATTCAGAATCCAGAAGCAGATTATCCAATATGTCAACGTTCATCCCAGTAGGAAAAAGGCAGATGACAAGGAATTACATTTGATCAATTTCGTGTTTAAGAACCTTATAAGTGCACCTTTTGGGTTTCTTAAAATTATGAATTTTTGTAGTTGAAACCTTGGTCATTGTAGAGGTGTCCATGTAGGGTCGGAGATCATCAACTAAACTCCCCCATGTTTTTTATCGACACAGAATGACCAAGAAACTTTATCTTTATAGCCAGTGATATCTCGTCCATTTATAAATCCTCAATTTGCTGGAAGGTACCCTATGTGTTGCTCTATCCCACAGGAACTTGGTAGACATGTATCTAGGTGTTAGGTTACTCTGTTTTTCAACGTTAAGATACAAAGACATGTTTCCATGCAGCATCAATGAAGAAAGTGGTGCATTTCGTGCTGGCACCTGTTTATGAGTCCAAAAATAGTCATGCTGGGCATAATTTGCAGTTACACCTGCTTTTGGGATGGGGATGCTTTAACTTGCATGATATGAACACAGCTGATACTGCTATTCTCTATAGTGGCCTTGTTCCTGATGTTGCTCTTATCATTTTATGCCATCTACTAGACACCAAAGCTAGCATATTTTGTTCAGTAAACATCTTTGTGACTTCATGATCTTGCACCATCTTCTTTGTGGATTTCAATGTATATCTTGTTTCTGTAGTTGCATATCGGAAGTAAATAGGAAGGAAGCAGATGTACTTGCTGTTCAGATGACTGTAGAGCAACTCCTAGAGCGGGATCAATTGCTCTCTGCACAGAATGAGATGCTGAAGGTAGGATACTTAAGAATCTCTTTGCACTTGTAGCCTTGCATCAATAAATTTAGCTGATAATTAAGTTTTTTTTCTGGTAGATGGACAAGACCAACCTAAAGAGGAGGGTCACCGAACTGGATGACATGGTAAAAGCACTTCTTGGAGCACCGAGTATGAAACAGCAAACTCAACTATCCTTGAAAACCAAGGTATGTTTCCATCTTACTGATGTTACCACTATAATGGACTTTCAACTCATACGCCAAAGATCTTTTTAAACAAACAGGACAACAGCTCATCGAAACTGGGACTGAGTGATGCTGATTTCACTAAGAGGCTGGCACATTCTGAAAGACGTCTTTCCCGCGTGAATGATGAACTTGCTCAGTATCGGCAATCTAGTGGCAGTCATCCAAATGACAGGACTTATGGACATGGCTCGGAAACAAAAAATAGGCGATAGGCAAGTCATCTCTTGAGGATGGTGTCTGAAAGCAAAGCCCAGTTGCCATGGTAAGACCTTTTAGTTGAGTTCGACATTATAAAATAAAATCGCACCCTTTTCCTTCTTTTAGGACGGAAAACTATGACGGTCCTCTCAATTTAACACACGTATGATGTCAACCAGGAATCATGAGGGTCCATGTTGCTTACATACATTTACATTTTTTGCCTATCAATGGAAGATATACTCTTGGATCTGGCCGGATAACCATGGCTTTGGGGTTAACTTAAAAGTAAGTACCATATGTGGCGCGTTTTATTAACCTGGGTACAATCTGTCCTTTCCACAGCTGAATGTTATGTTGGATTCTCTATGAAATGTGAACAAGTTTATCTGTTCTCATTGTGACCAGAATATTGGTACCAGCAGATGTGCAGGTTTCTAAATCTGAGTTCATTCTATTTAGGTTGAAATGATCAATAATTTCATTGTTGTTTCTGTGCAGATACAAGCGAACATCACATTTCCACGCGAACTCCGAGGCAGACTAATCTTAAAGTTGTAAAATAGTTTTTATCTTGATCTTCGGTATTTTTGGTGAGCCGCAGTTTGTGATTCAATTGTTTTGGTCTATTTGAGGTGCAGAATAAGTTGTCGGCTTTGGACTACATAAATCACGTTCCATTCAATGTACATATTATATTTTTATATTTTTGGTTGGCAATTCAAAGACCGGAAATAAGTTTCCGTGCCCTGCAAATGAATTTCGAGCAATATTTTGAATATCGTACTAGATGTTGTATAGGTCAAGGCAATAGAATGAAATATTTCGATATTTATATCGTTTCGTGTACCGTTTTGAAATAGTCGATATATAAATAAATTATATATATAAATATATATAAATTATATTTTAAATAATAATTTATATATGAATAAATTATGTATAAATATATGGATATATAAATTATAAATAGTCTAGTCTAAATTGAGTCAAAAAATGAACTTATAATTTAAAAAAATGAAAGAAAAATAAAAATTAAAAACTAAAATATCGGTCGGTACGACTGGTACTGGTTGGTACAGTTAATATTTTGGTTGGTATGAAATATATAGCATACTTGTATCAGATCAATGGCCAGTATAAAAAATACTAATTATATTGGCTGGTACGATATTTAAAACATTGATTTTGAGTCCAAAACCAAATATGAGTTTATTCATCTCAGTACTGAACTAAAAGCTCTGCACGTAGAAAGGAAAAGGGAATAGGATAAAAGTTGAATGCGCATTGAAAGAAATCCTCGCTATATATGTAAATGCTGAGGACCCAGCAAACACAGTTTAGTATTTATCATTTTTTATCATTCTTTGCATATGAGTGCTACAGTCATAAAAGAGTTAACAAAACTAATCTCATAAATTGATATAACTTCATATGATTCGTCAGATCTGTTTTATAATAAAAATAATTTTATAATATGACAAATCACATTAATTTATAAGATTATTTTTATGTAATATGGTTAGAGTATTTCTCTTTTTTGTACATTAATTCAGAGTTATCCTGGCTTTTAAAAGCTGCTCCTTTTCCTAGGACGAAAAAACAATGAAGCCATTTTTTTGGAGCTAAACGTATTCGTGATGCTCTCTTTGCCTGTGTATGTTCCTCTTAGGCTCTTAGCTGGATCTTGACCAGCGAGAATCTCATTAAGAGTTCGTCATAATTAAGCTAACCTGTCCAGCTATTATTCATCATTAAAGCCAAAAAAAAGGCTCTATCAAAGAATTATATCAAATTTGTTTTCGTAACAAAGCTTTAAATACTAATTTTCACTGCAGCTATTCCCATGTTCAAATTACGAGCCCTCTGCTTCTTAAACTCTATTCCAGGTAAACTAACAGGAAAATGATAAAGATAGAGTCATTTTAAAACATTTTTTTTTTTTTTAAATTGAGAATATTTCTATCAAGTAAGGATATTTCTATAATTATTTTATAAATTATTTTACAAAAATGAATTTCATTTAATATAAAGTTGTAAAGAGATCGCGTCTCTATACGTTACTCAAAATTCTACCACTACTTTCAAAGGGGCAGAAAAAGGAATGGCGAGAGAAAGATGGGGGGGGAATTTTTGTATATATATATATATATATACAACCTTCCGCCCCTGCACTGCCCTTTCTCCTCCTGGGTAAAGCATGTTAGACACTACTTACAGGTTAAAAAAAAAAGGCATGAGCAGTACGACAAACTGCCTGGCTGCTCAAACAGTTTTAATTTACACTCACTACTTAATACCAAGTAGATCACTGATCAACTGTAAGTGTAACTCCCTCTGAGCATGCAGGCAAATCTTCCTTTGTTATGCTCTTTTGTGAAATTTCTCCTTGCAGAATTGTACCGCTCCCTTCATCACCCACCTATTGAGTTACGGAGATGTAGAATACAACACACCAATTTAAAATAAACCATCAGATTAAAACAAGTAGATAAGAAAATAACTAAGAAAGATATGTGGTAACGAACGTAAAGGTAAATAGTCGTTGCTGCAATTCACTAAAACATGGCCTTTTCTTTATCCTTTTAAGAAATTGAATCCAGTTGCAATAACCAGAGCCTTAAGATGATTGATCAGATAATTAACACACCGCAATTTATGGCAGCTAATATTTGGTAAAACAATTCAAAAAAAAGGGAAAAATTACCTTTATATTCTCAAACTTCGTAATTAGCCTCATATATTGATCACGTGCTTATCGATAACGAACCATGGACCTGACTCTTGCTAGAGCGTTTTCAACCTCAGCGACTTTTTGTTTCCTGCTAATTCTCAAGAATTCATACTCATCAGTTTTCTGAGTCTCTGATGCCACATCTCCCATAACTTTTTCCACTCGAAATCCCTGTAAACCAGTTCGTTTCCGCCTCCAGCGCAGTATTGCCTTTTCAACAACACTAACAGACCAAATAATCTTTCTATACTGCTTCCGAGCTTGATGTCCCCTCACATGAGCCTGAGAGCGATAAGCAGAATGAATGAAAATTAAGCATCAGCCAAAAATGAAAAGCAAACCTGGCACTTTCAACAGATGTAGCCAAAAGAACACTTGAAGGACAGTTTATTGAAAGCACATATTCCAACCAGTGAATACAAACAGGAATGAAATAGGTTACGTGACAAAAACCTAGCAGCGGGCAAGCTCTTGTCTCGTTCCTAAATCAATGAGATATACATTGATCAACATATATATCTTCTTCCTAGAACATGATATTCAAATTTGTAATTCTGTAGCTGTGAATAGATGGTGGAGCAGTAACTTATATGGCAGATTCAAATTTTCGAGAAATTGTATGGTAAGCTAACACGACGATTTGATGGAAAAACCAAGAAAGCACCATTACATCCAAGAGTACCTGCATTTTCAAAATACGGCTCCGTATTTTCAAAAACTCTTTTCTTCCCTTCCAACCACGATATCTCTGCTGTATCTTGGCAGCTACAGAATGCAAATATTCCTCGAAGTGGCCCCGTTTTCGGACCTTGTTCAAAGAGCCTAGTGCTACTAGGTCAAGTGCAACTTCAGAAATATCGTTGCTTTTCTTATTTAATTGTCTGTGATTGAATGAACGAGCCCGGAATGCAGCTTGTATTAGTGCAGCAGCATGAGCTGATTTCCTAACGGCAGCAAGAGATCCTTTCTGAGAAAGGTTCTCATTTATTGCCACATCTAACGGGACAACTTGTGTGGCATTCTCAATAGCCTTTTCAGTAGCAATACTTGCAGCAACGCAGTCCATTACGTTTTCATTGACAGTCAGTGTAGAAAGGTGACAGATTAGATCAGCTTCTGCCAGATATCCAGCTATCCCTTTATGCCCTCTGCTTGATGCTAGATCAGCAGCTGTTTTTCCTCCCGGAGATGCTGGTGTTGGATCCTCAACAGCACCCAGAGCAGCACCCAATCTAAGTAGTGCAACAACCGTTTCCTCTCTATAGAAAGGATAAAAAGATCAATTGCTGCCAATAAACAGACATAGAAGCTGTATGTATAAGATTAAGTACAAACACAAATGATTCTTTTCTCATGCTTTAAAAAAACCCTCAAAATCAGGCATCATAGTAGACAGCTGGATGAAGAAAGGAAATAAACCATATGGCAGCATCTGAAATAAAAACTGATTAATCCATCAGAAGGTGGCAGTTTATTATATAATCCAAAGAGAATCTAAGAAAAGCAATCTGACCTCCCAAAATACGATGCCCAGTGAAGTCCGGTTCTTCCATGCACATCTCTGAAATTGGGACTGACACCAAGCGGCAACTATGGGGCCCATGGCCCACTCATAACCAAGAGCAGCTGCCAAATGTACAACTCCTTGGCCTTCACCGTCCAACACATGTGGTCCTTTACCTTCTTCATGAATTTTACAGATCAGCCACTCATGAAGTCTATCCTTCAACAGACATTGAATCAATTCCTCTCTAGGGTTCATGCGATTGCTATTGAAGGTCAAAGAAATCTCTTCAACCCTTCCCATATCATTTCCACTTTCACTTCTCATTGAATATATGGTACTCTTAAGCTTACATTTATCACAATCCTGAATTGAGCAATCAAACCTATTCCTCACCCGACCTAGATTTAAAAGTTTCACCAGGCGCATCTGAAAACACACTTCATCTTCTGGTGCACATTTTACAGCCAACGGAAACACAGTTCCTGATGGTTTTTCACGATATTCAAACTCCCTCACCTCACTGCAGGCTAACCTATTACTGCGGGTGACATAGAATGGGACACACCCAGGAGCGTGCGGAGGAGTTTGACATCTGATGACGGTATCAGTCAGAACTTCAGCAGAAACCTCAATTTCACCAAACATACATCCCCACTTAATCTTGCTAGATAGTTCCTTACACACCAAAAATGTACCGACAATTAAAACCTGAAACACAAGAAGAATAAAAACTGGCATGATTTTATATATTCAATTCTTCAGCATCAACAACTAAAGGCAATGTCGGCTTGAGTTTTAGAATATGCAGGAAAAATATCGTCCATGCACACCTTTGTTGAATCCTTTGGTGAAAACTCTGTTGTATCCTTAGAATAAGCCCAATCTGGTGAAAACTCATGGATAGTAAATAGCTGTTCTTGGCAAAGATAAAGGCCCAGTAGATCAGTATCCAGCTGCATATGGCGTGATAAACTGGATACTTCCTTCTTGCCATTTTCGTCATCAAGGGAATTCCAATAGTTGCCAGAGTCTGAAGCCATCAAGGAATTATCATAATCTCGACCAATTTCTTTATCCATCCATCTTCCAAAGCTGTCAAGTTTCTTCAGCTCTCCAGCTTCATTATTTACACCATCTCCCCCTTTCTCTTCAGCATGAACAGTTGAAGTTACTTACACATGAGGATCTGAATAACTGTGAAACTGCGGATGAAGTAAATTGAAACCAGACAGGTCTGGAACCTGCAACAAGGCGCAGATCTCACTTGGGGAACTTCGATAATGGGCAACATTCACCTAATCCATGAAAAGAACATGCAACACAGGCGAATAACTAACAAGATATTGGGTTTTGAATTGAGACACAAGAAACAACAACCACAATACTAAAAATAACAGTTCCAAGAGATATAACAACATATGCTCATGCGTTAATTCAATGCACAGAAACACAACTCTAACAAACATGCTCATCTCAAGTGTTGGGATAAACCAGTTATCAAAAGCTAAATTTGAAGTATCGCAACGGAAATAAATAAAAGAAAATAATGACAATCACACACAAAACACCAAAATTTAAATGGTTCGGCTCAATGTGAGCCTACGTCCACTGGCGGGGTAGGTCTCAATGAATTTACTATCAATAAATATGGAGTACAGGAGATTTCTCTCTCTCTCTTACACATACTGCTGCTGCCTCTCGAAATGAAAAACTCTGTTATGAAAAAATAACGTCGTTTCATATTTATATTGAAATGGCAAACCCTACTTTTCGAACATTCACTCGAGCGAGTGTCGAGCGGCGCTCGAGCGAACGTTAGGGTTTGGCATGCCGCTCGAGCTATGGAGCGGGTGTCGAGCAAACTCTCGAGTTGGGGCTTCGCTCGAGCTATGGAGCGGGTGTCGAGCAAACTCTCGAGTTGGGGCTTCGCTCGAGCTACAGAAGTGCCGCTCGAGTGACCAGACTGAAGATGCACTTTTTCAACTAGATTCAAGTCACCTCTCAACAAATCTCCACCTTGGCTTGAACTCTACCAAGCCTAATACAAAATCCACTAACTACAGAACTGACCCCCTCCAACAAATCTTCAAAGGGAATCACAAATCCCGAACACGACGTCTATCCTTGAAGAACTCAATTTCCACCCAAAAGTCTTCAATTCCTTAGATGACTTGACCAAATCACAAGCTTGGTCCTAATGAAAAATTCAACCTCTTCACACTAAGGCAACACACCACTAAACGGACTGCTTTTTTGAACAACGGTTTCTGAATACACACGAAGGCAAACAACAAATATTCTCTACCAAAGTAAGAACACCACCAAGTCTGCATGAGCATAACCCAAAGGTGGCCAAATTGTCTCCTCTATCTATCACATGAAACTGTAGACTGCTCTCACTGTGTGCCAATGACAAAAAATCAGATACATGCTAAATTTCAATAGCATGATCTAGAGTACCACCTGCACTCTATTGTGAAGCTCTCCTAGCAACTCCACCTTCTTGCTATAACCCTACTCTCATTTCCTGTGAAAACAACAAATGAAAAAATGTAAAAAGGAGAAGGTTTATCCAATAGCAAGTTGTGTTGATTGCTTTACCGAAATCTATAAATAAGCCTGACAAACCCAAAAGCATACCACGGGCTCTCACACAAGAGTTTGATTCATTTCATTCAGCTACGCCATTTCTGTAGTGGACCCAACTGTATGGTCCGAAGAACGCTCTACCTTCTTGTCTATAGATCACTAGCCTTCTCAAGTGCTTGAACACATCAAACACATCACAAAACAAAGAGTTTAAACATAAACAAAACCAGACTTTTTTCTCAAATTGTCATCAACAAATATGAGTACAAACAGGGCACAACATCACACAAGATGTAACCCAAAGATAAAAAAGAAATAAACTGCAGTAAACCTGATTCTGCACTACTTCACAAGAATACAATACAAATAAAAAATCAAGCTTTTCTGTCTTTTGATCACACAAAGCAAGAAATTGCCTACTTATAAATGACCACACTCGTTCACCATATGGCCCAATCACATGTGCCATAAACGAGTAATACTTGAATCTGGCAGGTCTAAAGATGCAGCTCTACTAATCATTGTATTGCGCTAAAGAAAATAAAGACCATTTGTCTTCTTCCCTATCATTACCACTAAAGAGCCCTTGTAGACTCGAATAACTCCACCTGCAGCTAAATACTGGTAACCAAAGGAATCAAGAATGCCAAAGATATAAGATTTTTCTTCAAAGAAGGAATATGCCGAACGTTAGACAAGATTTTAACGATTCCATCATACATCTTAATCTCAACTAAACTGATCCCAACAATATCACAAGCCATATCATCCCCAACCAAAGCGGAATCACCATTGACTGATTCATAGGTAGTGAACCAATCTGTCCTGGAACACATATGGAACGCACAAGCTGAATCCATGACCCACTTGTCACCAAAACGACCACTAGAGTCGCTAACTACTAGGACAATACCAGAGTTGTTAGACTGTTCTTCAAGGCTAACAACATTCGAGGAACTTTTACCTTCCTCGTTTTTCAATCTGGGACATTTATTCTTGTAATGACCAAACACATAACAGTAGTGGCATTTAACATTTTTCTTGTTAAATTTAGAGCTACTATTGGAATTACCCTTACTCTTTTCTGAACTTCTTTCCCTGGATCTACCACTAGAAGAACATTTCACAAATAAGCCATTGGCTTGAGTATCTGTGCCTTGTAGACCTAATTTGTTCTCAACTCCTTATAATTCAAAGCAAATTTTACATCTACCAAGGAGATAGTATCTCTACCATACAACATTGAGTTCACAAAATTATCAAATGAGATTGGTAACGAATACAACACAATTAAGGCTTAATCCTCATCATCAAGCTTAATATCAATATTCTTCAGATCTATAATAATTTTATTAAATTCATTTAGATGATCGAAAATAGGAGTACCTTCCCCTCATCTTGAGAGTGCATAATCGTTGCTTCAAATACAAACGGTTGGTGAGTGACTTCTTCATATACAAGCTCTCAAGTTTTTTTCAAAGACCAGTAGCAGTCTCCTCATCAGAAACTTCCCTCAAAACTCCATCTGATAGTGACAACAGGATAGCACTATGTGCTTTCTCATCTTCTTCTCTTGACGGTGCAGGAGAATCATCAGTCACCTTCCCATCCAATACCTTTGACAAATCTTGTTGTTGTAGTAAAACCTTCATCTTGATGCGCCATAAACTGAAGCTGTTCTGACCGTCAAATTTCTCCACTTCAAACTTTGCCATAGCCACCCCTCTAGATCTGGCACAGAGTCACGCTTTGATACCAGTTTGTTGGGATAAATCGGTTATCAAAGGCTAAATTTGAAGTATCGCAGCGGAAATATATAAAAGAAAATAATGACAATCACACACAGAACACCAAGATTTAAGTGGTTCAACTCAATGTGAGTTTACGTCCATTGGCGGGGTCAGTCTCAATGAATTCACTATCAACAAATATGGAGTAGAGGAGATTTAATCACAAAAAAATTCTTTACAAAGAATCTCTCTCTCTCTCTCATACTGTTGTTGCCTCTCAAAATGCAAAACTCTGTTTAAAAAAAATAACGTTGTTTCATATTTATATTGAAACGACAAACCTTACTTTTTGAACATTTGCTTGAGCAAGTGTCGAGCAGCGCTCGAACGAACGTTAGGGTTTGGCATCCCGCTTGAGTTGACTGTCGAGCGGGTGTCCGGCGAACGCTCGGGTGGCACCATCTTGGCATCCCGTTTGAGCTGATTGTCAAGCAGGAGTCGAGAGAACTCTCAGGTTGGGACTTCGCTCGAGCGACCAGACTGAAGAGACACTTTTTCAACAAGATTCAACCCACCTCTCAACACTAAGTCTCATTTTTTTTTTCAATTATCTTTAAGTGTCATACTTTTTTTTTTTTTAAAAGTAGTCTTTAAGTTTCATACATATGTGAAATTGCACGAAATGACATTACATCAGCACTGTTGTAGGGGTTCTCTCGGCCTATCTCCTCCTTTAGGAAATAAAAAATAGCCTAGGTTTTGGTCCTTCCAAAAAATGATCATTGGGTGAAAAAAAAAACGAAACTAATTGATCCATAGGTTTTGCCTCACTATAAAAAAATGGTCATTCTTTATTATTATTATTTTTTTATTGGCACCTGTGTTTGGGAACAACATCCCAACTATTCCTAGGGGTGCACAGGCTCTTGACAAGGAATTTCCCGCAAGTGCACTTTGGGCAATTCAAGAGAAAATTCCCCCAGTCTGATGGCCCCTAGAGATAGTTTGCACTTAGTGGGATTCGAACCTCAGATTTGAAGGGAGCATACCTCCAAGACCAAGGCCTTTACCACTTGAGCCAACCCCTAGGGGTTTAAAAAGAAAAAGGTCATTCTGCTAGCTTTCTGATTGAAATCCTAACAGCAAGGTCGCCAAGTGGGTACATCTATGAAGCAACATCACACGTGGAATGCCACATATAGAAATATATTGTTGGCATGCCACATGTCCAAGAAAACCTAAAATAACAAAAGAAGCCAAAAAACATAAAAGCCAAATATACTAAAGAAAATAGAAACAAATAAAAATATTAAAAAAAAACCAAAAAATATAGAAAATATAGAACAAAAAAACAAAAAATAAGATAAAATAAAAATTGAAGAACAAAAAAGCAGTAAATAAACTTGGGTGGCAGCGTCTCTACCCCCCATCCCCATGTGACAAGGAAAGAAACGAGAATTGGAGAAAGATAGAGTAGGATGGTTCTGAACAAGACGAAATAAATCAGACAAGCTATTGGGTTTCAGGAATGTAGAGGTCACAATGGGTTTGGAGGAGAGAGGAAAAGAAAGCAGATTCACATTTGAAGCCACGAGCTGGGTTTTCAACTCCAGTTTGGGTTCAGGTTAGACAACAGGATGTGGGGCCTAGAGAGGACGATCGCTTTTTTTGCGACCCTACCCACCCCTTTCTTTTTAATTTTTTTATTCTATGGTTTATATTTAATTTCTATGTTTTCCAAGCCTTTTGTTGTCTATAGTTTCTAGAAAGTTGTCTTTTTGTCTTTTCAAATTCTAAGGGGTTTTATATTTTTTTAATATTTGCTGAAGAAAAAATCTATTCATCATCCATTTTTTAATCATCCTCTCATCATCCCATGATGTGGCATTAGATGATAGGTTCATAAGTGAAATATAATAAATAGATAATGAGAATTGGAATGATGAGTAGCATTACTTCTTTTTTTTTTTAATTTATTTTTGGCTAAAGTATGAGGTATGTCATGTCTAAGGCTAGGTTTGGATAGTGAAAGTGTTTGAGAATGTTTGTAAATAGTAATGAAAAATTAATAATAGAATATTGAATAGTAATAAAAAATTTGTGAAAAATAATGAATAATAGAAAAAATAGGTGAAAAGTAATAATAAAATAAAGAATAGTAGTGAGAGTGTTTGAGAATATCTCAGAGTGTTTGGACACCCAAACTAGATCTATACATGTGGCATGCCATGCATGAAATTGAGTCATTTTAGGGTTTTGCCTGGAAAATTGACAGAAGGACCACTTTCCAAATTCAGCAAAACTTAGAGAACAATTGGCATTTGTTGGAAAATAGATAATTGATTCCCTCAATCTTTGGTATATTAGGAAACCTATATATTTGTATCTTTGACTTCCTTAGAATTAGGGGATAACCATTAAGGAATCCCACTGATATAGAAACCTGTTTTAGGAAGGAAAGTTTCCTATTTTATTTCCTTGTAATTAGCTCTGTAAATCAGCCATGTAATCGTACATATAGTCTGTGTAAAGGCTACAATCAAATTAATACAATTGATTCATTTTTTCCCACATGGTATCGGAGCTTTAGGCTCTTTTCTGGGATTCTTGGCCTTCATTGCCGTGAATCAATGTCTGAAATCAAAGTATCCAATACTATGGCACAATCTGAGGACGCCCTTTCACATTAGTCATCTGGTGACCTGAAAACATTCAGGCAGCATATAGGCTGAGCAGAAAGAACTATTTGAAGTGGTCCCAATTTATTCGAACCTATTTGAAGGGAAAGGGAAAGCTTAGCCATCTCCTAGGGACTGGACCAAAGGAAGGAGATCCACGGTATGATGCGTGGGATGAAGCAGATTCTATGATTATGTCATGGTTATGGAATTCGATGAACCCGGAGATTAGCAACACTTGTATGTTTTTATCCACTGCTAAAGAAATCTGGGATGCAGTTCAACAAACATACTCGAAGGCCCGTGATGCAGCTCAAGTATACGAGATCAAGGTCAAGACCAGTGCAACTAGACAAGGCAGTAAAACTATAACGGAATATGCCTACTTGCTGAAAAATCTGTGGCAGAAACTTGATCATTACCGGTGCATAGAGACTAAATATGCATCAGATGCTGCGATCTTAAAAAGTTTTATTCAAGGGGATCGAGTCTACGACTTCCTCGCAGGACTCAACGTAGAATTCAATCAGGTCAGGGTCCAAATTCTCGGCAAAGAAGAGGTACCATCTCTCAATCGACTATCTCTCTGATTCGTGCTGAGGAAAGTCGCAGGGGAGTTATGCTGGAACCCCAAGTTCTGGAAGGTTCAGCCATGGTGACTAAACAGAGCAACAACCAATACAAGAGAACGTGAAGGGAGATCCATTGAGAAACTCAGGACGAGATAACAAAGAATCCCTCTGGTGCACTTATTGCAAGAAACCACGGCATACTAAACAAAATTGTTGGAATCTGAATGGTAAACCACCAAGCAAAGAATGGGGTTACCAAGGAGGATCGCAGAGGAATCCAAACCAGGCCTAATTCACCACGACTTAACCCACAAATCAACAACATCAAGAAAATTTCCAAAATCTGGTTGAGCTCAATAAGGAAGAGATCGAGAAATTCAAGGGATTTTTGGGATCATTGGAGAAGCCTACTGGTGCATGTTCTCTTGCACTCTCAGGTGAGTTCTCTATTTCTCAAGGATTACATGTCTCAGATGAACCTATTAGGAATCTATGGATTATTGACTCAGGAGCCACGGATCATATGACTCACTCTTCACTACATTTTAACACTTATAACCCATGCCCAAGCAATCGAAAAATAGCCGTTGTCGATGGTTCTCTCACTACAGTAGCTGGTTTAGGGGATATCCATGTCAATCCATCTCTTATCCTAAAAAAATGTTCTTCATGTCCCCAAATTATCCACCAACCTAGTATCCATCCAAAAACTAACTCAAGATATTAATTGCAATGTGGTTTTCTATCCCTCTTACCGTGTATTTTAGGACCGGGATTTGAGGAAGAGGATTGGACTTGCTAGGGAGAAGGACGGGCTCTACTATCTTGAGGAATTAGGCATATCAAATATTGTCAAGAATAAATTATCTATGTCACTGTTATCATCATCCAATAGAGACACCATTTGGCTTCATCATTTTAGACTAGGGCACCGATCGTTTGGAGTTTTAAAAACTATGTTTCCTTCATCGTTTAAAGGGCAAAATTCTGAACATTTTTTCTGTGATGTATGTGAGTTTGCAAAACATAAACGTGTACCCTTTCCAATAAGTAATAAGAGAAGTTCAGTTCCATTTGCTTTGATTCATAGTGATATATGGGAACCCTCCACAGTTCCAAATGTTTCAGGTTCACGAGGGTTTGTCTCTTTTATCGATGATTGCACTAGAGTCTCTTGGATCTTTCTCCTAAAAACCAAATTTGGTGTAAGCAGTGTGCTCCCAAATTTTCATAACATGGTTCAAAACTAGTTAGGTGTTAAAATCAAAAAATTTAGATCGGATAATGCGCGGGATTATTTCAATCGTATCTTATCTCCTTACTTCCAAAAAGAAGGTATTATCCATGAATCCTCCTACATTAATACCCCACAGCAAAATGGCATTACTGAGAGGAAGAATGGTCATTTGCTAGCCACAACCCGAGCCTTCCTTTTCCATCAAAATGTTCCAAAAACTTATTGGGGGGAGGCTGTACTCACAGCTACATATATCATCAACCGACTGCCATCAAGGGTGCTAGGGTTTAAAACACCAATGGAGACACTTTCTCAATTTTATCCCGATCTAAGAATAACAAATCATCTCATTCCACGAATTTTTGGTTGCACGGCCTTTGCTCATCCACCTACTAGGAAGTTCTTTGTTTCTATTGATGTCACCTTTGAGGAGCAACAATCATACTTTACTCAGCCTTATCTTCAGGGGGAGCCCTTGTCATTCATTGAAGATAAGGACAGAGATTTGTTTTTACTTGACTTACCATCGAATCTTTCAATTCCTCAAACCTCAAACTCACCCCTTGAATCTGTCCAATCCATTTCCATACCTATTGAACCATCTCAAACTGTGACAGAGAATGATGAATTTCATGACTCTAGAAGATTTGTGTAGGTTTACTCAAGATGAAGAGATCTGAACCCTAATCCTGAGCAAATTCCAGCTTCAACTCCAAATCTTGAGAATGAGGTAAGTCCCGATATTTTTCCTCCATCAACTCATGATCACGATCTTCCTATTGCTATTAGGAAAGGCACAAGAGAATGCACTAAACACCCATTGTACCCTTTATCAAAGTTTGTGTCATTTAGAAAATTCTCACAATCACATAGGAGTTTTCTAGTCAGCATAAATACCATTCCTGTTCCTAATACTTTATCTGAGGCATTATCTAATGAGAATTGGAGAAATGCTATGAATGAAGAGATGCAGGCACTAAGAAAAAATCAGACATGGGAAATTGCAGATTTACCACCCGGGAAGAAAGTTGTGGGATGCAAGTGGGTGTTTCCAATAAAGTACAAGTCAGATGGTTCCTTGGAGAGATACAAGGCCAGACTAGTGGCAAAAGGATACATGAAGACCTATGGGGTTGACTATCAGGAAACATTTGCTCCAGTGGCTAAGATGAGTACAGTAAGAGTGTTGCTATCACTAGCTGCTAACATTGACTGGTACTTGGAGCAATTTGATGTAAAAAACGCCTTTCTTCATGGTGAGTTGGAGGAAGAAATATACTTCCTCTGGGCTTTAAAGGAAATCTGAAAAATAATAAAGTGCGCAGATAGAAGAAAGCACTTTATAGTCTTAAACAATCACCAAGGGCTTGGTTTGGAAGGTTTACCAAAGTAATGCTTTCCACTGGATACAGACAGAGTCAAGGAGATCATACACTCTTTGTTAAGCACTCAGATACAGGGGGAGTCACAGCTCTTTTGGTATATGTTGATGACATAATTGTGATAGGAAATGATGAGAAGGAGAAGGAAGCCTTGAGAAGGTGTCTTGTCAGAGAATTTGAGATAAAAGAACTTGGAAGACTAAAGTACTTTTTGGGAATTGAAGTAGCTCATTCCAAAGAAGGCATCTTTATTTCACAACAGAAATATGTAACTGATCTTCTAAGGGAAACAGGAAAGTTGGCATGTAGACTTATCTCCACACCGATCGAGCCAAACCACAAACTTGGAGAGGCAAATGAAGATCCAGCCGTAGACAAGGAAATGTACCAGAAATTGGTAGGAAAACTTATATATCTTGCTCACGCACGGCCAGACATTGCATATGCCGTGAGTGTGGTTAGCCAATTTATGCACAACCCGAGAGAAGTTCACCTACAGCTAGTATATCGTGTACTACATTACCTAAAGGCCAATCCTGGCAAGGGAATTCTATTTAGAAGAAACGCCGGATTGATTCTTGAAGCATACACTGATGCTGATTAAGCAGGCTCACCAGTTGATAGGAGGTCTACTACAGGTTATTGCACTTTCCTTGGAGGCAATCTTGTGACCTAGAGGAGTAAGAAGCAGAATGTGGTAGCTAGATCAAGTGCGGAGGCAGAATTTAGGGCGATAGCTCAAGGAGTGTGTGAATTACTATGGCTCAAGATAATTCTAGAAGACCTTAGAATTAGATGGGAAGGACCAATGAAATTATTTTGTGACAACAAGTCAGCCATCAACACTGCTCACAATCCTGTTCAACATGATAGAACAAAGCACATTGAAGTGGATAGACACTTCATAAAAGAAAAGTTGGATAGTGGATTAATTTGTACCCCATATGTGTCAACTAATGGCCAACTCACGGATGTACTACAAAAGGGCTTAGTAGTGCAGCATTCCAAGGACTTATTTTCAAGCCGGGAATGAAGGATGTATTCACCAGCTTGAGGGGGAGTGTTGGAAAATAGATAATTGATTCCCTCAATCTTTGGTATATTAGGAAACCTATATATTTGTATCTTTGACTTCCTTAGGATTAGTGGATAACCATTAAGGAATCCCACTGATATAGAAATCTGTTTTAAGAATGAAAGTTTCCTATTTTATTTCCTTGTAATTAGCTCTGTAAATCAGCCATGTAATCATACATATAGTCTGTGTAAAGGCTACAACCGAATTAATACAATTGATTCATTTTTTCCCACAGCATTTTGTTTTTCAATGGCGGTGAATACAACTCATGCACCACCCCATATAGGATTGAACCATGACTTCGTCCTCCAGTTGTAATGCAGAAAAATACCGTTGGTAAGAAATTTAGTATCAAGACGCAGTCAATCGATAATCAAATAAGAAAAATATAGATGCTCATAAAAAGAATGAATAAGAAACAGTAGAAAGTATGAGAAAGTTAAAAGTATATGGTTAACCACAACACACGAACCTGAACTACTTCCAGAGAAGCTGCCCTATATGTCTGGTTGCCTTTGTCATTGATATCTCCACGAGTTACACCATCTTGGACTATGCTATCAGCATCCAACCTAGCATCTGTTAACTTATCAGTTATAAAGTCAGCTTCAGAACGATGCTCAATAAAGAATTTCTGGTCAGACGTACAGCCACCTGGTCACATCTTGTAAACTCCCACAACATATTATCCAAAAAGATAAACAAAGAATTATAATGAATATGCATTGAAATATAAAAATTTCCCCCACAAAAATCTCTAGAGGGCCAAATAGAACAATTCACAAGGCAGAAACTTCTGTTCAATGACTTACACAGCAGAATTAGTTGGCCAGATAAATAACCATACTGATTAATAAAATCGATAAATCTATAACTCACAGAGCATTTTAGTATAATCTTATGTTTAAAAGTCCTCATGGTTCATTAATCACACAAGTTAAAATTTATCCTAGGAAGTTCGAAGATGCAAGAAGAAGAAACTTAAAAAAAAACCAATAAGTTTTTGTGTTATGTTTACAATTCAACCACGTTGATATAAATCAAGCACACGTTCATTGCAGGAGTTTTACCTGTAACTTTATGTTCAAGCAAAGAAGTGTTGGGCAAAATAGAGCCAAAAATAGGCTGAGTGAGAGAAGATGATCGTGGATCATTCCCAGAATCCACGCCCTCAAATTCTGATGAGAACATTAGCCCATTTCTGTCAACTCTGGTCGGACTTGATGCATAAGATGTCTGAACAGTAGGGGCAGGTGAGTTTTCCTGTGCAAAGCATGGTACAGGACTACTTTGAGAGCTTCCAGCCTGTGATCCAGGATCTACTACTAAGCGGGAGATGCCTGACTTGTACCCCTACATATCATCACAGGGCATAACAGAACACCTAAGCACATAAAGGAAAGCAAATAAAGTATGTCTAGTTAAGTCAACTAATCTACATTCAACTTTGATCAGGGATAGGATCCTGGATAGCAACAATCAAACTCATTTAACCCAAAAACTCCGTGCTCAACTTAAATACTGTCTCCTTCTCATATAAGAAATGGGGTGAAGCGTGAGGTCATCAGTTTAGAAACCCAATGGGTGTTTGTGTAAAGTACCAGTACAAAAGCAAACTCATTTACACACATTTTAGGATATGTTTGGAAAAATTGTTTTACTTAAAATTCTCATCTACATCTCATCTCATCTCTACACTTTTTCAAATCCCCATACAAAATATAATAAATAATTCAACTTTTTCAAATTCCAATATAACTTTTTCAAATTCCAATTCAACTTTTTCAAATCTCAAAATTAAAAAATAATATTTTAAACTTTAAAACAAAACACAAAATTCTCATCTCACCCCCAAGCATAACCTTAAAATACACAAAGCTAGAAATTTTCAAAATTTTAATCAAACGAATACTTGAGAAAATTATAAAAAATAAAAAAAAAGGATTCACATGAGCACAGTGGAATACCTCTTTTACTTCTCTGTAATGTACAAGAACAATGTGCTCTAAGTGCCTGAAAAGAAGGGAAATATATGTCAAGAATGTTACCAAAATACAACAGAAAATATGCACGTGTCATTATCAATGAAAACTCAAATTTACTGTATTTCTTGTATACATCATGTGCACTTGGATTGTGCCTTTAATGAAGTATTATCACATTAAAAAAAAAACTCAAAATTTCCATAAAAATTATATTAATATTAAACATTTGAGGACTAAACTTCAATACAAAAAGTTCATCTTTCTGTGTTGGGATGCAAAGGGTGCAATGAATCCCACACTGTTAAATCTAATACGTACCATCCTACTCAATATTCAGAAAATAAGTAATGTCTTACTATGCTATCAAAAACTGTCGACAAAAACATAATTCAGAGCTTCTAAGGTGTCAAAATCTTAACTATAAGCATCACTTACGCATCAAGCATCCAATAACTACGTCGCTGATAGTTTTCATTATCCTCGCCATGGGCATAGTAACAATGGAGAACATCCACACTGTTGGCCTACAGAAAAACCAGAAAAAAACTAATTAACTAGGCAGCCCAAATAAAATTAATATACCAGCAGAATCAACTATAATCCACTTAAGAGATCTGCTAAAGCATTAAAAAATGTCAACATTAACATGCATAAAAAAATTAACACCATAGAAGGATTAGACTTCAGATACGAGAAATATAGAGTCCGCATTACTTGACATCTGAAAAATGACCAAAACAGTAGGAGCCCTGATTGGGCCCTCTAGGATGTAAGATTTTCTTGAAATTTTTTTAAACCAAGATGAAAATTTTTAGAGATAAGTTTTTGTGGGGGGTTTTTTGAAAGTGGTGGGACTCATAGAAAGTTAGAACTATATTCGCATTGAGAAGGTTTTTAAGATATGTTTTTATTGGAGTTTGAAAGAGTGGTGGTGTCTATCAAAATGATGTTTAGATAGAGAAGTTTTTGTAAGTTTTTTTTTTTTTTTAAATTGTATTTTTTTGGCTTGTGTCTTTATAAATCACGATTTTTTTTTTTGATAAGTCTTTATAAATCACGAAAATCAATGCAAATGATTAGATGGATTTTTCTTTGGTTTGTAAAAGATGTTTGGATTGAAGTTGAGATTTTTTTATTTTTTTTCAAAAAAAGTGAGTTCTTTTTTGGAGAAATTTTTTACATCCAACAAGACCTTAGCCTCAATAACAAAGCATGATGTCAAACTAAATCATATTGTAGTGACCGGACCGATTATAGCCCATAGGCTCAAAATTTTATTTCAAGGCTTGTTAAGGTTTAGGGTATGATTTTGGATGATATTACTGGGACAATATTTTTAAAAGTCCAATTGAGATTTATTAGATAATTCTAAATAGGTCACAGGTCAAAAAGTGTATTATGATGGATTGTTAGTTTTTATTGGACTCAATAATTAGGATAAAGCTTTTAATATTTATAGACCTATAATATAAATCCATTTCCATGGAAGAGTATTTGGAAGACAAAAGCACCCTTGAAGGCAATTTTTTTGTATGGATGACCTCATTAGGGAAGATCCTCACAATAGACAACTTATGGAAACGCCACATCATAGTCATGGATTTGTGTTGGCAAAAAGTAGATCTTCTATTACTACATTGTGAGATTGCTACGACCATGTGGAATGACTTCTTCACTTGGATGGGATTAACTTGGGTGATGCTGAAAAGGGTAATCGACCTCCTAGCTTCTTAGTAAGGTATTTGAGGCCACCCTTATATTGCAACAGTGTGGAAGATTGTTCCAATTTGTCTATGGTGGTGTATTTGGAGGGAGAGAAATGAAAGAAGCTTTGAAGATCGAGATCGGTCAATGAATAAGCTTAGAAGTTTATTTTTCAATACTTTACTTCATTAGTTGATTGTAATTGATTTTAATGGCATGTTTTTTCATGACTTCCTTGTATTACTAAACTTGCATGCATAGGTGATGCTCTTGTATTTGTCTCATATACTTGGGCCTTTTTCTATTTTATGGTCAATAAAATTTTGTTCATCGAGCCAAAAAAAAAAAAAATTTATGGACCAAGTGGACTCCTATTTTAATTGGTATTAGGCTCAATAATTTATTTATAAGCCCAAAAATATTTATTAGATAAGTTGGGCTCAATTTTGGAATTTAAGATCGGCCCATTAGGGTTGTTAAGTGACTTGACCATGGAATTACAGATAAGCTGTTACGGATGCCCTTCAATTCCCAACACAGAACAAACAAGAATGCAGAATAACAAGAACAACATAGAGAACAAGTAAAAATTGGAACAAGAATGAGAAGAGAAACCCAAGAATCCAATTCTTGATTCTTGGAAGAGGCTTTTGAGGAACCTCCAACCTCAAGAAAGAATTCAATTATCAACAAGTCTGAACACAACTCTGCTACACTTGTTTACAACTTTTATACACGTTAAAGGCTACAAACTAAACATTTTTTTTTATATAAGTAAACAAATTTTATTGATCAATGAATAGGCATAGCCATGTACAGAACTCTAATAGAAAATAAAAGTATGCCCTAAACTAAGTAGGCGCATTAGAGATAAGAAAATCATGTAGGTTCATGCCATTGAAGTCAACAACCCAAGTACATAGAGTTCTAAAAAAAATAAAACTTTAAGCTCCTCCAACGATCTCTCCTTGTCTTCAAACGTCTGGTCATTGCGCTTCTACCACAAACACCACATGATGCATATAGGGATCATCTTCCAAACATTTTTAATTTGTTGCATGCCTTTTAGATTTGTCCAACTGGCCAGCATTGCCAGCACTGTCTCCGTCATAACTCAGCTAAGTCTAATCTATTGAACACCTCATTCCATAATACCCTAGCTGTCTCGCAATGTAGTAAGAGATGGTTCACAGACTCGCCTTCTTCTCTCCACATGCAACACCAATCTACAATGATTACCCTTCATTTTGTGAGAATCTTACCCAACGAAACTGTCCACACGAAGAATGCGGCTTTGGGGGGCACCTTATGTCTCCAAAATCTTCTCCACGGAAACTGAATATTGGGCTCTTGTGTGAGAGTCTTATAAAAAAAGCGAACCGAGAATACACCTTTACCTGCGGGCATCCACCACAACACATCTTCTTGCTGATTGCTCGGTTTTATAGAGTACAAAAGGCTGTAAAAATCTGCAAAGGTGCTCATTTCCTAGTCTTGTGCCGCCCGACTAAAATTGACATTCCATTGGATTTGCCTCCTGGATATCCCCATGACTTCCGCCACTGAAACATCTTTAGCACTAGCAATTTGGAAAAAAGAAGGAAATACCTCTTGTAGAGTACTATTACCGCACCAAATATCTCTTAAGAATTTAATCCTGGAACCCTCACCCAAATGAAGTCTAGTGTGTCGAGAAAAGACCTCCCATTCTCTTCTAATGTGTTTCCACAATCCCACTCCATAAGCCCCTCTTCTTTAGTGCACCATCTCCCCCATAAACCTCCATATTTGCTCTCAATCACCAACTTCCACAGGACTTCTGGCTTTTTATTATATCTCCACAACCATTTTCCAAGTAACGCGCCTGGTTAAAGATCCTCATATTTCTAATGCGCAACCCCCCATTAGAGATTGGGCGGCATATTGTCTCCCACTTGACTAAGTGAAACTTGAACTCTTCCCCCACTCCACTCCACAAGAAATCATGTTGGAGTTTCTCAATTCAAAAAGCCACACTCGCAGGTATAGAGAATAAGGATTAAAAATAAGTTGGTAAATTAGATAAGGTATTCTTAATCAAGGTAATCCTTCCACCTTTTGACAAATACATCATTTTTCATCCCGCCAGTCTCCGCTCAACTTTCTCAATCACTGAGTCCCATAAAAAGGACGCTCTCGAATGAGCCCCCAACGGAAGGCCCAGGCAAGTCATAGGAAGAGAGGCTATCTTACACCCCCAGCATGTTGGCCAGCTGTCGTATACTGCGAATACCTCCAATTGACACCATCTCTGATTTTTCGAAGTTCACTTTCAACCCGGATGCTGCTTCAAAAACAAAGGAGCAGGGTCTTCAGTGCTTGAATCTGATTTTGATCAGCCTCACAAAAGATAAGAGTATCATCAGTAAACAACAAATGAGAAATGTTAATGATTCCCCTTTATGGGGTTCCAATCGAGAAGCCATCACGAAACTATTATTAACCAGTGCTGAGGTCATCCTGCTTAGCGCCTCCATCATAATAGCAAACAGCAATGGCGACAATGGGTTTTCTTGTCTTAAGCCTCATGTGCTATGAAAAAAAACCAATTGGACTGTCATTTATCAACACTAAGAATTTCACCGTTGATATGCACCAATGGATCCACAACCGCCACCTCTCCCCAAAACCACACCTCCCAAGAAGGTAGAGGAGAAAATCCCAGTTAACGTGATCGTACGCCTTCTCCATGTCTAGCTTACAAATGATCCTTGTTGTGCCAGCCTACAATCTACTATTTAGATATTCATTGGCAATAAGAGCCGCATCTAGAATCTGTCTCCCTTTTACAAAAGCATTTTGGGGTTTTGTAATGATCTTTCCCAATACATCACTTAGTCTGTTTGCAAGCACTTTGGATATTATCTTGTATACCCCATTCACTAAGCTAATGGGCCGAAACTCCTTAACCTCTGTAGCCCCCACCTTCTTTGGTATCAATGCAAGAAAAGTGGTGTTAAGGCTAAATTTTCCAACCGAGAATAGCTCTGAAACACCCTCATAAGATCTTCTTTTAACAATTCCCAACATGATTGAAAGAAGCCCATAGAGAAACCATCAGGTCCCGGTGCTGTCTTTAACCATTTTCCTCACTACATCATAAACCTCTGGCTCCTCAAAGGCTCTCTTCATCTGGGATACATCATTTGTCCCAATGGAGTCCAAAGCAAGACCATCAAGTGGAGGCCGCCATCTCGCCTGCTCAGTTAGTAGCTGCTCAAAGAAATGAACTACATGATTGTGAATTACCTGCTCTTCCCTACATTCAACACCGTCAATTTTCAGCATCTCAAAGTTGTTTCTCTTGTGGGAGTTTGTAATTCTATGGAAGAACTTCGTACTTCAATCTCCTTCCCTTAACTACAAGGCTCTCGATTTTTTTATGCCAAGATGTCTCTTCTAATGATATAATCTTTTCAAGATCCGCAACCAACAAAGTCTTTTGTGCTAGTTCTTCCTGTGTAAGAGACCAAGTCTCTTGTAGCCTCTCTAACTCCTGGATTTTCATCACCTTGCTTTTCTTGCGCTCCCCTATATCACCAAAAAACTGTATATTTCAAAGCTTTAGATCTTCTTTTAGTGCTTTCAGTTTACCCGCAAAGACGAAGTTAAGGGTACCCTGAATCTGATACAAGGACCACCATTATCTCATCCTATCCACAAAACTTTCAGATTTTATCCACATGTTTTCAAATTTGAAATACCGTCGACTTCTTCGAAGACCACCACAATCAAGCATGATAGGCCAATGATCCGAACAAAGACGAGACATTTGCTTTTGCCAAACATCCGGAAAGTGACTTTCCCATTTTGGTGATATTAAGAAACGATCTAGTTGAGACCATGTCTAATTATTAGACCACGTGGCAAAACCCCCTGCTAATGGCAAATCCACCAAGTTCAAATCAAAGATGCATTCCGGAAACTCTCTCATTGCTGGCTGCACTCTTCTATTCCCCGAACACTCGCTTGGAAATCTTATAACATTAAAGCCACGCCAATACACCAAGGGAGGTCCTACCAGCTATGTACTCCAGCTAATTCTTCCCACAAATATATTTTGTTGTTATCTAAGTTTGGACCATATACACCTACAAAAATCCATAAAAAGTTATCTAATACACTCTTGAAGGAGCATGCCACCGAGTATAGCCCTATAAATTCCTCCATTTTCTCCACTGGGTTTATCTCACATCACCAAGACACCTCCTGACACCCCAATAGAGGCCATATACACCCAATCCACGTATATACAACTCCATATACTTCGAACAATTTTTCTATCAATCATTTTCATCTTAGTCTCCTGTAGACAAACAATGTCTACCTTCCACTCACGAAGTAAGTTTCTTACTTGAAGAAGCATATTGGCCTCATTGAGCCCATGGACATTCCACGCACTATTTTTGGTTTCATTGGGGGAAGGCCAGCCCCTTCCCTTTTGACTTGCCCCTGTTGGAGCTGCCCTCAAAGTTCATAGACCAAGTCAACCTTTTCAGCTGATGCTGTTTTTTTTATCCAGCTTTTCTGTGACTTTGGTGCCCCACTTCAATGACTGTAAGCAAAGCCATAAATTGTTCCTCAAAGCCTTCACACTCCATCCCCACACATTTTTGTATTTATTTTACTTTATGAAATACCCAATCAGAGACATTACAGTGCACTGGTAGCATGTAACTCAGGGGGATTGGATCACCCCCTCTGCAGTCCATCGGCAAGCCTTGGGTCTCTTCTACCAAAGAAATATCCTCCAAACCAAAATGACCACTTAGTGCCTGAGTAAAACTCTTAGAATTTTCTTCATCAGAAATTAGTAGTTGTTCACTATCAGGATGCAAATAGCCATCAGAAGACACCCCATCCTCTTCATCCATCTCAAAATCCTCAAGAAGATGTGCTGGTGGGTTCGCTGGAGTGAGACCATCACCCATGTTGCATATCGGCACTTTCTGTCCCTCCTTCGACGGTGAAACACCATCCCGTGGTGTCAGGAAGGTCATTTTGAGGTTCTGCACACTCAACATGGTCACAAACTAAACATAGTCATTTTATTACACTTTTACAATCAAAACTCAGCGTATAACCTTCTTTCTCGCATAACTCCTACTATTTCAAAATGCACAGCTTTACTTAAGTCCCAAACACACCGTCTCCATCTTCATTCCATTAAAACTGTTGCTTACCATCAAAATGCACAGCTTCATTTAATTCCCCCCAAACTAACTGTATCACTTTAGTTTTAGCCCCAAAAGCACCATTTCTCTTTCTTTCTGTTAAAAACTGTTGCCCAGCTTGATTACATCACCCTAGAATTTAGTCTCTTGGGCTTTGGCCATTACTTGTAATGAGGACAATTTTCATGATTTGCTTGTATCTCTCACTAGTGCTTAGTGGTATTTAGGCATAGTCAATGTATACTCCCTATGTACTTGCTATGCCTTTTCCTATCAATAAAATTTTACTTTTACTTACAAAAAAAAATCCCAAAAATTTTGTTGGATCCCAAAAATGGCCTAAACCATTTATTAAAACCTTAATAAGGATCCAAGAGAAAACCCTAGGACCCATGAGTCAAGCCCATGGACTAATTCAAGACCTAAAACCCATAAAAGGGGCCTAAAGACCATGAACCAGCAACGGTATACAAGCCACCCTCATGCATGTAGGACATCATCTTCAACCTAGGGCTGCCATCAATGTTTTCGGTGACCGTTTCGGTCGAGGCATTGAAACGAAATATTTTAGTACCGGTACTGTTTCGGATACCGTTTCGGAATAGTCGATATATGAATAAATTATATATATAAATTATATTTTAAAATAATAGTATATATATGAATAAATTATATATATATATGTATATAAATTATAAATAGTCTAGTTTGAATTGAGGGAATCCAAAAATGAGCCTGCAGTTTGAAGAAATGAAAAAAAAAATAAAAAAATGTAAAGGCTGAAATCTAATGTATAGGCCGAAATCCGATATATCGGCCGGTACAGGTCGATATACCGGCTGAAACAGGCCAAAACAAGCCAGTACAGGCCGATATGGCCGAAATTTTGGCCGGTACGAAACATCATACTTGTCTATACCGGCTACCCGGCCGGTACGGCATATTTCGGCCGTACCAGCCAGTACGAAATGAAATTTAAAACTTTGGCTGCCACTCAACCTTCCTTCCTTCCTTCTCAACCCTCAACCGCATGCTCCTCCAGCCGAACCATACACTGCTCAATCCAAAAAACGTCCCAACCACGTCCAAATCGAGATAAGCTATACCTCCACAGTGCAGTAGTCACGGAGAGCCACAACCAAGCCATGACAACGGATCATCAAGTAAGCCAAGCACCCACGACAACCACAATCACGTATAGCAACCCAACGTACAACAACTCCTCCACATCTCCTCCTTTTGCCATCATGCACTACCGAGTGACGCCATCGTGAAGTCGAGCATTGTGAGCCAGCTCGTGTGCACCCATGGAGCAGCACCTGTTTGGTTGCACTCCCCAGCAAATCGGGAAGCAAGGACCGAAAGAATCACCTCCCTCAACCATAGCACAAGCTGGCCATCCACCGACTAATAGGCACATCCAATCGCAAAGCTCCTCCGTGTTCAGCCACCAAAGCCCACAACACCGCATGGTATTCACGTCGATCCAACTATGAACCACCACACGGTAGCACCTCACATCTAGACCACCATAAGCCACCCACTGCCAAAAGCAACCACACTAGCACCGCTCAGGTCCTCCATCGTGACCACCATTGTAAGCCACAGTCTCCTCTGTTTTCCTCCCTAAAAACATAGCAACTTCACAATATGGCACCTAGTTGCACCAGCCACCCATCTTCATCGTGCAGCCACCGTGAAGCCACTACTTGACTCCACCTTAGATGCCACTTGAGGAAACCAAATTGTCAAGAAGCCGCACGGGAGCCATTGCTGGAAATCGCCACTACCACGTCCAGATTACACCGTAGTAGGAGCTTCACTTATGAGCTGCTCCGCCTTTGCACCACCGCCCAACCTCACATCAAAAACCAACAACTCAGCCTTGCCACTGTGAACCACTCCTTCCCCGATGATCAGTTTTCTCTCTTGGTTACTCTCTCTCTCGCGGGGTTAGCCTCTAAGTTTGTTCATGGGTCACTCAGATGAACATATGGATTGAGGTTATATACATGGGTTGGCCCTTTATGTGATATGGGTGTGAATGGGCCATGGGCTTGGACTTATGTGTTATGGGTTTCAGGGGGCATGTGGATTTGTGAGAGTTCAGGCCCATAAAAGGTTAGACTATTGTGAGGGTACTTGTCAGGAAGTCGATAAACCGAAGTTGGATTCATGAACACGAGGTTTATGGTTTTAAGGTCGATATTTCAGAGTAATGCAGATTTAGGCTTTATGAGAAATAGGTCTTTTGTATTTCAGGTTTTAATTGCAAGTACGTGCTTAAGTAGAGATTTATGTAAGATTGGTAATTGATGCAAGTTACGTGCCTATTTTATAGGTGACAATTGATATTTGCTTGACATTGTTATAAGGAAATTCATAGATGTTTAAAAGTTCGAGAAAGCGGTGCTCCTATACTAAACTTTGCCTAAAAATTGATTGATGTTGACTTTATGAAAAACTTGCATATTTTGTTAGGAAAACAACCTCGGTCATTTTCTACAATATTCTTTGTATCTGAACAAGAAAATAAAATATTTCGATCACGACTGGTGTAGACATGAACAATTTTTGGTATTTTGTTCTCAATTGTATAAAGAGCAAATATGAAGTCTGAAATTTTGCTATGACTATATGATATTTGTTTGTTCAGTACTTGTTCTGATATGACATTGCATCTGAAAAACCTCATGCATGCCATTACATTTTTGCTTCTATTTTGACCTTACCATGGATGTAAAACTATGGCCTCTGTTATTATGTTGGTACCAACATCTCTGTTTCTAAATGCACCCACTTTGGAGACAAAGTGGTTTTCTGCATAGTATTTCTTGTGTGCACACTCGGCATGCCAAATTTAAAAGGGGGAGATTTCACTTCTATTCCTACCTGAACTGATCCCCGAGGATAGCAAAACCCTACCACGGGGGTTAAACATGGACTATGTTATGTTATGATGTTGTTTCAGTTATGATTATGCCAGAGGTCTTTTGTCTATATATTAGGAAAATACTTTAGCCACAAAAGGATTCCACAAAAATAAACCTACAAACTGATGTGGCTTGATGTAGTGAAGATACATCAATTTGTAGGTTTATTTTGTGTAATCTCTTTGTATCTGTAGTAGTTCTCATATCATTATTGTAAAGAAATGTTTCTAAAATATCAATCTTTTATTTTGAGATTCTATTTTGTTTTGCATTCTGTAACTGTATCATGTTTATACACTAGTATAGGTTCGCTACTTACTAAGTCAGTGGACTCACCCGTTTATTCATGTAACATCCCGAATTTTAGTGTATTTTAATGAAGGATTTATTTAATTTATTTCATGATTAATTATCTTGTTTTAAAATTTTGAGAGTTTTTAAATATTATTTTATAATATTTTTAAGTTGTGAAAATTATTTTATTGGACTTTCTTATTGTTAATTATTGTTTTTGATTTAAATTGATTCTTTTAATTTAAATTGGTTTGTTTGTGGGTTTTAAAATTTCTATTGTTTTATTAAAGTATTTCACTGTGTTTGATTAATTTAAATTAGTGATCTGCAATTTAATTTCTTTTTATTTTAAAGGATGTTTTTGTCAGAATTTAATATTTCATTTTAGCTAATTTTGAGTTAAATTGATTTATTTATTTTAACTGTTTTAAAAATAGTTATTGTTTTATTTAAATGAACTTGTTTTTGGATTTTAATATTTTTACTGTTTTAATTAAGTATTTCATTGAGTTTGAATTATTTTATTTATCTAGTAGTTTTAAAATCGTTTCCGTTGGATCACTTTCGAAACTCAAGTTGAAAAAGATGGGATCTCTTTTTTCTTCTTCCTCTTTTTCTTTTTCTCTTTTTCTTTTTATTTTCTTCTTTTTCCTTTTCTCTTCCCCGTTCGGACCGCACCCAGCTCGTTCTCTCTCTCTCCTGCTTCTCTCTCCTCTCCACCGTAATTCAGTCTTGCCGCCGCTGCACCGCCGTCGGCCGGTGGTGGTCGACACCGCCGGCACCACCAGACTCCCCTTCGACCGGCGACCTCACCCATAAAATCTCAGACCGCCCCGAGCCACCGTTAGCCGCCACGGACCGGTTGAACCCGCGGTGGGTTTTTTCTTCTTCCGCCGCCGTCCGGCCGCCATTGGCCACCAAATTTCTACCACATCATCACCGGCCCATTTCCGACCTAACCGACCCAATCCCGGCTCCGATCCGTCGCCGGAGCAGCCCCAACGAGCATCAAACCCGAACCCACTTTTCCGGCCTTCCATCGCCGTTTCGGCCGCCACCCACAGCCAACCATCACCACCATTAGATTCCCCACCTCCTATAGGCCCTACCCTACCGTTCCCAAGTCTTCGTTTGACCCCGGGTGAAATTTGAGTTTCACTGTATATTTCGGCCACAGTGTATTTTTACACTGTGGTGTTGCTGTTTTGGCGCTTCCAGCTCTCCCGTGATCCTCCATAAATTATTTTAAAGCACTGTAAGTATTTCTCCAAAAGACTTTTAAGATTTTAAATATATTTTTGCAATGATCTGTTTTATAAACTGTGAATTGGATATCTGTTGGTTATTTGGAAATTATGGATATCTGTTGGTTATTAGTTTTTGGTCTTTTTCATGGCATTGTGCACGCATGCGTGGGTGTGTATTTTGAAAAGGCTTTTCGGGTGTGTGCGTATCACCCCCAAGCCGAGATGGGTTATTATCTCGGTGGAGCTCCTCTGGGCACTCGGGAGCGGAATATACTGAGTGTCGTCCCCTGGAACTGTTGCTCGGGACTTGGACGGGATGGTAGCGCTCTCGATCCGACTCCGTGATCTCTCGGGCTGGCGGAGATCAGAGGATGCTTGGCTATGTACGCGATGGGCGCGGAACTGGGCATCACTCGTGTTGTATCACTCGCATGGTCGCTACCTGTGGGGTGACGTAGGGAGCCAGGGTATGTGGATGGTCCCTAGGGGAGGCCATGGTGCATACGGGTTAAAATTGGAACTAATGTAACTGTTCCTGGTTATTAATTTGCCAAATGGTATTTTTGGCGTGCGTGGGAAAAACTTGTGATTTTCGAGAAATGGTATTTTTCTCGGGTTTTGAACTTGGGTCATCATGTGCATGCATTGGTCGCTGTAATTATATATTTGTTATCTTTGAGTACTTTTGGGTTTTACTTACTGTGGTACCATTTATTTGGTACTGCAGATTTTGACGCAGGTTTTGAAGAGGTTGAGCCCGAGGATGCGGCTCCACCTGAGGAGTAGGGACATTTGGTTATATTTTTATTTGGTACTTGTATTTTATTTGATGTCGTTTTATGAACAACAAAATTGTATTATGTTGACTTGTGGATTTCTGTATTATTTTTGTATTGTATTAAATTCTGGTACTTAGTTATCTGACTTAACATTTCCGCTGCATTTTATTTTGTACATGTGTTGCATTTCACACACTCGGCACGTGTCGTTGGGGTGCGTGACCGTGCTGTCATCATCTCGGGTGTCTCGATTTCCGTGCTTGTCCGTACATGGAAGTCGGGGGCGCCACAATTCACCATTTTATTTCAGATACTTGATGGTTGTGACAGTTGGAATAGATGGCACCTGACAACATTATAAGAAAAATGTGAGATAAGTGCCAGGTGGCATAAGTGGATTAGTCTAGGTTAAGAGAAATTTTGCTAATGTTTAGTTTATTCTCTTTGGAAGAAATTTTGAGACATTTGATTTTGGAGGATTATTGTATCTAGGTTTTATATGCTGTGGATTTCAGGTTAAAGGGTTCACCCGCAAGTATGAGGCGTGACACATATATTCAATCGCCAAGCCCTCCTGTAGTCACGTAATCAATAATAAATAGAAAGTAGTAGTAAGCATAAATTTTTTAGATTAGTTTGTATAACATGAAAATAACTAGTAGTAAGTGCATAAAGGTCAACCAGATTTTAAGAGTAGGCGAGTCTCTAAATATACTTAAATGATATTATCCACCTTATACAACGAGCAAACAAAAAACACAGCCAACAACCAAAGTTCCCAAATAAGTAATCTGCTTGATGGAAATAAGGATGCTCAAATAATTGAGATTTTAATGGAAGTTATTGGTAGGATCTGTTTTAAATTGTATGTAGTCATTATTAGCAAATTTTATGACATAAAAGCTTTTTTCCTTGGGTTGATGCTCAACATATATTTAAATATCTCAAATGTGCCTTTGGGGTATTTAAACATCCATATAAACAAACAACATTTTTTTTCCTAAGGTAACCAAGCAACAAATCGATTTAAACACAATGAAGCCTATTGATATATTACTTGGCGTATCCTGCAACAATGACCAACTAGAGACAGAAGGTCCAACTATAGGAGGTGATACCCAGGCAACAATTTTCACTACATTGATTAGGATCAAGACAAAACCCAACTCCCTTCCCCCAGGAAAAAACATAAAAAATGTGAACTTACCAATAATAAATTGAACAGCACACCTTCAACTTTTCATGAGCTTCTTTGACAGTTTTTCCATCTTTCTTCTTCCTCCACCGGTAACCATCTTTACAAAAATAGCGAATAGCTTTTCGATCAAACAAGAATAAAGAACCAGCTGAAAAAGGAAAAACCTTTAATTACCTTTGAATACCAACAGTTAATCACAGTCACCATCTCTGAATATGGAAGAGTTCATAGCAATGTTTGATCAAAGAAGTATATAGACAGATAGACAGCTAGACAAATATACATAAGCGCGCAGGCACTTGCACACCTCCGTTACCTTTTGGGAGGCCTACACCCCATAGAAACTGTCCATGCGTACATAAATACAATTAAAAAATAAGAAACTTGCAAAGCACCCATTTCTTACTAAAATAAGAGCACATCAAGTCATTTCAGCTTAGTTTGAAGTCATAATGCCTCGTCACAATGACTAGGAAAATAAACCAACATTTGCCTTGACTTCTAGGTGCTTGTACCTTAAACTTGTACCATCCTGCTGAGACTATGTTAGCAACCAATAATAACATCATTTCAAGACAGTTCTCTCTCTCTCTCTCTACTCAATAAAAAATTCCCAAAATTTCATTTCTCAGATATTCACGCATTTCGTGCTTCGATCATTTCTCATACTAATAAGCCACACATTAGGCATTCTCATTATGGCAATGTTCAGCTGCATTCTTATCATAATAAATTACGAGCCCTATGTTCCATGCAACTAATTTCATTAACGCGACTATATCTAGAGACCCTATAATATGCTTATATCAATCCTAACACCAAAATATTGTTCTCTAGCATTGGCAAGGTTTTAATGGGAGTCATCGCAATGTTTTTTTTTATAAGTAAAAATATTATATATATCAATAGGAGTAACCAAGTACACTGGATGTATACAAAAAAATACCTAACCCATACTAGAGAGCTCCTAAAAACGCAAAAAGCCTGTGAGAAACTACCCAAAATACACCAAGCCGGAATTGGAATAAAACACACCTCCCCAACCCCAACCCCTTGTTTCCCGTAAGACTAATACTCCACCCGAAACTCCTTCTACAAGAACATCTTCATGATGCCCTCCCTTTAGTCTTCCCTCGACTCGAGCTACCACTCTTAGTGTTGTAGTTGATTGCGCAAGAAAGACGCTTTAACTCCCTGCTTTTCTTAAAACTTGATTTGGTTTTCAAGCGAGTGGCTCGCCTCAATTGCAGTGAGTAGTGCTTTAAATTGGTCTTCCCATCCTCCATGTGAAAGCCCCACGATATCCTAAATCTCATTAACCTTATGCATAACTCAATCTGATGGTGAACCTGCTATATTGTTTATCGGAGGGAGAGAAAACAGGGGAACAACATTATCCCCAGACACAATACCCAACTGCACTCCCGACCCTAGACATTCCTCCTTACAATGCACCAACGAAAAACCTATAATTTCCTCCCAGCCATCTCCTGCATTCAAATCCCGAACCTCCTCAACAGCTATATGGTTGTTGTCCATTGTTGTTGTCACTACTAAGGGTTCCTCCCCTCCATCGACAAGGACATTGCTTGTATGTGCTCCACCCCCTGAAGATCCTTTCTGTGCCACTTTGTCAAACCCTACTACTCCCTCAGGAAGCATGGAACAGGTAGGGGAAGCACTACCTTCTGTTACCCCATTTTCATCTTCTAAAATGAGGCTCGTCAATTTCTTTCAAAGTACTCAAGACCCTAGAAGGACCCCCATCTTCAACTGAAAGTGAACCCTTGAAAAAAGAACCAACCCCATTAGCAACTAGTGACTGAGGGCAGTCAGACGACAAACTACCGATGTCTTGAGTGACATCGGCTAGAACAGTGATGCCGGCATCCAACGACCCTATCTATGACGGCATTGACACGCCCTTTTCCGGCGCATTTGAGGCCTTCAAACCCTGTAGGATCTACCCCTCGCCCCCCTTGTCCGTTTTTGACCTACCACCCAAACCCACAACTAGGTCCAACCCCTTATCTACTTTAATCATGAGATCACTCACATTCTCCATAACTCCCGTCAATTGAGCTTTGACAGCTCACAAGACCCCCTCCACTTCTTCCAATGTCACCTGACAGCCTTTGTCTCCACAAGTGTCTTACCCTTTCCTTCCGCCTCGGTTGTACTACCCGCCAGTGACCTCAACACCGAAGCGTACGAGGCACCTTTGACCAAGAAAGGCCTTCCCATTGTCTTTCCATCAACAAACTCCCCTTTGTTTGCATGCTTCAAAATAGCGGCTTTGGATTGCAGAAAACCTTTCCATCCAATGCCATTTGCGCCTTTCGGAATCACCAACAAACCTTTTCTCCTTCCATTTCAGAATTCTGAAAGTTGCATAAAGCTGCCCCTTGCATTAATATGATGTTGAATGATGAGAACTCCATTACCCATCCTTAGCTCCCTAAAAAATCCTTCATGACAGTTGAGTTTTAAACAATCCTCAATCCCCTTAGCCACCCACGAAGTTGTTGTCCCACCTAGACACATGAACTTAGCCATCCTTTTACTACGTTCAAAGATGCGAAAGCTATTTCCTCCCTCTTTTGTAAAAATGAAAGTTTTTTTATTCCACCTTCAACCACCTCTCACCTTCCATCTGAGATGAATCCACATCGCACATTGTCATTGTCTGATCCCAAGTCACAAGATCATCTCCTAGGATAATCTCGCTTCATCATCTCAAGGATTATACAAAAGTAAAAAGCAAATCAAAAACACCAAATTTGCGCTGACAAAAATGCAGATCAAAATCCCGATCGCCAAAGGGGGACCGATGTCGGAGGGCCCTCAAAGGAGTCACTGGAGCCTGTCGGTCTTGTCTGTGGTGGTGGTTGAGACACTGGTTCGACTGTCGATGTCGCCTCTGAGAAAGACAGAGAGAGAATCTTGCAAAAATCTAGGTCGTCGAAGCCAGGACCTACACCGGATGGCCGCGAAGTCGTCAGGGCCAGTCGGCCTTGTCTGTGCCGATGGTGAGGTGTCACTCACCGGTCTAGGGTGGGTGAAGGGTGGTGGCGGGTTTTCTCTACTCTAAACTGCTTAGTATGAGCACAAAATTGGTTTCTCAAAACAACGCATTTGGAGTCGTCACATTGTTGCCATATGGAAGATGATTCCTTCAGGCTTGATGTGGTGCTTATGGTAGGAAAGGAATGGGCGATGCTTTGAAGATAAAGAACGTTCGATGGGAGCACTTAGGGAGTTTTTCTTTAGTACTTTGTGTATTTGGCTAAAGCTCTTGTATTGAGTGGAGATAATCTTCACGATTTGCTTTTAGTCCCATCTAGTTCCTAGCTTGTATTTTGGTGTTTTTTCTTGTATACTTCATGTGTACTTGGCTATGTCTTTTAACTTGTCAATAAAAATTTCTTATTACTTATCAGAAAAAGAAAAAGGGTTACTACCTTTTCCTTGAATTTTACAAGCTTATCTCCATTTTCTATTATTCAAATGATAGGTGGGGACAACAAAGAAATTACCACAGATCAACATGTGGCTTGTCCAAGCCCACAATTGCCAAGTGCTTTCACAACAATTATTATCTCCATGTTCATATAAATAAATAAACATTAATGGACACACATGCTCATCAATGTTCCAGTTCAACTATGAAAAATGAAAACTTGAACTTGCAAGTGTAATCTTTGGCAGCCATAACTGAGTAAAAAAAAAAATTGATAATTAATAAGAGATTTTATTACCAAAAGTAGGCATAGCCCAAGTACACATGAAGTATACAAGAGGAAAAACCTACATACACTATAGAAAATGAAAATGACTAGAGTAAAAAACTTTCTTTTAGATAAGTAAGTAAAGAAACTCTTTCTCGATAATACATGTCCAATGGGAAATTTTCCACCCTCATACATAGCCATATATTCTCAGTTGATATTGCAAGATCTCAATCTTGTCCAAGTTTGAGATGCGTACGACTAATTCTAAATTTGTGCACATGGGACACAACTGGCACAAAATAGCTGGTTCAAAAGCACGTAATAGAATTAATTATGATTAAATATAAACAAAAAAACTCATAAAATATACCCAAGCAATGATGGAAATGAAATATCAATACGCTTGTATTTTTTACAATAGGTTGAAATAAGACACTAAGAAGCATGCCAGTGCTAACCTCGAGGCCTGACAAGCGGATCTGGCTTTAAGTAAAACTTGTGATGGTTGCGCAGTATTTCACAAATTTCACTAGGCCGAAGCCAACGGTGCCGTGCTTCCATCAGTATCCTGTCAAGGTCTACAAAATCTAGGAAATTCATAGACAGTCATACATCTTAAGCTAACACATTCAAGGTTTAATCATATGAATCAGCAAACGCCATTCTACTTATATAGTAAACACGCAAAATAACCATCTATGTGGAAATCACAAAAGCCCACAATAAAAGATTAACTTTCTCAAGATCTAAACTTGATACAATAACACTCAATGCACCCGGATAGCCAAAACACTGAATTATATATATCCCGTGAATTACACGTAAAGCAAGAATAACAGAACTGAAAATATACCTCTTTCAGAGCCATGCACAACAAGTCAATAACAACAATAAAGCTCGCCACCCTCATAGATCAAAATACAATGAAGTATCAATATGGATCAAGATCCCCTAAAGTTCTCAATTGAGCTTAAGAGCCTCATATAGAAGAGAGATAGACACGTTAAGTGGGCCTTACGTTATTTAGTGAGCATTTAATAATTGATGCTTCCCAAAAAGTCCACACAGACAATAACAATTTAATAAATGTTGTAGGATGTCTATTCTATCCCACCAGTGCCTCAAGTTCAAGGATCTTTTTCCATAAAGTACTTCAACTATCCACATCAACATCAACATGGGCAATGAAGTACTTCAGAATCCTGATCCCCATACATGCAAAGGACTCAAAAAGTGTGCACGAAAAATAAGAGGGATCTCTAGCATTCAGCTATGACACACTAACAGGAAATATTGCATAACAGTCACAAGACCCAGAAAATGCAAAGCAAATAAGTACCACCAAAACATTTTTTCCTTTTTGGGATTAGTGAGAACTGTAAGCAAAATAACGATTCTATAATGTGGAATAAACACTGAAAAACATAATCGAAAACTATAGTGCTCAAGATCGAAACGGTACCTCCAGCCATTGATGTTCCTCACGATTTTTGCTGCGCTTTCTGATTAATGTTTGGCACTTCCAAACTCTATTCGCTCTATTTAGATGGTGTAAGACTGAAGGGGATTGAGTGAGTGAGTCTGGGGACCAAACCGTAGTATTTATAGCCAAAACTTCCATCAAGTTTCGGTGGCTATGTGTCCCACGTGTTCAGTTTGTCATGGGGCAGTTCCAACGTTTCTACGAACGTGATGAATATCAGAGTGGACCACTTCAAGAGCTCCTAAAATGAAAGGGAGGTAGAGACTCGTTCTTACGAACGGCCTCCGTGAGAAACGGTCAACATTCTCCCACTTGGTCCACACTTATATTCTAATGTCTCATCTTAAGCCCATCGATAATTTGTACTTAAGTAATAAATACATGAATCATGGCGATAGGTCCTCTAATGACGAGTATTACCTTCCATGTATTACTATGTATTTATTTCTTAAATATTATAATTTATGTGGCAACAATTTCTTAATGAATAAACCTTATGTTTATTCTTGTTCCAACACAGATGAATTTTCTCAAAATTAAATTAAGGTGCACATCAATATGAAAAAAATATCAAAATAATTAAGAATTTCATTAAAATAACATTATCAATACAATGAAAAATTACATAATAGAACCAAGTCCCATATTCACTACATGATCCTTGAATTTCAACGGTGGCATGCCCTTAGTCAAAGGATCAATGATCATTAGCTCAGTGCTGACGTGCTCAATGACCACTTTATTTTATTTAACACGTTCCCTTATGGCTAAATACTTAATGTCGACGTGTTTACTTGACATCCACTTTTGTTGTTCTTAGCCATAAATACAGCAGTTGAATTGTCGCAATACATTCTCAATGGCCTAGAGATAGAATCCATAATTCTAAGCCCAGAAATGAAACTCTTAAGCCATACACCATGTGAAGTAGCCTCAAAACAAGAGATGAACTCGGCTTCCATAGTGGAAGTGGCAGTCAAAGTTTGCTTGGTACTCCTTCATGATACAGCTCCACTGGCCATCAAAAAAATGTATCCTGATGTTGATTTGCGTGAATCAATACAGCCAGCAAAGTCAGAATCTGAGTAGCCAATTACTTCCAAATTTTCTGTTCGTCTATACATAAGCATGTAGTCTTTGGTTCCTTGAAGGTACCTTATTACTTTCTTTGCAGCTCTCGAGTGGTCTAAGTCTGGATCACTTGATATCGTCCCAACATTCCTACAGCAAATGCAATGTCAGGTCTTGTGCAGACCTGAGCATACATTAGGCTTCCGACAGCAGAAGCATATGGAATGTTCTTCATTTGTTCCCTTTCAAGGTTGTTCTTCGGGCATTGATTCAAATTGAACCTATCACCCTTCACAATGGGAGCTACACTTGGTGAACAATCTTTCATCCGAAATCTCTCTAAAACTTTATTAATATAGGTTTCCTGAGACAGACCCAAGATATCTCGAAATCTGTCTCTATGGATCTTAATGCCAATGACATAAGATGTCTTACCCATATCCTTCATATCGAAATTTTTAGAGAGGAATTGTTTCACCTCATGCAGCAAACCCTTATCATTGGTTGCTAGCAAAATGTCATCCACATATAAAACAAGAAAACATATTTTACTCTCACTGACCTTCTGGTATATACATTGATCCATAATATTTTCTACAAAACCGAATGAAGAAATTACATTATGGAATTTCAAATACCATTGGCGGGATGCTTGTTTTAAACCGTATATGGATTTCTTGAGCTTGCAAACCAATTGCTCACCATCACTAGAAGGGAATCTTTCAGGCTGTTTCATAAAAACCTCCTCCTCCAGATCTCCATTGGGAAATGCCGTTTTCACATCCATTTGTTGCAACTCTAAGTCAAAATGGGCTACTAATCCCAAAATAACGTGCAAGGAATCTTTCTTAGATACAGGAGAGAAAGTCTCAGTGTAATCGATTCCTTCTTTCCGAGTGAATCCCTTATCAACGAGTCTTGCCTTGTATCTCTCAATGTTGCCCAATGAGTTTTTCTTTGTCTTAAAGACCCATTTACATCCAATGATTTTTACACCATTAGACAACTCAATAAGATCCCAGACTTTGTTACTCTTTATAGAATTCATCTCTTCCTTCATGGCATTGTACCATAATTCTGATTCTTTGCATCTCATGGCTTGTGAAAAAGACTCGGGATCATTTTCGGCTCCAATGTTGTAGTCAGATTCTTGCAGATACACAACATAATCATTAGGAATTGTTGATCTCCTTGGTCTAATAGATCTTCTTAATATTGTACCATCATATTCCTGAGAAGTATGTGGTTCAACTCGTTGTTCAAAAATTCTTGGCAACTCTTGAACTACTTGATCTATTGGAATGTCGTCAGCAGCTTGTGGAACTTCAACGATTGGTTGTTCAACACCAGTTTGTATTTGAGGGGTGCTATAAATAATAATCATTCTATCACTTGAGGTGGAAGGTTGAGATTCTGAATGATCATTCTTAGAAACTATGTTCCTGATTTGATCACTCCCACTGATCAAGTCATTCTCAAGAAACTTTGCATTTCTTGATTCTACAATCCTAGTGCTGTGAGATGGACAATAAATCTGTAACCTTTAGACCTTTCAGCATATCCAATGAAATGCCCACTAATGGTCCTTGGGTCTAGCTTCTTCTCTTGTGGATTATAAATTCTCACTTTAGATGGGCATTCCCAAACGCTCATATGTCGCAAACTCAGTTTCCAACCTTTCCATAATTCAAATGGCGTTTTAGGAACAGCCTGGTTGGAACTCGGTTTAATATATATACTGCCGCCTTAAGTGCTTCAGCCCACAAGGATTTAGGAAGATTGGAGCTCTAAGCATACTCCGCACCATGTCCAATAATGTTCGGTTTCTTCTTTCTGCTACACCATTCTGGTCCAGTGAACCAGGCATGGTATATTGGGCAACAATCTCATGCTCTTGAAGAAACCTTGCAAATAGCCCAGGTGCTTGTCCATCCTCTGTGTATCTACCATAATATTCTCCACCTCTTTCTGATCTCACGATCTTAATTTGCTTACCGCATTGTTTCTTTACTTCAGCCTTAAAGATTTTAAAGGCATCTAATGTTTCGTTCTTATTATAAAGCATATAAAGATACATATATCGTGAGTAATCATCTATAAAGGAGATGAAGTATTTCTGACCATGTAAGTCCATGTCTGGACTACATATATCAGTATGTATGATCTCTAATATGTCTGAACTCCTTTTAGCACCTTTCTTTGACTTGTTGGTCTGCTTTCCTTTTATGCAGTCCACACAAATCTCAAAATCAGTAAAATCTAGAATATTAAGTACCCAATCATTTACTAATTTTTTAATTCTTTCTATGGAGATATGACCTAATCTCCGGTGCCATAATTTAGAAGAATCCTCATTAATAACACATCTTTTAGTGCCAGTGTGAACATACATTGAATCATAAGTGGTATTGTTTTGTAAATTAATGCAGTAAAGACCATTAGACAAAGTACCATTTCCAACACAATCAGATTTATAAAATAAACTGAATGATGAATCTGAAAAATTAAAGGAATATTCAAAAGGTACAAGTCTTGAAACTGAAATCAAGTTTCTTGAAAAACTTGAACCATAAAAGGTCTTTTCTAACTTTAAAACAAAACCACTAGATAAAATTAAATAGCAAGTTTCAATAGCTTCCACATGTGAGCCCATCTTGTTTCCTGATAAGATGCTTTGTTCACTTCTCACCAGCTTCCTTAGATCTTGCAAACCCTACAAGGGATTCGAAATGTGGATTGTTGATCCAGAATCAATCCACCATGTGTTAATATTGACATTAACCATATTAGATTCATAACAAACAAATGAGGTTGGTTTGCCTTTGTCTACAAGCCATTTCTGAAATTTGGCACATTCCTTTATTATGTGTCCCTTCTTTTTACAGAAGAAACACTTGGAATCTTTATTGATACCAACTTTGGGAGGTATTTTTCTTTTCCCTTTCTTATTAGATTGAGATTTGTCATTTCCATGCGTTGCCAGCATTGCACTTTCACCCTGTTCCATCATCAGTCTCCCTTCCTCTTGAACATACATGGTCATGAGTTCATTAATTGACCATTTATTTTTATGTGTGTTATATGAGATTTTGAAGGGTCCGTATTGGTGTGGAAGGGTGTTCAGGATGTAGTACACCAGGAAGGACTTTGACATTTCAACCTCGAGTTTCTTCAATTGAGCCACATTGTCCCTCATCTGCATGATGTGCTCGCGCACACCTCTCACACTGGTGAGCCTTAAGGATGAGAACTTCATGATTAGGGTACTTGCTAGTGCCTTATCTGAAGTGACGAATTGATCATCAATTTAGCAAGTCTTGGACCTTTTCATGCTAATCGACAGAACCACGAATACCAGCAGAAATTCTAGTCTTAATGAACATCATGCTGAGGCGATTAGATCGCTCCCATCACTCATAAAGCGAGATGTCCGCTGCAGTGCTGGTGTCAGTGAGTGCTGGTGGTTCGTCTTTCCTAATAGCATAATCTATGTCCATCCACCCTAAATGAAGAAGAACTCTCTCCTTCCAAATCTTATAGTTGTCTCCCTTAAGTTCAGGGATATCATAACGAATATCAGAGAAATTTGCAGGTTGTACAACTGCATAAAATTATATATTACATGCTTATATTAAAACCAAGGCCTAAATAAAATTTCATGCTTTACCAATGTAAATCATGCTTAAAAATTGAATCAAATGACATAAAAAATTGCTTGTGGGCTAAATTTTTAATTCAAGTAGATTCAATTATTCTTTATGATAGAATTTTATCAAATTTTTTTTACTTAATTCATAATTCTAAAGGGTATATTATGATTGTGATTTGATATATATTCTATCTTAGATTAAACTTTATAATAAAACTATCAAATTATTTACTAAATTCATAATTCCTGTGGGTAAGTTATGAATAACTTGATATTTTACCCTAATTAATAATATAAATATAATAAAAATTCTTGTGGGATAAAATTTATTATATTAAGTATAATTAATTACAATTAATGTCTAATATTCTTTATGTGATCCTAATCAATTATAATATATAATTTTATTTAATTAAAGATGCTGTGGCTATTCTCTAATTAATTAAAATTATATGGATCACTAGACATTAAATCGCATAAAGTCTAGCTTAATATGAGAATAATTAAGAATTACATAATTTTAACTAATACTAACATGTTATTATTATGCACAAAATATTCTCATAATATAAGCATAAATATTGCATAAAATTAAACTATAATATTATTCATAGCATTTAATTTTATGCTTTTAACAATATATATACTCATCCAAAATTGCATCTATTAATATAGAGCAAAAAATAATCAATTCATGCAAACTAAATATGAGCACAATAAATAAATTTGCACAACAATTATCCAAATTGCATATAATTAAATCAAATAAATAAATAAATAAAAATTATATGCATAAACAATATAGCACAACAATTATAAGCACAAAGGGCGTGGGCCCAAAAACCCACTTTTCAGACCATCTATAAAAGTCGTTGTTTGTCTCTGTTTTTTAGAATTTTTTTGTTTTTTAAAGAGAAAAACTACGTGTCGTTTGTCTCTTCTTTTAAAAGAAATATGACCCAACTAAACTACCTATAGTTTTACTCAACCAAATAAATTCGTCCCAACTAAACTACCTGTAGTTTTTCTTATATAGCAAAACTACATGTCGTTTTACTCAAACTTAATAAACCAGGCCCATATAAATGACCTGTCGTTTTTCTAAAACATGAAAACAACGTGTCGTTTTCTCTATTCGGAACGAATTCTGGCCCAACTAAACGACATGTTGTTTTCATCAAAACTGAAAACTACGTGTCGTTTGGCCTCCCACTAAATGACATGTCGTTTTCACGAAAACTGAAAACTACATGTCGTTTTGGCCGAAACTGAATAAAAGGCCTCCGACTAAACGACATGTTGTTTTGGTCGTCTTCAACCACTAGACTGGGTTGTAGGTCACGATTCCAGGGATATTTTTGACATCAAAAATCATGTTTTTAATCACCTAAAGCTTATAAAAACTATTTCCACATGATTTATAATCTTTTTTTCGAATCGAAAACGTCCAAAAAACAAAACTTAATTTTTCAAAAAAAAAAACTTTCGGCCAAAACAGAGATAAACAAAGCAACTCAATAAACACCAAGGCAGAGATAAAACAGGGCTCTGATACCAAATGTAAGCAAAATAATGATTCTATAATGCGGAATAAACACTGAAAAACATAATCGAAAACTATAGTGCTCAAGATCGAAACAGTACCTCCAGCCATTGATGTTCCTCACGGTTTTTGCTGCGCTTTCTGATTAATGTTTGGCACTTCCAAACTCTATTCACTCCATTTAGATGGTGTAAAACTGAAGGGGATTGAGTGAGTGAGTCTGGGGATCAAACCGTAGTATTTATAGCCAAAACTTCCATCAAGTTTCGGTGGCTACATGTCTCACGTGTTCAGTTTATCATGGGGCAGTTCCAACGTTTCTACGAACGTGATGAATATCAGAGTGGATCACTTCAAGAGCTCCTAAAATGAAGGGGAGTTGGAGACTCGTTCTTACGAACGGCCTCTGTGAGAAACGGTCAACAAGAACCACCAGACTTGTTAGGCAAGTTAGCTTGTTATTTCAGAGCAACGACCATTTCCAGCAAAATCCCACAAACAAAATAATGAATCTTTTATATAATTATACCAACCAAATACTAATCCAAAAAACCACAAGAACGCATTGAAGCAAAGAAACAAACGAGAGAGAGAGAGAGAACGAAATCAGACCGAATGGTTGATTGGGAACATATAGTCTAGTCTCAGCCATAAACCCTATATTTCATCACCTATCGCTCTGATTACGAATCCGAAAGAAACCAAAACTTCAAAAAAAAAAAAAAGTTAACAAATTTGCAAGAAAACCAATACGGAAACCTGCAGAGGAAAGAAAGAAAAAGAGAATTATTTCCAAGAGAACTAGCATAGAACAAGAGCTCAAAGAACGAAAATGAAACGAAGCGCCGAGAAAATTACATGCAACGATGAAGCTCCGCAACAGCAATGGAGATGAATGCGAGGCTTGGGCTTTAGGAAAACGGGACGGAACATTGTAAGTGAAAGAGAGGAAGCGCGTGAAAAGGCCTAAAAGACAGAATTTAAAAAGTCAAATGGATTCCGGTCTGTGTTCACATTAGGGGTGTAAATTTAACCCGAAAAATCGGTCCGAATCGAACCGAACCGGACTGATTTTACCGGTTTTGAATCAGTCCGATCCAAAACCGGTTTCTAAAATACGTAAACCGGTTGGAACCGGTCCAGTTCCGATTTTGGGATTTTCCGGACCAGACCGAACCGGTTGATAAAAAAAAAATATAAAAACTAATATTTTATATATAAGTTTTATTAAAAATTAAAATTATGCAAAATATTATATATTAATATATATAAGTTTAAAAGTTTTATATATAATGTATAATTAATAAATTATATTACTATTAGTATAATTATATATAAGATATTGTTATTATAAAATAAAAGTTTAATCTTAAAAATGAAAATTTAGTTGATCATATATTATATAGCTATACTAATATATAATTTATAACTAATACTAATATATAACTATACTAATAGTCTAATATTAATACTATTATATAGTTTAATCATTTATATAGCTATACTAATATATAAGTTTATAACTAATACTAATATATAGATATAATAATAGTCTAATATTAATATTAATATATAGTCTAATAATCTATATAGCTATACTAATATATAAGTTTATAACTAATACTAAAATATAACTATACTAATAGTCTAATATTAATACTATTATATGGTCTAATATATTATATAGCTATAGCCTATACTAATATATAAGTTTATAACTATTTAACTAATACTAATAGTTTAATATAGAGTCTAGACTATAGTTTTACTTATACTAATATAGTTACACTAAATCACTATAATTAATACTAATATATAACTATACCAATAGTCTAATATTAATAATATTATATGGTCTAATATATTATATAGCTATACTAATATATAAGTCTATAACTATTTAACTAATACTAATAGTTTAATATAGAGTATAGACTGTAGTTACACTTATACTAATATAGTTACACTAAATCACTATAATTAATACTAATATATAACTATACCAATAGTCTAATATTAATACTATTATATGGTCTAATATATTATATAGCTCTACTAATATATAAGTCTATAACTATTTTAACTAATACTAATAGTTTAATATAGACTATAGTTATACTTATACTAATATAGTTATACTAAATCACTATAACGAATACTAATATATAACTATACTAATAGTCTAGTATTAATCCTATTATATAGTCTAATATATTATATAGTTATACTAATATATAAGTCCATAACTATCTAACTAATACTAATAGTTTAATATAGACTATAGTTATAGTTATACCAATATAGTTATACTAAATCACTATAACTAATACTAATAGGTTAATGTTAATACTATTATATAGCCTAATATATTATATAGCTATACTAATATATAAGTCTATAACTATTTAACTAATACTAATAGTTTAATATAGACTATAGTTATACTTATACTAATATAGTTATACTAAATCATTATAACTAATACTAATATAAAACTATACTAATAGGCTAATATTAATATTATTATATAGTCTAATATATTATTTAGCTATACTAATATATAAGTCTATAAGTATTTAACTAATACTATACTAATATACTATAGTATTACATACAAATCAGTAAATCACTATAAGTCTATAACAATTTTTTTAATAGGTTAAATCACTATAACAAAATATATGTAACTATATATATATATATAATATTATATGGTATTAAATCACTACAAGAAACGGTGCCGTTTCCCCAAACCCCTCAAATTTCGTTCCCCCCAAACCCCCTCCCTCATAAATCACTATAGTTTCGTTTCCCACCCCCTCCCTCAGAAACCCTAGTCCTGCGCCCCCCCTCTCTCCAGGGACCAGCATCCCAGCCCCTCCAAAGCCTCTGTTAAGTGTCGACAGCCTCCGTCGCATCCTCCATTCCCTCCGTCAGCGCCCCTCTCTTCCTCACTCTCTGCCTCTCTGCGACTCTGCCTTTGCAATTCTGTAGCCTCCGTAGCCATCTCTCATGCTCAGCCCCTCTCTCATGCCATCAACAGCCCCTCGCCGTCGACACTATTGGTTTGTTCTGTTCTCCTCCACTTCTAGTTGTTCCTGAGGCTACAGAATCACAGATATTGTTTTCCCCTCTCTCGGTGATAATCGGTATGTGAACATATAAATGCTTTTTAATTTCCAAAATCTTACATTTAATGAATCATTACAATGTTTCAATTCATTGCTAATTGATTCATTTCATTTAGGGTTTTTATCGAATTTACAGATTTGAGATTTAGGGTTTTTTACAGATTTCGAAATCTGATTAGGGTTTATATTTTATGGTATTTTTTGTATAGCTCCCAATCAAGTTGAATCTGTATTTTATAATTGTGGAAGGTATAATTTTATATTTCATATTTTAGGATTTATGGTTTATATATGTTGTATAGCTCCCCATCGAGAATGAACATGTATAGTTCCCAATCCAGCTGAGAATAGCTTGATTTCTTTCCTTTTTGTTTTTGTGGGTAATTTTGTTTGTTTGTTCATATATATCTGTTAGTAGATTTGAACCTGATAATTTTTTTTGGGTTGCATGGATGTCAATCAGTGATTCTACTAGGTTGGTTTTCTTGTGTGTTCTTGAATCATTACAATGTTTTCTTGCATTGTGTCTAAGTGTATTATTTTTGTGTGTATTCTTTATGGTTTTTCTTGCATTGTGTGTATTCTCTATTTGAATTTTCTGTTATTGTATTGATGATTTTTCTTTCTCTATTAATCTTTATTCTATGTGTATTGATATAAGAAACCTAGAAGCTTTTTCTCTTGTGCTATGTAACGAGAAGCAGGGTACTTTGCCCTTTTGGCTTGTCATTGCAATTCATGTACTTGAGATTCCTTTATATTAATTTATTTGGTGTCCATTGAGCACTTATAAAAAAAGTCAGTTTTGGTTGATCCTTCTTTTTTTGTGTGTATTTTTTGTGAACTGGTATCAATATGTGCATAACTGCATATTGTAAAAACTTTAATGAGCTTCTGATTTAGGGTTTATTTTGTTGTTCCAGTTTTTTTTTTTTTTAATATTAGATTTTATATTTTTATAGCAGATTTTTTTATAGCACATTTTTTTTATGCCAGCAGATTTTTTACATGGGAGCAGTTTTTTTATGATAGATGATTAAAACTGGAAAACCGGACCGAAAACCGGTAAAATCCAAAGTACCGGTTTAGGAGGGGAACCGGTACGTAATCGGTTTTAAAAAATGCAAAACCGGTTATACCTGTTCGGTTTAAGATTTTGTTCAAAACCGGATCAGACTGGACCGGTTACACCCTAGTTTACATCATATTATTCAAAGTCTTGATTCTGGGTGGGCCACGCCGAATAAAAGCGAGTGGTGCCAGTGCCACATCAGACATGATCTGCCCGTTTACTTTATCCTTTGTTGTAATAAAACTAATAATTAAAATAAATTGTTGTAATAATTTTATCAATAAATCTTCCCAACCTCCCAACACTCCACACTCCATCTTTTTAAAAAAAAAAATTAATTTTTTTTATTAAATAATTTTTATATAAATAGTGAATAAAAAATTTGAAATAGTTTAAAAAAAATAAATTCAAAAATAATTTTAAAAAAATATTAAAAAATGTGGAGTGTGGATGAATAGTAAGAGGTTGTGTAGCAAAACCCTAATTTTATATACTGAAAATCACGTTTGATGTGGATTTTCTTTCTTAAATCAGACGAGGTTTGTTAGAAAAAAATTTAAAACCGTGAGATGAGATGAGATAGTTATAGATAAAAGTTAAATATTAAAAAAATATTATTAAAATATTATTATTTTAAAATTTAAAAAAGTTAAATTATTTATTATATTTTATATATAAATTTAATAAAATTATAATGATGAGATTAAATGAAATAATATAAAATTAAATGAAATAAAATAAAATCGTCTCAGTATCCAAAGGGTCCTAAATTTACTGCAGACCCCATTCCGAAATATTTTTAAGATAATTAAAATTAGAATATGTTTGCAACTTGCACATGTTTTTAGGGATAACAGGTTTATGAAAAAAAATTACATTTTACCTCTTAAACTGGCATACATTTTCTTTAATTATTTACACCTCGAATTAAAAAAAAAATTAATAAAAGCAAATTTCATGATTAAAGAAATCCACGCAAACACGCGTTATTATGATAACCTTTCTTCTCATCAACGAGACCGTGATGAAATTAAAAAGCGTAAAAACACAATTTTTAAGTGAAAAGGACAAAAAATTAAAAAAAAAAAAAAAGGCTTTTCATTTATAACTAGAGTGAGGTCTAGATTGGACAGTGAAAATATTTTATTTTATTATTATAATTTTTTACACAAAATATAATTAATAATTTAATTTTTTTAAATTTAAAAATAATAATAATATTTAAAATAATATTTTAATAATATTATATTTAATTTTAATTAAAATCATTTAATTTCATCTCACACTCAAACCGCACCTTTCATGTTTTACATAGGCAGCTGCCCAGAGGTTTCATCTGGTTGTGGCTACACAGGATATTGTAGTTTAAGCCATGAGAAAGAGGGTTGACGGACTTTGATGTTTTGTTGGTTGACCTGGACTGAAACTTTCAAGACCTAATTTGTTTTTACGGTTGAAATGAGATGGGTTGAAATGAAAATTAAAAATAAAATAAAATATTATTAAAATATATTTTTTTAATATTATTTTTATTTTAAAAATTTAAAAATTAAATTTTTTATTTTATTTTGTGTAGAAATTTAAAAAAATTATAATGATTAGATAAAATGAATTAAGAAATTTTATGAAAACAAACAAGACCTCAAGATAAATCGACTGTTTCTTTGAATTTTGAAAAGGAAAATGATAGGATGCCCATGGGGGATCCGCTGATTTCCCACTTCCTTTTTTTTAATTTTATTTTTAGTTTTATTTACTTAATGATTAAGAAAATATTGTATAATAATATTATAAATTTTTTTATTTTTTAAAAAATATTTAAAAGTGTTAAAAAATATGTAAAAAAACCACAAAAAAAAAGAAAAAAAAATTCTTAACACTTTTAAATATTTTTTAAAAAAGAAAAAAATTCACAATATTATTAAATAATATTTTCTTAATCACAAAGTAAAAAATAAAAAAAAAACTCAAAAAAAAAAAAGGGTGAGCGGGATCCCCAACATTGTCGTTGGCAAAAATAGTTGTGATACGTAGGTTCGCAACATAATTGTCTGTTTTTTAAAAAAAAAAATTAAGATTTCGAACTAGAGGGACATGTAAAGTAAATCTCACAATATTTATAATACTTATCGAACATTTAAGTGCTATTTGGATAATGAGTTAGGATGAAAGTTGAAAGTTGAATAAAATATTATTTTTTTAATATTATTATTGTTTTGAAATTTGAAAAAGTTGAATTGTTTATTATATTTTATGTAAAAATTTAAAAAAATTGTAATAATGAAATAAGATGAAATGAAACACTTTCACTATTCAATCGGAAACTTAGTACTACCACTGGATTCACATGGTCAATAATAAAGTCCACGTCTATTTGCATGCATTTGTTGCCAAATGTTAGAAACACTGAGAAATTCAAACTGTTAAATAGTAACTGGTTTGATTACAATCCCTTCGACAGATATAAAGATTAGATGGAATTCTACCCCTGTGATCAACTGAGAAACAAACAGTACAAAGAGCTAATACAACGTGCCGTAGCAACATGCTCTATAACTTCAAAATACAACAGGAGGAATCTCGATGTAATGGATTGAACGTGCTTATGTTCCACTCTCAACTGCCACTTCAGGCTTCAGACCTGCCTTTAAAGAATCGTCCTAGAAGAAAAAGGAAAGAACAGGGAAAAAAGGGGGGAGAAAAGCTTGTTAAAACACAATCAAAAGATACATCTTGGACTCCTGTCATATATGGCTGACCTTTTCCCCAGCTAGTGTGTATAAATAACTAAACATAAGTTCTTCTAGAAGAAGCGTTCACATCTGTGACTTGGGACACAAAGATAGTGAATGAGCTATGGTGAAAGGGTTTTAAGTTTTAACAACCAACCTTGGTACAAATGTATATATAATGGACATCAGGGTTCTTTCCAAGCAGTGTTGCCACAGAGCTTTCATCATCATCCAATGGAAGGGGATTAGTCAGCTCCCATTTTGGATGTTCGGAACTTTCTCCCAGCAGAAGTTTCTCTGTAGATATGACAAAAGTCAGCACGTTACATTTAATTGTGACTTGAAGCTCAAGAGGAGCTTTATAGTGGATTTCGGACCCTAAAAAAATTGAAAAGCAACAAACAAAGGGTTCTATATTGAAAGGTAGAAATTGACATATATACATCTGACCCAGGTGTAACAAAAATGTATAAAATGCATAACACAGGAGAAACGAAGAACATGAGCCTAATATTGTTAGTGGGATCACTGTAGGAATTAAGCACCTTTTAAATACCTAATGCAACTCTAGCAAATTCAATAGTTGCATCTCCTTAAAACGAACTTGCAACCAAACCAAGAATATTGGCCTCAACTTCTAATATTCCAAGCTTCACGACAAGGAAAGCCCAACAGAGAGAGAGAGAGAGAGAGGCCAATAGTTGAGCTTGAGATGTAAATCTCATTCGTTAAACACTGGAGTAAGACTTTAACCAACCTATCACATGGAGTTTTATTGTCCATGAGCATGAATCTCTCAACAAGTGTAGGCGATAAATTGGAGCTCCATATGTGACCTGCAGCATGCATTGTGGAGATTAATGAGACAAAAGGGGACGAAAACTGCATTTGCATATTACCACTTAATAACTGGCATAGCTCAAGCAAATGCATGAAATGTTCCTAACGGAAAAGGGGAAGGTAGAGTATATAGTAGCATTACCAAAATATAAACTCCTTTATCCTTGAGGACCCTATAGTTTGTCATCAACTGCTTCAATAATGGTGAAAAGATCAAGAAAATAAAATAAAAGTTTGAAACAAATAGTACGATGTTGTTTCCGTTTACCTCCAGACTTCCTTAAGCATCTTGAGAGCGTTTTGCTGTGAATTATTTCCACACTATGGAAAAAGAAAATTGCTAAAACCGAAATCCATTTCAATTAAATATAAAAGTATTGCAAACATACAGTACTCACCAAGAGAGAGTCTAGAGTCCCTGGAACACCAAATGAAAAATAAAAATGACATGACAAACCATTTACAAAAATAACAGGCAAAGCAACAGAGATGTCATAAAAAAAACCTCGAGTACAATAACTCCCTCTAACAAACGGAATTGAATCAAAATAAATAAGCAAGTAAAGTACCTTTGTCGATAACGGCATCAAAAGAACATGTTTGAAAAGCACTCATATCTCGAACATCCATTTTCATGTCTGTCTAGTTATTCAGGAAAATTACAGCTCAAAGCATTGAACCTCTCCATTGCATGGAGAATAAGATACAACAAAAGTTATAATATTTTGTTAAAATGACCCATGCTAGAACATAGAAGCACTAATTCCTATCCGAGATAGTTAGGCTCATAGCAATATCAGTCTTGAGCAGATACCGATTCTCTAGAGATTCCAAGTCTACAGTGGAGGTTTTAAAACAATAACCATTATTTTTAATTAAATGGCTCAGATTTTGTCACACTAACACTTTATAAAAACATCTAATGATATAAACCCAATTTGAAAAGAAGGAATTCATAAATACAGTGCTCCCCATCCACAACAACAATAAACAGATACGTACATCACTCATAATTATGTGTATGTATATACGCACGTATGCAATTAAAAGAGGGAAAAGATACATATGAGTTGTGGTCGATTGGAGTATTTCTTCTGCATAGCTTCAGTCACCACAGTGGATATGTCAATGTTGACCACTTCCGCATAACCATCATCCACCATGCCTTCGCTGAATGCTGCAATTAAAAAAAAGGGATTTACGTTATGGAAAATTGAAGATCTCGAGAGATCGGAAGGTGCTCAGATGGAAGGGAGCGAGACCGGAGTTTCCGCATCCGACGACGAGGATGCGATGGCGGCGGTGAGAGCGTGGGATGTAGAGATTGATGAGAGGAGCTAAGGAAGAGTACTTCTGGTACCAATCGAAGGGTCCCGATTCGTGAGCGTATCGCTTGTCCCAGTACCATGCCTCCCCGTATGCTTGCGTCGAGCAAGTCCCCATCGTTGTCCAATTCCAAAACTGCCGCTGCTCTCTTGCTGCTCACATTTAATTTATTTTTTGTTCAGTGGTAGGCAGGAAGGTGGCCCCCAAGTTTTTGGGCCGGGGCTCGGGTTTCTGGCACTCTGCCCTTAAAAGCTCGGAAACTGTAGAGCCTATTTCATTCTCATCCCGTCTTAACATTTAAATATTTATATTTTTTAATTTTAATTTTTTAAATTAATTATTATCTAATTATTAAAAAAATTTCAAAATTTAAACAAAATATAAAAAATAATTCAACTTTTTTAAATTCTAAAATAAATTAAATAATTATATTCTAACCCTCTTTTAATTTTATAATTTTTTTATTCAATTTTTTTCTCTACTTTCTCAAAACATCTTAACTTAAATTATTTTACTATTATTCACAAATTATCTCATTACTATTAACAATTTTCTCATCTTATTTATTTAACCAAACAAGACCTTACGATACATTTGTTTCCCCAGTAACAAGGAAAATGGGACGTACGAAACTTCATCTCACTAGTATTCCAGTATGATAAGGCTAGTTTATCCATCAATCTTTGAATTATCTTTTAAAAAATAATTCAAAAGTGATAAAAGGTACAAAATTTACATAATGAAATATCCAATGAGGATGAAAAGTCACATTAAGAATAATTGACCGGTGATGAAAAATGTCACATTTACATAATACAATGAAGAGTGTAATATATAGTATTATTCGTTCATTTAGAAACCTTCCATATCAAGTAAGATAAAAAATACTTATACTGTATTTTTTATTTATAACTAGATCCCACAAGGAATGCGTTTACAAACAGGTTCGTTGCCTTAGCGTCTTCGAATTTAATAACAAGGGGTTGGAAACCATTTTGAATTAGTAGGACCTGTAAAAACTAATGTGTGCATGCACAATTTCCAATTGGCTAAATGCTTTATATGGAGGATCAAAATGGCACCAAACCAGTGCTTTCAGTAACTCACCATGTAGGACTTTCGACCAGTGTCTGCCAGAGCCAAAACAATAACATTCACAACAGTTTTGAAACTCTCAGATTATTCCTGTCAATTTTGAATGTACTAGTGTTCATAAAAACCTACTGTCCATTGTCGTTTGTTTTCTTTCAAGCATGTAACAAAAACGTTCCAAGCAAACCCACTAGAAGGTTATAAAGTTAACTGCTTTGTTTTAACGCTTGGATAAATATCTAACAAAACCCCTATGCTTGCCACCACGTTGAAAGGAAAACTCAAATTAGCATTCACAGCACTGCATCTATCTCTTCTTTCGTCCACCCTTTCCAGATTTGGAAGGTCCAGCAGTGGATGTGGCTGCAGGCTCCTGCTTCTTCACCCTCCCAGGATGCCGAGGTACCAACTCAGCAACACGAAGCATCAGCTGTTTTCCTACAAAAACAATCAAATCAAAACAAAGATGAACACGCAAAGAAAATAGAGATTCATTTCTTCTAAATTGCGCAAACGGATATTTCAATGAAATGACTAATATGGTTTACATTGTTTATCCATTCTCTGTTTTCTTTTAAGTTTGTTCTCTGCTCCTTTCAAAGAAATATAAAATGAAGTATATGAACACAACCCCCCCCCCCTCCCCCCGCGGGCGGGAGCAACAATATTGGCACAAGGAATCAACCTCTCCTTAGACAACTCAGGCACAAAGTTTGTGAATCAGAAACCCCAAAAATGGCAGTGACGACTTCTAATAATCTATATGTAGATTTACAGCCTTGAACAGGTTGAGCGTAAGTACATAATGACATTTAGAGAGACAGAGAGAGGTTGAGCTTTATAAGATTTATTGACCCTTCAACATCCATATAAGGTGGAGTCTCACCAGAGTTCCCAGAAAGGTGTCTTCCAAGAGAGACATATCACATAAATGGATAGTTCATATCACTAAGCAATGCATGATATCAGAAATGGTAAAATAAATAAATAACTCAATAAAGCAAATAACAAGCACAACCAAATGAGATTAACCAGACGAGTCAATATATTCACAGCAGGAAGAACTATTACCCAGGGGCCAATAGCAACCAAAATAAACTATTCATGTCCCCAAAACTGACATGAATGCTATGAGCATGATAAAAGATGGAATTAAGCCAACCATTCATGGCCTCTTCATTTAGTCATATAAATGATCAAATCATGCTTTATCCACCAATAAGGCTCATATCCACAACATGACAAGAACCGTGGAAAACCAGTAGTCTAGACTGCAACAAATTTTCATCTCTTCCATTTAGCAAGTATCCACCCTCGCTCATCCCCCTCACCATAAATAATTAGAGGAGAAATAAGATGACCCATACTTTTTTTTTGATAAGTTAATGAGATGACCCATACTAATTGATGAGTGTAGGTGGTGTATGGGATTCCACATTGCTTGGAAGTGAGATGCTTTTTATAATGATTCCAATGGGGCTCCAATTGTACCATTGACTAGTCCTTTTGGAGTAGAGCCCATATATAGTTTGAGCCTTCCATTGGGGACAAATGGTATCAAAGTCTATCCTAATCAGAAAAATAGGACTTGAATCGTGCCACCTACGATAAAATTGCCTGTCAAAGATGTCGGGAATTTAAGAGAGTCCGAAGGACCCTGCCTTGGAGAGGTTCCCCAATATAAAAATAAAAAATAAGAAAAAAAGAAGGAGATTGTGATTCCCCGTACTAACTAATGAGTGTAGGTGGTGTATGAGATCCCAACATTACTTGGGAGAGAGAAGCTCTTGCTCTTTATAATGAATCCAATAGAGCTCCAATTGTAGCATTGACGACTTCCTTTGGAGTATGGCCAAGATGTGGCTTCGACGTTCTATTGGGGCGATATATAAAAACAGTATTAGAACTATCACAAATAAGGAAAATAGATTTTGTCACCCCTTCACTTTTTCTTCTAATGAAAATACTTGAGTTGCACCTTTTGTGCTTACTAATAAAGGATGAATTCTTAGGCCCCGTTTGGATACAGAAACAATTTCATCTCATCTCATTATTACAACTTTCCCAAATTTCTACACAAAATATAATAAACAATTCAATTTTTTCAAATCCCAAAAGAATAATAACATTAAAAAATAATATTCTAACAATATTTTATTCAACTTTCATCTAAAATCATCTTATCTCATCTCACTATCCAAACGGGGCCTTACTTGTATAAAAACATTACTCTTATGAAATGCATTCTAGAAAATCATTACAAACCTCTCCAAATCAGCTTATAATATGGGCAGATAAGCTATAACATAGAAAAGCCAATCAGTTCACAACTGCAAGCACCCCTTATAGAACCCACGAGAGGAAAATCTATTGCACCTTAACAAGGGTGCTACATGAAACACAGTCTCCTACAAATTAATGCATGTTTGCATGATTAAGAAATCCCTGTTTATATATATATATATATATTAACAAGCACAAAGGGGCAAAGAAACCTCTGCTCAAGGTAACTAGACACCAGGTTATTACATATATTGGAACATAGGTGTACAGGTCCATGCTTTTCAGGGAAGAAAATTGAAATTGCACGTCACAGAAAATTTGAGTTACACCACAAGGATAACTTCTCCAAAAGGAAACAAAAAAAGATATGATAAGTTTTTCAAACACATTGTACTTATTAAAATAAGGCATTCAAACACATTGTGATTTTCAAACTGGAAGGCCGCAATAGTAATAATATCAGATTTCCAACCCAAACAGACATTTCAAATAAGAAAGGCAACTGAATGGGTAATAATTTTTCATCTTAATTTAATATATTAATTGCATATTAGTCAGACAAGAATGTCAAATGTTCAGGCAACAGTATAACAAAGATCAGTGGAAGGCTTTTCATGTACAGCAGCCCAACTGAAAGAGAAGAACTTTTATAAACTCATAGGTCTTTGATGGAAATCAGTCATTAGGTTAAAGATAAAATGATATTCCCAACATTTTTAAAATTCTTAATATTAACTTTATCTAAACGGTTCGCATTTTTCCACTACAACATTCATGACTTTTAGAAGATCTTGATACAATTTTTAGCTTGTTTCATTGTGTATTGCACAGACCATTTGTCCTAAAATCCCAATCCATCAAAAACTATATAAAAACTACTATACAATTAAAACTACTAGTAATTAACAAAATTTGTCCTTACTTGAAGATATGGCTGGATTACAGAGAGTTCCATCCTCCTTTTTCAGCAATACCCTCACTCTCCCTCTTTGCATGAAATCGCGTGGATAAGCCTTATCTATCTGCCAATAACATTCCCCAAATACCCCTTAGAAACACAAGCACTAGTCCATAGATAGAAAAGCGCAAAAATTGAAACCATAAAAGAAGAAGAGAAAACAAACCTCAATAGCAAAAGGGAGCTTGAAATGGCCGCAGCAATCGGCAATCTCGGCACAAGTGGGATTTTCGCATGCGTTGCTCACGCTTATCCGTCTCCCTTCAGCCACTGTCTTCTTCGAGTTGATGTAAACTGGGTAAAACACTGTCCACTTCTTTATATTTGGTACATCTCCTCCCCCGTCCATGCTCCGATTCAATAACCCTAACAATGGATGTATATCAGATCTGGTAAATCCTAAAACATTGTAAACCCTTGTAAGAAAGAGTACTGAATATGCAACTCAACCTGCGCGTAGAATTACGAAACCTCGATTAAGCGAAACGGAGCCCAGACTCACACAAATGGGCATCCATAAAAAAGCCAACTTGTAATATGTTGAATCATTTACCACAATTTTTTTTATCAATACTGCCTAAGACGCAAAGGGATCCATCAAAGGGTCCCATAAACTAACGTGGCACTATGCCACATCAGCAAATTAAAATTTTCCCATTAATTTCTTTTTCATGTATTGTGTTTGATTTTCTCCCGGTGTACAAGTCTTCCCCATCCCCAACCTGCATCCCCTGCATTCCTGTCGGAGCCAGTGTGAGTTTGTGGGCAATGTCACTGCCACCGTTCCCATCCCTCACCGCCAGCCCCACATCTCGCTCACCCTCGCCCACAAACTCCTGGCGTAGAAGCCTTCCCCCGTCCCCAAACCCGTGTCCCCCTTGCATTCCCGTCGGAGCCAGAGCAAGTTTGTGGGCAACGTGGTTGACGTCGTTCCCATCTCCTACATCATCGCTGCTGCTACCGTCCCTCACCACCAAGCCCCACAACACAGTCCATCCAAAAAAATCCAAAACCCTAGGTCCATCCAAAACAATCTATCAATCCAAACCTAAGAACCAACTCAGTCCATCGGAAAAAAATTAAAAACATAAGTCCCAGAACAATCCAAAAAAATAAATTCACAACAAGATCGAGAGAGAGAGAGAGATCATCGTCCCCAACCCGCGCCCCATACATTTATTCCCGTCGGAGCCAACGTGAGTTTGTGGGCAACGTCTTTGTTGCCGTTCCAGTCCCCTACATTGTCGCTGCCTTTACCATCCCTCGCCGCCCGCCCCACAAATCAGCCCATCCAAAAAAATCCAAAACCCTAACTCCATCCAAAAAAATCCATAAACCCAAACCTAAAAATCGACTTAGTCCATCCCAAAAAAAATAAAAAATTTAAGTCCCAGAACAATCCAAAAATAAATAAATCCACAAAAAGATCGAAAGTGGAGCGAGGGAGAGAGAGAGAGAGAGAGAGAGAGAGAGAGAGAGAGAGATACCGGCGGTGCGGCGAGGTCGATGTCAACGCCGATTAGCGGCGACGCTGGGCTTCAAGGATGGGGGGTCTGGGGGCCTTGGGTCACGGGGGTTTGGGAAAGGGAGGGAGGGGGGGGGGGGGAGGGGAGGAAAGGTCGAAAAAGAAAAAAAAAATCTAACCCATAAACTGACGTGGCACCAGTCACATTATGCCATGTGGGATTCTTGCATTTCTTATAGATTTCTTCCAATATAATAAAAGGGATTTATTATACATTAATCACTATTTATTTCTACACGAATAATTTTTTTTTTCTTCATAGGGTGTGGGGTGTAGAGGTGAATAGTGGCTGATGAGAAGAATTATTCATAATAGAAAGGGTAGTTATGCCGTCCAAAATTTGAACACTAATGCAAATTGAACTTTTTTTTATTTTTTTAAAATATTTTTTAAACATTTTTAAATATTTTAAAAAAATAAAAAAAACCAATACTTTAATGATTGTTTTTTTTTTTTGTACAAGTAAAAATGTTGTATACATTAAAAGGAGAAATCAAGTACACTGAATGTATACAAGAAAACACCTTACCCAAAATGACCTAACAAGCCCCTAATGACTCAAAAAGCCCATAAAAAAAAATCTAGAACACATTAGACCCGACCCCAACTCCTTATTTCTCGTAGAACTAAAACTCTACCCACCCACCAACCCCAACACCTTGATTCACGGCTTTACAATGCCCTCCCTTTAGACCTCCCTCTAGTTGAGCTACCACCCTTAGAGTCGTAGCTGATTGCCGACAAAAGACGCTGTAACTCCCTACTTTTCTTGAAACTTAATTTGGTTTCAAGCGCATGGCTTGCCTCAATCGTAATAATTAGTTCTTTAAATTGGTCTTCACATCCTCCATGTGAAATTCTCACGAACAGCTGAATCTCGTTAACTTTAGGCAGAATCCAATCCGCTATTGGAGGAAGAGAGATCAGGAGAGCCACAATATCCCCAAACACAATGTCTAACTGCACTCCAGACTCTAGACATTCCTCTACACAAGGCACCAATACCAAACACATTGGTTCTCCAATAACTCCATTGGTTCTCTCCATTGGTATCGAGGTTCCCATTAGAGATTCTGGGGTGACAGCAAGTCCCTTCACCTCTGGGGTGATAGCGAATCTTACATCTCCTTCAGCCCTCGGCAGTACACCCTTTTCCTTCAACTCTAACGAGAGAGCCATAGTTTCTTCAGGGACCAAGGGTGTAATACCGACTATCGGTCTATCCTGTGTTACACGAGGCGAATGACATTTTATTACTGATGTCTCTACGCCAATATCCTTTTGACCCGCCATACTCTCCTAGATCTGGTTATAGGGACAAGGCCAAATTCGATCTTCCGTTTTCCTTTTTCCGAGTTTAAAGGATTCAGGTCTATCATGTTTCTTACCACCATGTTGCCTCCAACTGAAAGCCGATCTATTTTCGTAGACAAGAAAGTTATCGTTGCCTTCAACTCTACAAGTTGGGTTTTCATCTCTTTTAAAGAATTGTGCATCTCGACAAGCTGGTCCTAAGGCATGATTTGCAAACCCCCCACACTCTGAACCCCCGAAGCATGACCCGTCTTTAGAGCTACCGCATAGGATCACCTTGCCATCGAGGATGTACTTGGGTTTTTATGCACTTCCAAGTTCTCCCTCTCTGCCACACCACCTACATGTCTACTACACGACTCCCTGACAGAGTCATGTCCTGCAACACCTTGTCCTTCCGAGCCGTCACTCCCTCTCTTATGACGTAGCACCTCCCCCACCCTTCTCCAGCCATTGCCCCCCTCTTCAGGAATTGTTGTTTTCTTAACCGCCATTAAGTTAAAAAAAAAAATGCATGAACGATCAAATTCAGGAGGCAAATTCAGGCGACACAGTATCATTTTCCTATGAGAAAAGCTTCAAATTGGACATGGTGTGAATTTGCATTTTACACCTTCCAATAAAAAATAAACACGTAGGGGATTCAAGTTGAGGCTAGCGTATTTCATTCAATCTCTCTCTCTCTCTCTCTCTCTCTCTCTCTCTCTCTCTCTCTCTCTCTCTCTCTCTCTCCCATTTGTCGTCGCTCAACTCGATTTGGAAGTCATTTCTGTTAACTCACTCGATTTGCTTTGTAAGTGGTTTATTTTGCTCTATAAGTGGTTTATTTTACTTGATCTGTAGGTGGGTATGTTTTTTGTATGGCATGTTGTGGACATATTGATTTTGAAGAATTTGTTCCAATAACTAGATTCAATCACTCTCCAACCAACTTCTCATCAACTGGTATTCCAAAGCAACTACTTATAAAGCAACAATTACAGATAAACAAATTCACCCAATCAGAGCCTCTAAGCGACAAATACACCTAACAAATTCACCCAAAAAGAGAGATCCTATAAACAACAAATACACCCAACAAATTCTAAATCTAATACGCAAACACAATTAAGCTTAACATTACGAGTATGCTTGCGTTGATAATTAAATTCTAAAAATTTTCAGAGTCAATCATTTCTATAGTAGTACTCATGAACTCACGCATAGTTATTGATTCACACGTACATATAATCCAAAAGTCCAAATTAGTAACTCTAATAGCTAAATTGTACAAACAAAACCGAATTAGTATCATGATAAAGAGACAAACTACACCATAACAGAGCAAAAAGAAAAACAAGAAAATAAATGGTAAAAAAAAGGATGTTACCGGACACAATCTTGTGTGAGGCAGCAGGGCAAATACCAACAGCCGAATTTGAAAAAGTCGGAGACAATCCTACCCAAGTATAAGAGCAAGACGAGCGCAAACCAATAGCATCATAGTGATTCAACCAAATACACCCAATCGGATTCAACCACCCAGCCTCTAAAATACACCCAATCAACTACTTATAGAGCAATAAATACACTTCGGCTTTAGGTTGAGGAAAGCGAGGGAGAGAGAGGTGAGAGTCATCAATTCGGTTTGAGAGGAGAGAGACGAATATCAGCTAAGGGGTGAGAGCCCTCACTTCGGCTTTAGGTTGAGGAAAGCGAGGGAGAGAGAGGTGAGAGTCATCAATTCGGTTTGAGAGGAGAGAGACGAATATCAGCTAAGGGGTGAGAGCCCTCACTTCAGCTTGAGGAGAGCGAGGGAGAGAGTGGGTGGGGCGAGAAGTAGGGCTGAGCACCGACCAAGTCGGAGTCAGTATGGCCATCCTTCAACTTCGACTCCAACATGTTCATCCTCCGCTCCAACTCCAACTCCAACTCCGACTTGTCGGGGCAGAGTCGGATTTGGACTCCTTTTTTTACTGTTTTCAACTTCATATTTGGCACACTTTTTAAAAAAGAATTTTTTGTGTGAGCTTTTAAATGTAATTTTTTTCAAAAATCACAATTTAAAGTAAATAATTTACTTAAAAATAAAACTAAATAAAAACAAGTAACATACTAAGTTAATAACATGCTTCAAAAAAATAAAAATAAAAATGACTAATCATTGCAATAAACATCCACTCCCATCAATGCATCATCCATCATCCACATCCAACTAATCACTTCAAGTCTACAATAAACATCTACACCCATCATCCACATTAATCATAATAATATGTTCTTACAACGATTACAACAAATATTTTTTAAGTTCTAATTTTGAAAAAAAGATAAACCCAACATTTTCTAAGTGCCAACCAAATTAAAAATTCCCAACAACAAACATATTACAACAAATTAAATGTTCCAAGTGCCACAATGCCATCCCAACTTCTAAGTTGTGCTTAAAAAAAATATGAAAATATTTTAGTTAGAAAATATTTTGCTATGCCAACCAGAAAATGATAATGACAACAAAGCTAACTATGAAATTTGCTATGCAGTAAATATCCATTATTCTCCATGAATTTCATAGAGAATAACATTAATACCATGAAATTTAGGAGTTCCCAAACTCCAAGAACTATATAACAGTTCAAAGAGACTAACAAACTCCAACCACTGACAGTTCAATGATCTTACAAACTCCAAAAATCCAATGCAAGCATTATTGATGGTCCTCTCAATTCAACCAAGGAATGTGATATAAGTTATCCAATCTTTCTTTTCATGATTTTCAAGATTTTCAGCCACAAAACAGACATCAGCAGGACTTTCAGGGAATAACATGACAACTTATGTCGTATATGCACTAAATTAGTTATCAAAAAGAGGTGATTTCGTCAAGTTTGAATTCCTAAAGGTGATAAAACTTCGACTTAGTACTTATAAAAATGATCAACTTTGTGGAACACAGATTAACTGCCCAACCACACCATCAATTACAGAAAGAAGATAAAACAGCCCACATGTTCACTAAAACAGTCCCAACTTTAGCATCATATTAATATATAAACAGCCCCAAACCACAACACAAAAACAAAAACAGCTCCAAAAACAAGTATAATTACAGTTTATTCATTCAAAACATCCCAACAAAAACAGCCCCAATATTAACTCAAATTAAAACAGCCCCAGTATAATCACAGTTTTATCCAATCATTCCTTGCAACAACAAAAAAACAGCCCCAAACTCATTCTATTTTAGTTACACAGATTTTACACAAACTCATCAACTGCAACATCCATCCAAACAAGTATAATCACAGTTTATTCCTTCAAAACATCCCAACAAAAACAGCCCCAATATTAACTCAAACTCATCAACTGCAAGTCTGCAACATCCATCCTATTTTAGTTACACATATTTTATACAAACTCATCATCACAAAATTACACAGATTTTACACAACTATATCATCACAACATTACACAGATTTTACACAACCATATCATCGCAAAATTACACAGATTCACATTTTACACAAAGAGAGAGAAGACGAAGGGAGAAGAGAGTGAGGCTTACCGTGTCGACCGCTGCCCGCGGGGGTGGTTACTGGGTCAGGGTGAGGTCGCGCAGCGACTCGACGAGAGAGAGACGAGAGTCGAGACGGATTGGATCAGGGTCAGGGTGAGATTGGGGGGGACTGTCGCAGGGTGAGATCGAGAGAGAGGAGAGTGGTCCTGTGGATTTTTGAAGCATGAAGCCGAAGGATAAATTTTGGGGAGAAATATATTCGTGGAGGGCGACGGAACTTGGGTGAGACGGCAATCTGGGTTTTGTATGGCAGCGGTCTGGTTCTTCCCAAAATAGAAGAGATGGAGTTGAGAGAGATGGAGGATCCGATTCTCCTCCACGAACGATGAAATTAAAGTGAAAGATCTATACAGAAATCGAGGGGATGAGGAGGGGATGGTTTTCGTGCGAGAGGTTAGCGAGGGCTCGGAATTTTGGATCGGCTGATGTGCGGTCACATGGTAATTGAGTTGTGAAGCCTACGTGGCAATCAACTATTTGAAGGCTGTTATTTGAGAAAGCTCGGACGGACCGGCTGGAAGATAAACTCAAATGGAAATTGGAAATTATGTGAGAGAGAGAGAGAGAGAGAGGCAAGAGGTAAGAGACGAGAGTGATTGGGCGAGGGCCTAAGGCCGGGAGGGGGGAGGATTAAAAAACGGCGCCGTTTCTTTATTTTTATGGATACACTAAATTTAATTTTAATCTTAATCTTTGTTTAGGCTTTTAACCCTAAATTTTTTTATTTATAGTTTTAATAATTGTTAGTATTAATTATTATATTAATTATATATTATCACTTATCAATTATCATAGATTCATATAATACTTTTAAACATTTTATCATATTATAGTGTCTAATTATATGTTATTGACTTATCATTCTATTTATGGTTTTTATAATTTTTTTATCACCCAATTTAATTGTTAGTATTAATTGAAAATTATTATTTAAATTGATTTGTACTATATTGACTAAAATTTAAATATAATTATTATACTAGTATTATTATACATTGGTATTAAATGTAGACTATAAGTCTATAATGTTATTATTGGTAGTATTTATACTTGTACTATAGGATTGATTATTGAAAATTACATATTATTATACTATAGTATTACATGTTATTAACAATTACATGTTATAGTCTATAGACTTGTACTATATTGATTAATTACATGTTATAGCTTATAGACTCGTATTATGGTTTTTATAACTAGTGTTTAATTACATGTTATTAACTCATTATACTTTCACTATAACTAGTGTCTAACTTATTCATATTAATAGCAAAAGTATAATTAGAATTATCTACTAAAGTATAATTAGTATTAGTATTACTAGTTAGTTACATATTTTTCTACTAAAGTATTACATAATATTATATTAGTTTCTAACTTAATTACATACTAGAGTTAATATTCTATATTTAATTTATTATACTAGTCACTAGTGATTATACATTATAGATTGGAACATTGGTTATTATACATTACTATCATATGTTTTTATACTTTAGTTATTATACATTACTATTACATGTTATTATATTTTAGTTATTATACATTAGTATTCCATGTTATTATAAAGTTATATATCAATCATTAGTGTCTTTCCATTTGTATTACATGTTATTATACATTAGAAACTTAGTTGATTATAATTTATTGTTACATGGTAGTAATATTGTAATAGCATGATGTTTACATATACTAAACTATTATTAGTCAATTTAGTCGATATATATTATAGTATAAATATATATTTAATAATAATGAGCTCATGCTAGTATAGTATAGAGTTTAACTAACTATATAAAATATAATTATATAAAAATATTATGATTAATATATAGAAAAACACAAATCTATTTATAAAATATATAATATTAGTATTGGTGTCGGAGCTGGAGTCAGTTTAACTCAAACTCCAACCCCAACTCTAACTCTAACTCTGACTTTTTAGATTAATAAACTTCCGACTCTGATTTGTCGGAGTCAAAGAATCAGAATAGAGCCGAAGTTGGAGTTGAATTTTTGAATTTTTAGTCAACCCTAAAAAGAGGCATGTATAATCGTTCCTTGCAAACAATTCAATTTTTCACTCGCTAGAATTCATACGTGTGTAAATTGAACATACTGCGTCTAGCTCGTGCTCTCTTATCGCTATTGGAATAGTCTCGGTTAATCGTGTCTTTCTTTGACTAGAATTAATATGATTTTTGGAAGGTTTTTCTTCTAAATAAAATTCAATGGAATCGAGAAGGACCATGTCTTAGCGATGAAGCCAAGTACAACTCTTCATTTTCAAATGATATCCATATTCGCATGTGTTCATTTTTTATTTACAAATTTCTTATAATTTAATACATGACAAGTTTTCTTTGAACTCACAATTGCTTGTATTTTAGAGTCACATCTAGATCATTGGAATTTTTTGTTTTGCTATAGTTAAATCATCGTCATCCCAACTTGATTTCATATATGAATTCTAGTTGTTATCATGAGTTATTTTATTTTCAAGCGGACGTGTAAATTTCAAAAATAAATTGATCGCTATCACTTAAATATTAAGATTTATTTTATAAGATTCAAATTATAAATAGAAACTTTCCTTTTATCAGTTAGTTATGCTTTGATGAGAAAGAAAAAATGTAACTAGCAATGTACCTCTCCCTATAATTGACAATACCCGTGGTTATTCTGACCATATATAATATATGTAGGGATCATCGTGGGATCGTCAGCATTGTAATTTGTAGCAGCCGAAAGCCAAGAGCCCACAAGGCAGCTGGACATATAAGTTGTTTCCCAATCCATTGTTGACGAACCAAAAAAGAAAACACATATGATCATCACTCAGTTCAATATTTTTTATTGAAAAAGAGTAATTCTAGAAAGAAGCTACTGTAGTAGTGCACACTTTGCACTTACTACATGGCTTCTTCTCCTCCTTTTATTTTATTTTATTTATTTTTTCATCTCTCATCTTCTCTCTCTCGCAGCTCTCTCTCATCACTCTCTCTCTCACTCACCTGCTCTCTCTCTCTCATCACTCTGTCTCTCTCTCGCAACTCTGTCACTCTCTCTCTCATCAGTCTCTCTCTCTCTCTCTCTGCTCTCTCTCTCACAACTCTTTCTCTCTCTCATCACTCTGTCTCTCTCACCTGCTCTCTCTCTCTCTCGCCACGCTCTCTCTCTCTCTCGCCACTCTCTCTCCGTCTTCGTTCTCTCTCTCATCAATCTCTCTCTCTCGCCTGTTCTCTCTCTCATTCTCGGTTTCTCTCTCTCTCGTCACTCTCTCTCATTCTCAAGCTTCTCTCTCATAATCTCTCTCTTTAAGTCGGATAGTAAATTAGGAGAAGAAAAATGTGTGGTCAAGATGATGTCACATCATGTGTGCAAAATGGCTGCTGCCAACAGTGGCTTCTATCTATATTTATTCATTGAAAAATACTAGTCCTCCCGCTGTGATTTTTCTTAATATTGTTTTACTTAATAATTAATAATTAATAATTTGTTTTTTAATGATGTTGTACTTTTTTTAAAAAAATATTTTTAAAAGTGTTAAAAAAATATATGTGAAAAAAAAATGGGAGCCCCCAGTGGTGGCTGTAGAGCCACTCTTCTTGTTGGAAAATGCTATTCCTTATGCTAGGGTTCTTTTTTTTTAATATTTTTTTACTTAATAATTAAGGAAGTATTTTTTAATGATGTTGTGAATTTTTTTAAAAGAATATTTAAAAGTGTTAAAAAATGCATGTTAAGAAAAAGCAAAAAGAAAATTTTTTTTTTTCCTGAAATGCACTAGCAGGAGCTCCCAAGTCCCAACGATGGCTGTAGAGCCACCCTTTTTGTTGGACAATGCAAGTCCTCCCACTGAGATTATTTTTTAATATTTTTTTTACTTAATGATTAAAGTGTTTTTAAAAAATATTAAAAAGTGTTAAAAATGCATGTGAAAAAAAGAAAAAAAATTACATGAAATGCACTAGCGGGAGCCCCCGCTGTGGCTGTAGAGCCACCCTTCTTATTGGAGAATGCTAGTCCTCCCACTGGATTTTTTTTAATATTTTTTTTTATTTAATAATTAAGGAAATATTTTTTTAATAATGTTGTGATTTTTTTAAAATATTTAAAAAGGTTAAAAAAATACATGTGAAAAAAAGAAAAGAAAAAAACTTGCGTGAAATGTACTAACGGGAGCCTCCAGCTGGAGCTCCTAGTGATGGCTGTAAAGCCATCTTGTTAAAAAATGCAGTCCGCTCGTTGGGATTTTTTTTTAATATTTTTTTACGTAATGATTAAGGTAGTGTTTTCATTGATGTTATGATTTTTTTAAATATCTAAAAGTGTTAAAAAAATGCATGTGAAAAAAAAAGCAAAAAAAAAAAAAATACAAGCGGGAGTCCCTAGCAGTGGTTGGTAGGGGTGTAATCGGTTCAGTCTGGCCCGGTTTTGGACAAAATTTAGAACTAAATCGGTAGCACCGATTTTGCATTTTTAAAAATCGATTACTTACCTGTTACCTTCCTAAATCGATATCTCCGGTTTTACCAGTTTCGATCCGTTTTGGTTTATTTTTTAGTTTTAATAAAATGCAAATTTTTCCAAAAAAAATTGTTTATAAAAAAAAAATCTGCTTTAAAAAAATATGTTTTATTATTAATGTATTATATATTTATGAAAAGGAATATGTTGAGGTTCGAGAACTTATTAGGCCATAAACTATTATTAATATATATATTATGTTTAAAGTATATGATCAAATAAATTTTCATGTTTAAAATTAAAATTTTATGTTATAAATTATAATAACATTATCTTATATATAATTATAAGTTATATTATTATATATATAAATTTTATATAATATAAAAAATATTCTATATAATATTAATAAAATTAATTTAAAATATATGATATAGTAAACCAGTCTGGTTTGGTTTGGTCCTAAAAAGTAAAGAACCAGACCGGTCCAATTTTCCAGTTTCCCGATTAATTTTTTCACCCTTAGTAGCTGTAGAGCCCTTGTTGGAAAAAACCAGTCATTACGCTTGGATTTTTGCTTTTAATATTTTTTTACTTAATGATTAAGAAAATATTTTTTAATGATGTTGTATTTAAAAAAATATATATTTAAAAGTATTAAAAAAATGCATGTGAAAAGAAAGGAAAAAAAACTTACATGAAATGCACTAGTGGGAGCCCCCAGCTAGAGCTCCCGACCCTTCTTATTGGAAAATTCTAGTCCTCCGTTAGGATTTTTTTTAATATTTTTTTCACTTAATGATTGGTGAAGTATTTTTTAATGATATTATAAATTTTAAAAAATATTTAAAAGTGTTAAAAAAATACATGTGAAAAAAAACTTACATGAATGCACTAACTGAGCCCTTAGCTCCTATCGATGGCAATAGGGCCCACCCTTCCTGTTGGAAAATTCTAGTCCTCTATCTGTGATTTTTTTTAATATTTTTTTTTTAATAATTAAGGAAGTATTTTTTAATGATGTTGTGATTTTTTTTTTAATATTTAAAGTGTTAAAAATGTATGTGAAAGAAAAAGAAAAAAAAAACTTACATGAAATGCACTAGTGGGAGACCTCAGCTAGAGCTCCAGCAATGGCTATAGAGCCACCGTTCTTGTTGGAAAATGCTAATCCTCCTGCTGAGATTTGTTTTAATATTTTTTTACTTAATGATTAAGATTTTTTTTTAATAATGTTGTAATTTTTTTTTAAAAATATTTAAAAGTGTTAAAGAAATGCATGTGAAAAAAAGAGAAAACAAACTTACATAAGATGCACTAGCGGGATCCCCCAGCGATGGCCGTTGAGGCACCCTTCTTGTTGGAAAATGCTAGTTCTCTCGCAAGGGGCTCCTACGGGGATTTTTTTAATTAATAATTAAAAAAATATTTTTTAATAAGATTGTGAATTTTTTTTAAAAATTATATATTTTAAAGTGTTCAAAAAATGCATATTAAAAAAAAGAAAAAAAAATAATTTACACGAAATGCACTAGCGGGATTGGGTGCTCCCAACGGTTGTTGTAGAGCCACCCTTCTTGTTGGAAAATACTAATCCTTCCGCTGAGATTTTTTTAAATATTTTTTTAGTTAATAATTAAGAAAATATTTTTTTAATAATGTTGTGAATCTTTTTTAAATATTTAAAAGTTTTAAAAAATGCATGTGAAAAAAAAAGCAACATTCTTTTTCCATGAAATACACTAAAGAGAGCCCCCAGCAGGTGCTTCCAGTGGTTGTAGAACCACCCTTCTTGTTGAAAAATGCTAGTCCTCCCACTCGAGCTTTCTTTAATATTTTTGAATTTAATGATTAAGAAATTATTTTTTAATGACGTGAGTTTTTTAAAAATATATAAAAGAAAATAGATGTGAAAAAAAAGCCAAAAAATACTCACACGAAACGCATTAGCAGAGCCCCCGCTGCGATGGCCACCCTTTCTTGCATTGTTTGGATGCCGCCACGTCTATCAACAAAAGCCACCGAGCTTTTGTACCGACAATATTAAAGTATTTTTTTATTTTAAAATTTTTTACAGCATTTTTTTGTGTATTTAAAAAAAAATACAAAATGAATAAAAAAACACATATCGGTAACTTTTGTTGGTGGGATTCCTTGACGACTGTATCATTTTCCTTGTTTATATGTGTTACTAGAGAAACTACACGGCCCCGTTTTTACTTTACAGGAGACATAGTAAAATAAATACTCTTTGTAAATGAGATTATTGTGAAAAGCCCATCGGGCAGGTTCAAGGTTCAGAATCAGTGGATTGCAATTACTTACAACAAAAGAAGAATAAACATCCATATATTCAGAGGAATATGTCAACCAAAGGTTTTCTCACTGCTGTAACACATGTACAGAAATCCATCATCGTCCTTGTAAGATTCATAGATGGAGTCCATGCGACTGGCTGTACATGAAAGTCATTAACAAAATGTCTTAGCAGGTTTCTAAAGCAAAGGCATGAGCTAACCCAACTTTAGCAAGAGTAAATGATAAGTCTAGTATTACCTGTTTGAGGTAATGTGCTCTTTACAAAAACAAACAGAGCTTTTCCAGGAGTCAATTGCAGCCTGCTACTTAAGATGTGGATAAATTGCCCGACAGACATGTCTCGAGGAACCAGATATCTAGAATAAAGAAGGATACAGCAACAGATTAGTCTTCTATTATGAGAAACTAAGATAAAAAATGTTTGCCGCCCGCCGCCGGGGGGGGGGGGGTCTCGATCTAACAGTTATCTAGACTGCAATTCACCGGCATTTGGACTCATATGCTTTGATGCAGTCTGATTTTATCAAACCGGGTGAAGAGGGAATTTTGTAATACTCCAAACACAAAGCATAACTGACCAAAAGTACAGCTCTCTATTAAGTCAACCACACTATGATGAGACGAATGACATAATGAAAAGGCAATAGCATTTACAGTACAACTACACTAGCCTCGTTTGTTTTCACAACCATTCTCAACTCATCTCATTTAATTATTACAACTTTTCTAAATTCTCATACAAAATAAAATAAACAATTCAACTTTTTCAAATCTCAAAACAAAACTAATATTAAAAAAATATATTCTAACAATATTTTATTCAACTTTTAATTTTCATCTCAACTCATCTCATCTCATTTGTAAAAAGAAATGAGGCTAAACCAGGAAATAGCCTAAAGTCAGCAACCTTGGCTACCATTAGGATTTCAATATCACCAAAATTATTTCCAAGAAATGTTCAAATTCTTCGAGTTCAAGTCTCAAATGTATTTATTTCTATGGCATGCAAGGTTGATTTTAATAAAATAAACTTTGTCTTGAAGACATGGGAGATAATTATGACAGCTAGAGCCTACTTTTTCTTTTCCATTTCTGGCAGATTTGTTCTCGAATATCTTTCAATAATCACCTGCAAGAAGAACACAGAAAAACCAAAATGAGTAGCAACAGCTAAACAGTTGCTCCTGCCTTTCCTTGCTAAAACAAAAATATTTTGGAACTGTAAAGTCCAGCGTAATCCCTGATATCTGCCCATCTAATGAGAGGAATAATAAAGACTAAACAACTTTTGGAAGTACAAAACCTGAGTCGAAATCAACGTCAAATTTTAGTTCTTGAGCGTGAGAAAGAAGCCAACCAAATCCAAACCAAAGAATACCTTTCACCACCGAGTCATCATTTGATCCTCAGGCCTCAGCTTGTAAAAAGGAAAACCCAGCGTTCCAGATTTCATCTTATTAAAAATTGACTTAAGTTTGGCCAAGGAAGTTTTGGGAAGTTTGAGATCAGTAGTAATCAAAGTGACGTTCAGAAATGAGTCATACTTGCAAACTAAAACTTGTCTTACTCAAGGAAGATTCTTTCTTACCAGCTAAGACATCCCACATCAGAATCGCATTAAAAAAAATCCGAACTTTCTGCCCAATGTCTATTAAGGAGGATAGAACTTAGTTTGGCCAGGAAGTTTTGGGAAGTTTGAGGTCAGTAGTAATCAAATTGACTTTCAGAAATGACATCCCACATCAGAATCGTATAAAGAAAACCTAACAACTTTCTGCCCAATGTTGACAAAGGAGGATAGTAGAAAGCCATAAGCAAGTATCGATGGTCGAAATTTTTTTATTACTACTGATCTCAAACTTCGATGGTCGAGAGCCACAAGCCATAAGCCAAAAGCAACTTTCTGCCCAATGGCTTTCCGAATTTATAGGAACAGAATATGTCGAGATTTTTTACATCTGGGTTTCTCTTAATATCCTCTACCATCAATAATTAATATATTCGCCATTCCATCAAAGACAATACATTTTTCTCTTAAAATACTACAGTGTTCAAGCCATATTTCTACTACCCCATCAAATGCACGAGAACAAAAAACCGGCATCCATTAAAAAAATTAAGATACTGTGAAATTTAAAAAAAAATAAAAAATAGAAGCACAAGATCAAAGCAAAAAGAATAATGATCACTGCAAATTTATTAACAGATACATTTTACCCATTCAAAAGAATTGGTCAACCGCAAGTTATCAATTTCTAATTCTGAATTGCAACATTTAGAGAATTATATATAGAATAAAGATTAGAACAGAAAGTAAAGGAAAGATGACTCGAAACCAAGGCCATAGAATACCATGAAAACTTACAGGGACTCGATCTGGGTATTTCAAAATTATATTTTTCGAGTCTTGAAGGCGTTCTTCTGCACCATTAAACCCACCACTGTGAGATATTAACGGTGTCATATTAAGCTAAAGGAACAGAAAAATTATGGAGTTCATAAAGAAAAGAATCGAACCAAATGTGTGTTGATCCTTGAAAGATTTAATCTTTCCCATCGCTTTTGTTTCCCCCCTTCGCCCGGGAGAGTTTGAATCAGAGGAAGGAATTGAAGTCTTGGTAATTTAACCCAGGGAGAAATGAAAGGATATGAAAAACGAGGGAAGTTGGGAATTCGGAATTCCGGAACAGGAGACCGGTGAAAAGATTGCTGGAAATTCTGTTGTTTGGTTACGAAATGGGATTCTGTTGCTTCGACGGTGAGTTTTGTTGAACGATTATGAAAGTCAACGAAGCCTTCAGCGGTTAGCTAACGTAAAATAAAATAAAGTAAATAAATAACAAAAGAAAAGAAAATAGGCTAAATAGCAATTGGCAATAGTGTAGATATATGGGCCGTATGGCCATATGTTATTTGGGCCGGACGGGCAGTGAAATGTGATTATTTTCTTGGAAGAAAATTGTTAGGTTGCTCTCCTTCAAGTGTACCGCTACTGTATTTATTTTTAAATGTTTAAAAAAATTATCACCAGTGCATTTGTTTGTGTTGAAAGGTTGAATAGCAGTATCCTTCTTGGAGATGAATCTTTAGGCTAGGGGTGGACAGCCCGTCCTTGTTCGCCCCGCCCCACATTTGACCCCCTAGCGGGGGTGGAGGGTGGGTTGGGTACAATCCCGTCTCTCACATTTTAAAAAAAATATATAAATATAGTAATATGTATTAAGTATAACTTTTATTTAATATTTTATATAAGTTGTAGTGTAGTAGGGTGACCTTTTTATAGATTATCTTGACAATATAAGTCTCACATTTAAATAATGTGAGACTCTTATATTACACTACAACTTATTCAAGATATATACTAGCAAATTTAAAAACTACAGAAATTTTAAATTATAGTCATATTTACAAATTTAGATTTACAACTTGAGATTCTAAATGTGTTTTTGATTACTTGTAGACCTAAGAATAATTTTCTAGTCTAGTCAAATATAATCTATTATTGAAGTGGACGGAAGGCCGGAGGGTGGGAGGGGGAGGATGCTATCCCACACTGTACGGTGTGGGTAACACCCCTACTAAAACTGAATGACGTTGAAGGAAATTGAGCTTAGATTGTGAAAAAATTATTAGATGTTAAAAATTGAACAAATGTCAATGTGAATTCTTCATTTATTTACGATAACTTATACTGTATAAGATTGGAAGTATTATTGTGTCACTTTTCTTTCTTTCCAATTTTTAATTACTCTATATTATCTTGATGATTATCTAGTACGTCACCTAAACTTGAAAACCTTAAAGGATTTAATCGTACAGGTATGAATAGTAAGTACAGCATGATAATATGGAAAATCATAACGCTATTATAAAATTTAAATATGGCATATCTCCAATATGATTGAAATTATGAAAAATAAGTACGTATTCAGAATATATTGCTGTTTTTTTTTTAAAATAAGTATACAACAATACAAATAAACTTTTTTTCATAACTTTTTAAGGATGAATAGATCCTACTTTGAGATAGTTCTCGAGGTATGCAAGCACGCAAATATTTATAAGCGTATAAGGAGCCGTGACGTGGTGGTCTTGGAAGGAAGGAGTCATATAAATCATGCATCATGCAATATCATGTGATCATGATAGCCGTCACGACGTCGTTCAGATTTATAATGCCATCTTTCCATGCACATATAGCTCGCACAGGAAAATATTAATTGATGGAAAATTCTTGTTGCAGGCGATCTGCGCACCCAGATGCGCACCAATCCAACGTGGCTAGTGAAACGGTGCGGATTTGAGGTATAAGGCAGCGACAAAATCGGTATGGTATGTAGCGGGATTTCGAAATTTTGAATCCATTTACTAAAGTGAAATTGAAACCCCAACCATTTCGTATGCATCTCCTCCCACACCCTTCCCCTTCTCCTTCTCCTTCTCCTTCCCTTTCCCCTTCTCCTTCATACATTTTCCACCAGACTTCTCTTCTCCTTCATCCATTCCCACACCCTTCACCTTCTCCCTAATCCATTCTGCACCCTTCTCCCAATCTCATTCAGAAAAACCCTAACTCAAACGATTTTGTCCATTCCTTGGGAATTTTCGTCGTCCAGAAGCCCCCTCCTGTCGAGCCCAAGCCGAGCATCTGCTCTCCTCCACGTCACACTTCCTGCGGTGTGGACACCGTTCAACGGTGCCTTCTCAGGCGAGGATCCCTCTCCTTTGCCTCTCTCTAGCTCTCTGTGTCTCGGATTTTTGCGATTTGGGTGAATAACAGCATTAGGCGGCTGTACCTCCAGGTAAGCCTCTAGATATTCGAAACCAGTGAGGATACTTTGCTCCAAATTAATATCATACGCCCCTTGAGGCATTTCACCAAATAGTTTGTAGCCTCTCTTGTTTTAAACTTCAATATGGAGCAAGTTTAAATTGAAACTTTAATTAGGCAATAATCTAAAGTTCGGTGGTGTATTTAAGAATGTGGTGGTAGATTGGAAGAGTTAATTGTAATATATGCGCATTTATATCATTCAATATCTTGAAATTACACAAAAGCTTTGTCTAGAAGATTCTAAGATTACAGGAAAATCTGACAAGATTTAAAAAAAAAAAAAAAGACAGATTCAATAATTTAGACATAATCACTTGTGTTAGGGGCTTGAAAATGGCTCAAACTTTGCAATTATTTGTCAAACCATTTCCGCATTCTTATAGCATTTTAGAGAAAAGTAGTTTTTATTTTTGGTGCGCTTATGTTCGATTTTGAGTTGTGAAAATATAATGTATTGATTTAACTCTTGTTTTTTTTTTATAGGTAAACGTTCAAGTGAGAGTTGAAATCTCTGAAACGGGAAAGGATATGATATATTTTTCTTGGTGAAGTGATGGAGTAGGTTGGGATTATGCTCTTACAGTGATTGGATTATACTCTTACAGTGATCAGTGATGGAGTAGGGCTACAGTGTCGTGGATGTATTTCATATTTGTATTAATATGATTGCTACTTTAATTTAGCCCAGTAGATGAAAAAAGAATTGATGTAATTATGAATTGCAAGATCTTTTGTAATGAACATTTGTATTGTGTTTTGTAATACTATATTCAACTGATTTGCTCATAAAATTTCGGATTATAGCTATCGACTATTTATGTTGATAAGGATAGTTTTGCGGGTAGTATGCATGTGATATAAAATGCCTGAATGGTTAATCCGAAATGGCTCATTTCACTTTACACAAATATAGCATTGCGAATGATGATGCAATTGTACTCACGTTAAACGCATATGGTCCTCAACTTTTCTGTTGTATATTAATCTTATTTGAGTTCAGCAATAGCAATGCCTAAATGAAAAGATCTGCACTGCAAAGGAATTGAGCTCAACTGAAAGCAACATGTCTTGCTTTCTTACTTGCACCAACATATCACTGCCCTACTCTACAGCCTGGACATCAATCGCAATAAATCCTATTACTTTTTGGCCAAGGATGACCTCTGTTAAGATCACGCCAACCCTTGTAACTCCAGCCCTTCTGGGAAAGAGTTTCTACAAGCAAGATTGCAACTCTTTTTACAAGTCTATTTTAAATGGCGGGTGATTTTCTCATCATTACAGTTGAAGCAAATTATAATCCTGTTACCAAACGTTGCACAACAATTGGGACCAGAAATTAAAAAAAAAAAAAATCATAAATCACACGCAACTCGCAAGCCAGTTGAAAATATCACTAATGGAGAAATCTGAAATAAACTTTTCTGGGATTTCATTGATGAACAAATAAAATTTGTATAATTTCATCCACTTGGTACATAAACTTCCCACTTAGTGGGATCTAAGTAGTCCCATTTTCTTAATTGATAAACAAGATTTAATTATGCACAAGGCTACAAGATTCTAATTATGAACAAGTCTCATCATTGCTCATCATCCCACCATGATTGCAAACTTTTATCCTGTTGAACTCCTACGCCACCTTGCTGCCTGATCCGCTTGTTCCAATCTTTCCAGTCATCTACTATCTAAGGATTGAAGGTTTCACACTCTACCCTGAAGAAGAAAGGCTTTCTCCAATCCACTAAGAACAAGGTAGAGTTGCCCGTAAAGGAACACATAGATTCCAATTACTGATATCTGTGGATTCCAACAAAAATACACAACCTGACTGCACAAATGAATTATTATAGCCTTCAGCTGGAATGTTGACCAGCAAATCAATAAATTGCTCAACATTAGGGGAACTCATATAAACCAACATTTTAAAGGAAGAAACATTCCAGCCATAGCCCCACATAATCTACCATCCATATTGAATTCCATTGGCACAGAAGTATAAAAAATGTTAACACTACAAAATCAAATAAGCTAACTTAAAATAAGCAACAAAATCGATCTAACGTCACTACAATATCCTAAACCAGCTTTTCCCCAAGTAATGGCTACAACCAAACTAATGGCTGCTTGGTGAAAGAAAATAAAAAAACACAGGTCAAATTCAAGAAAACCAGACTAAATGAAAACAACAGATTTTAAGCAAATTGTTTGAGGCAGGTCTCTACATTGCAGCTTCAGCCACGATCATCTATCGGGCTAAATGAGCATAGATCAGATCACATACGAAGTTGAAGAAATGGGCATAAAACTTGGGCAAGAGAGGGTATATATAACGGAATGGACAGAAATAAAACGAAAACAAAGGTATAAATCAACCAAATCTGTTCGATAAAAAGCTAAATAAACGCTGCATCTCTAGGAATAAAATAAATTGGGTATCGAAAGCAAAATGCACTGAAACTTTGCCATCAACCTTCCTTATCAACTGGATTTATATCAATAGGATACTACTCTGATTTCCCTTGATAATTCATTGAAAACGAAAACATTTGCTTTTAAACTATTTTTTTTAATTAAATAAATTTCTAGGCGGAGCAAGGCCAATTTTTTTTGTAAGAAAAGGTTGAAGAAATATTCACAGCTTAGGCCGGGAGATTCCTAGTAAAATTGGTACCATGAAAGCTCAAAACCATACAAGAACAAACTAGTGGGGAAATGAAAGCACCTACCAGATACGACGCAGAGGAGTTCACGTGAGTGGTGGAGCGACGGAGGAGTGCAGCCGACCTTCAGGATCTGACACTTAGGAGGTGGCCGTCGCGGAGGAGTGTAAGAGACCAACCAATTTGCAGTGGAGGGAGGAAAGATAGAGCAACACCTACAAACGGCGAAAATGGCGTGCGAAGATGGGATTTTGGGGAGGGGAGATGAAGGGAAGACGAAAATGGATATGGGTTTTTGCACTGGAAGTCTGGAATAGAGACGAAGGGGAGCCGATGTTTCTTCTTCTTCTCTTAGTGAGTTCGTGTTTTTCTTTTGGAAAAGTCTTAAGGCAGGCGGTTATGCACATCAACCTCGCCGTCGAGCGCAGAGGAAGAGATTTGGGGGAGCTGCTTCGTTGAGGAAGAGATTTGGAGAGACGGAGGGAAGCGGGCTGTTCGATTTGGGAGGGAATTAGCGAGTTGCCAATTTGAGGCGGGAGACGAGGAATAGTTTTGTTTTAATTGCTTTTCTTTTTTTTACTTTCATAATTATATAAATACCCCTATTACCCTGCCAGGTCACCTTTTGGTACGCAATGTCGCAATCGGTACGCAGTTTCGCTTGTATGCAGAAGAATTGTTAATTGATTGCCTTTCTAAACAGCGACTCATGATCATCGTAAGGTTGCCACGTGGTTAGGCTGCCAACAAGCTTGGCTTCGGCTTTAATCAGCTAGTTTGCGTCATCACGGGTTGCTTTCTTCTTAATTTCTTCACTTAATTCTTTCCTCTTTTTTTGAGGACCATTAATAATTCTGAAAACTCCTTGATCGATCAAGTTACAGTCAGATTTTGACTTGGGCGGGGTTGGTAGTTTGGCAGCCATCAAGATTACGTAGAAGACGAGGATGTAACACCACCTCAACGACTCACCAACCCACTCAAGCAATGTAATTCACGACCTCCATCCATCGTTATAATATCATAATAAGAGAAACATATATGTAATTAATTAATATTGCATAAAATTACTAGCTAGCTATAATTAAGTAATTATTCTTTATTTTTAATTATACTGATGGATCTGTCACAATTGAGTTACTAAACTATTTAAATTGAAGCGATTATGAATGTTACAAAGAAGAATAATATTTAAAGAGTAGCATGCATTACTAATCTTATGATTATTATATGTAACCTTTATTATTGCATTTAATTTTCTGTGCAGTATTACATATTTAATAAATATTAAAAAATTCACTTTATTTATTTACTTACATATCTCAACATCATTCTATATAGAAAGTTATAAAATCAAGAAATTAACTCATGGTTTGCATCGATCAGCGTGTAAAGATAGAGTCCCGAAATTTAATTTGTAGGCATAATATGAGGATTATCTGATGACATGATAAATTGGAAGTGGTCAATAATTTTCCGAGAATGTTTGGAGATTGAATTCTAGCCAGCATTCCTTTTGTCAAGGATGTCTGGAAATCGAATTCTACGTTCAATTTCATATTTGAAATAAAAATAAGAACAATGTTATGCATCAGCTATTATTTATTCTCACATTCTATATTTATAATTTTTTATAGAGTGTGAGAGTACTTTTTATAAAGTGTAGATGTGTTTTTTATAAGATGTACGATATAAAACAATAAATAATAACTGATAAAAATAATTTTTATAAAGAGAAACAAAAGTTAGAAGGTGGGGTTGAAGTGATATTTGGCAACAAGAGTTTTTTGAAAACTGTTTTCAAGAATTTTCTTGCTCACAAATCAAACATCTTTGCACTACAACAATCTCAAAAATAATTTTCATTAACACGTATTGTCTCTGTCTCTCCGAAGAAATAAAGCCCAAAACAACTCTAACAAAATTTAAAAAACATCTCAAAAAAATTTTCCATCCAAAACATATTTTTAAGGAATCCCATAATTTTTTAAAACTTCAATAAAAACATACACAAAAGAGTTCCTAAATCTGAATATATTTTCAAAAGGAAAATATTTAAGTTTGCGAAAAAATCTTATAAAATAAAATTTACAAATTGATATAAATTATAATATTATTTTTATTATAAAATAAATTCAACCCATCAAATCTAACACATCAGCATTTAAAATTACTTTCACAAAATTAATGAGACTCTTTTTAAAGGTCAAGAGCGAGGGGCCAACCAAAGGGGTTGGTGGGCCGGTGGCCATACAACCTGTGCTGTGTAGCCTGTACAGCTCAACTCGTAGTAAACGCGTCGTGTCCTTTCAAGCCTCATACATTCTCACCCACCGACACGTTTCCGCCGTTCGATGAGATTACACAGGTGGGCGGGGTGAACCACAGCCGTGGATGTAGATCCCACGTAACACTGAATGAATCTGACCCAAAATACACCGCTTGGGGGTTGTTGGACTCCACATTTCCCTTTATAAATCCACCCATGGATGCTAGTTCGGACTCGCACAGCTTGAGGGAAGGTCTTTGGTCCGTTTCACTTTCAAAGCAAACACAAGTACAATCTCTCCCTCCCTTCCGAGGTAAGGATATCGTGTTGCGTGAGCCTACCCTTTCTAAGCTTTCTTTTGTTTCGGATTTGTTGCTTTGTTTTGCCTCGATTTGCACAATTTGTGGTTTCAGTGCTTGGAGTTTTTGGTTATTTGAGAAGTGTTTCTCAGGTCGATAGTGAGAAGGTGTTCTTATCTTAGCATTTCGTCGCCTTTTTCCAAATGTGCACTAATTTTTTCTGCAGATCTGGTGGCATCTTTGAATGTGTGCGCACTAATATCAAGGATTATGATATGGTGGTGGGCATTGGTTGTTTTGAGGAAACTATGAATGGATAATCCATTTTGTAGGAGGGATTTTTCTTAACATCTGTAGCTGTAGTTATTTGTGGTGTTTTTTTAAGATTGCCTATGGTTAACTTAAATACAAGGGTTGTCGTTTGTTGTTTTAGTGGCCCATGTCCCATCTACCAAAATTTCTGGACTCTTTGAACTGCATTCTGCTAGATCCATTCTGCATTTGTCTTTGTCGGGAGATGAATGTTTGGTAATTTATGAAGAGAGTCATTGATATTACATTTTGGGAGGCTATGGGTTGTTGGAGAATTTGATATTACTAATCCCCCATATCTGAAACTCCAAACAGCTTTGTGCTAGATTTTTCCAAGATTGTCTCAATATTTAGAAGTACTTCTAAGATGTTTTTAACTTACTAGCAATTATACTGAACAAATCTATGGAAAATCTCATCTGAATAGATTCTATTTCTTGATCTATTTATGCGGTATGATCATGGTTTTAATCTGGATTTTTGTGTACTTTTGCAGCTAGAAAGAAATGGAATCCTTCCTGTTCACCTCCGAATCAGTGAACGAGGGTCACCCAGACAAGCTCTGTGACCAGATCTCTGATGCAGTCCTTGACGCATGCCTAGAACAGGACCCCGATAGCAAGGTGGCCTGCGAGACTTGCACCAAGACCAACATGGTCATGGTCTTCGGAGAGATCACAACCAAAGCCAATGTGGACTACGAGAAAATCGTGCGTAACACTTGCCGAGCCATTGGGTTTGTCTCAGACGATGTGGGTCTTGACGCGGACAACTGCAAGGTCCTTGTCAACATTGAGCAGCAGAGTCCTGATATTGCTCAGGGTGTCCATGGCCACCTAACCAAGAGGCCTGAAGAGATTGGTGCTGGTGACCAGGGCCACATGTTTGGCTATGCCACCGACGAGACCCCTGAATTGATGCCATTGAGCCATGTGCTTGCCACCAAGCTTGGTGCTCGCCTGACCGAGGTCCGCAAGAACGGCACATGCCCGTGGCTTAGGCCAGATGGGAAAACCCAAGTCACTGTTGAGTATTACAATGACAACGGCGCCAGGGTTCCGATTCGGGTACACACCGTGCTCATCTCTACTCAGCACGATGAGACTGTTACCAATGATGAGATTGCGGCTGATCTCAAACAGCATGTGATCAAGCCTGTGATTCCTGAGAAGTATCTTGACGAAAAGACCATCTTCCACCTTAACCCATCTGGCCGTTTTGTCATTGGCGGCCCTCATGGTGATGCTGGCCTCACCGGTAGGAAGATCATCATCGACACTTATGGCGGATGGGGTGCTCACGGCGGTGGTGCATTTTCTGGAAAGGATCCGACTAAGGTGGACAGGAGTGGTGCATACATTGTTAGGCAGGCTGCAAAGAGCATTGTGGCCAATGGACTTGCGAGGAGGTGCATCGTGCAAGTCTCTTATGCCATTGGAGTTCCTGAGCCTTTGTCGGTTTTTGTTGACACTTATGGAACAGGAAAGATCCCCGACAAAGAGATCCTCAAGATTGTCAAGGAAAGCTTCGATTTCAGGCCCGGTATGATCTCCATTAATCTTGATCTCAAGAGGGGAGGCAATGGCAGGTTCTTGAAGACAGCTGCATATGGACATTTTGGCAGGGATGACGCTGACTTCACATGGGAGGTGGTGAAGCCCCTTAAGTGGGATAAGGTCCAAGCTTGATTAAGGTTTCTTCATGAATTACCATGATATAATTGAAGTGTTGTATTGTATTTGCTTCTGCTATTGAAAGCAGGAGCTTTGCCTTTTCGCTCTTTACAATGTGTGTTCTTTTTATTTGTCATCCTATTCAACCTCTTCTTTCGGAAGATATTGTTAATTTGTTCTACGAGGATCAATGGATATCATAAACAAATGGAAAGATTTGATCGGAATTGTCTTTTCACGCTAGTAGGGAGATAAAAACACATGAAAAAGTGTTCGGTTTAGCTGCAATTGCTAGTATTAGGGGTGAGCATTGGCCGATCTGGACCGAGAAAATCAAACCGGAACGGACGATCTATTTTTTTTTGACTCAATGAATTCGATCCGATCCACAGTAAGGCTGTTTTTCGGACCGGACCGGACCGAATGTAACTATTTTATATATATATTTTATATATAATTAATTATATATATATATATATATACTATATTATAATTAAGTATAGAGTATTAATACTATTATATATTTATATAGTTATACTAATGGTTATATTAGTTGTTATATTAGTTTAGTTAGACTATATTATAGTGATCTATTATAATTATATTATATATTAGTATAAGTTATAATGATTTAGTATAGTTATAAGTATAGACTATAGACTATAGTTATATTTATACAATTATACTTATACTAAATTATTAATATTACTAATATATAGCTATAGTTTATACTATATTACTAATAGTCTAATATTTTATACTAATACTATTATATAGTTATATTAGTTATACTATATTATAGTGATTTATTATAATTATATTATATATTAATATAAGTTATAATGATTTAGTATAGTTATAACTATTAACTATAGACTATAGTTATACTTATACAATTATACTTATACTAATATTACTAATATATAGCTATAGCCTATACTATATTACTAATAGTTTAATACTTTATACTAATACTATTATATAGTTATACTAATAGTTATATTAGTTTAGTTATACCATATTATAGTGATTTATTATAACTATATTATATATTAGTATAAGTTATAATGATTTAGTATAGTTATAACTATTAACTATAGACTATAGTTTATTAGTTATACTTATACAATTAATATTATACTTATACTAATATTACTAATATATAGCTATAACCTATACTATAATACTATATTACTAATAGTCTAATACTTTATACTAATACTATTATATAGTTATACACTTATACTAATAGTTATATTAGTTTAGTTATACCATATTATAGTGATTTATTATAACTATATTATATATTAGTATAAGTTATAATGATTTAGTATAGTTATAACTATTAACTATAGACTATAGTTATATTTATACAATTATACTTATACTAATATTACTAATATATAGCTATACTATATTACTAATAGTCTAATATTTTATACTAATACTATTATATAGTTATATTAGTTGTTAATTGTTATATTAGTTTAGTTATACTATATTATAGTGATTTATTATAAGTTATAACTATATTATAAATTAGTATAAGTTATAATGATTTAGTATAGTTATAACTATTAACTATAGACTATAGTTATACTTATACAATTATACTTATACTAAATTACTAATATTACTAATATATAGCTATAGCCTATACTATATTACTAATAGTCTAATAGTTTTTACTAATACTATTATATAGTTATACTATAATTGTCAATTTTTCATTATAGTATTAGAATTATAAATTATAATATTTATAATACATTGAATTTGAGTCATTTACATACTCTAAGTTAGTAACAAATTCTCAATTAATATTTAACATTATAAATATAATTATTATTAATTATTTTTTTAATGAGTTAATTAAATAATCCATATTAAATAGTTTATTTAATTTTAATTTTACTAATTTACATAATTTTTAATTGATTTATGTGTCAAAAATGTAAAAGAATCATAAAAAAAACACATGGGAGCTTCCTTCCCAGAAATGGCGCCGTTTGATTCAAAATGGGTCCCAAATGGCGCCGTTTTAGTCACTGCAGCCGAAACAAAGAACTGGGTTGCATGAAACGACGCATTTATTTTTTTTTCAATTTACGTACCTAAAACGGCACCGTTTGTGTCCAATTAAGAACCAAACGGCGCCATTTCAGGAACGGGCCTAGTGTCTTCCCCCTCCTCCCCCCCGATTCATTTCACTTTTCCCACAATTCCCCAACTTCTCCTGCGAAAACCCTAAGTGTCTTCGGCCACCCTCTGTCCCCATTGTCCCCTCTGTCACAGCAGGCTTGCAGCCACTCGGTAGTCGGTACACACACACTCTCTCTCTCTCTCTCCGATTTGTTCGAACTTCGAATGGTCTTGACTTTGAAGTAGATTTTGGGATGATTGGAGAATTTTTGTGTGTGTTGTGGTTCTGTGGATCGATTATGTGGGGTGGAGGTGTTATTGTGTTGTATATATGTTGCTTCTCCAAGTCAGTACTCTCTCTCTCTCTTTTCGATTTGTTCAAATGCTCGACTGTAAAGGATTTTGGGATGATTGGAGAATTTTTTTGTGTGTTGTGATTCTGTGGATCGATTATGTGGGGTGGATTTGTTATTGTGTTGTATATATGTTGCTTCTCCAAGTCGGTACTCTCTCTCTCTCTCCTCGATTTGTTCAAACTTCAAATGCTCGATTGTGAAGAATTTTGGGATGATTGGAAATTTTTTTGTGTGTTGTGGTTATGTGGATCGACTGTGAAGAATAAGACATGTATATAATATATATATATATATATAGATATATATGCATGTATTTCAATCTGCATGTCTGAATATATATATAAATTTATAATATATATAGATATATATGCATGTCTGAATATATATATATATATATATATATATATATATGGATATATATGCATGTCTGAATATATATATATATATATATTATATATAGATATATATGCATGTCTGAATATATATATAATTATATATATGCATGTCTGAATATCTGCATGTGAATGCATCATCCAATATCAATTTTGTAAGCTGATTAACTAATATCATTTTGCTAATTAAATATGTAATTAATTAATATCAACTAATTAATTAATATGGTCTTGCATGTACATGAATTAATGTTTGTTTTCTAATTATTTTGTCCACTTCTCCTTTTGTCCTTTTTATAGATGGAGTCTTCTACAAATGATGTGCAAGAGTCAACACAAAACATGCTCCCACCCCCACCCCCATCCAATGTAAGTGAACAATCAGTTGGTGGGTCACAAAGGGGTAGAGTTAGGTATTTTGTTTGGGATCACTTTACAATCATACCAAAAGGTGATCCAACTAAACCTAGGGCTGCATGTAATTATTGTGGTACTTCATATGCTGCTGATACGAAGGCCAATGGTACAAAAAACATGAGGAATCACATTGAGAATCAGTGTAAGAAATGTCCGTTTAAGAAGACGGATAAATCTCAGACGACTCTAGGTTGGAAGGTAGAGGGAGGAAGTGGTAGTGTTAGTGGGGGACTTGTGCCTATTGCATTTAGTGTTGAGACTTGTCGACAAGCCTTAGCCGAGATGATTATTATTGATGAGTTGCCCTTTAGGCATGTTGAAGGGGAGGGTTTCAGGAAGTTTATGCTTGTGGTTTACCCTAAGTGGGTAGGGATTCCATCCCGTATGACGGTTGCCAATGATTGTTTTAATTTGTTTTTGAAAGAAAACAAAAGTTGAGAAATGCTCTTTGAAGGCAGCGAATTTCCTTTACCACGGATACATGGACATCCGTGCAAAACTTAAATTATATGTGTCTCACAGCACATTTCATTGATGATGACTGGAAGTTACACAAGAAGATTCTTTCCTTTTGTTTGGTTGAAAATCATAAGGGTGATACACTTGGTAAGGGTATAGAGATGTGTTTGATTGATTGGAGGCGACCAAAATTTCTTGCACTCACTCTTGATAATGCAAGTTCTAATAATAAGGCCGTTACTTATTTGAAAAAAAAAACCACGTATAGGAGAGACACGGTCTTAGAATATGAATTCTTGCATGTTCGATGTTGTGCCCACATTTTGAATTTAATTGTGCGTGAGGGGTTGAAAGAATATGATGAGTTTATTGCGAATGTGAGGGGTGTTGTAAAGTATGTTAAATCCTCCCTTCAAAGGTGGAGTATATTTAAAAAATGAGTGGGGTTGGAAGATATTCAATCCAAAAGCCAATTTTGCCTAGATGTACCGATTAGGTGGAACTCCACCTATCTTATGTTGGAGAGGGCTTCCAAATTTAAAAGGGCTTTTGATCGGTTGGAGGAAGAAGATCCGTGCTTCCTTGGTAGTATTGGGGATGATGATAATGACGACGATGACGATGAAGATGTAAATCATGTGGTCAATAGGAGAAAGTCAAAGAAGTTAGGGCCTCCTAATACATCCGATTGGGAGAAGGTAAAGTTGTTTGTGAGATTTCTTGCATTATTTCATGATGCAACTTTACGCTTCTCGGGGGGTGAATATGTAACTTGTAATGTTTTTTTTTCGGAGTTAGTTACTATTAAAGATGCCATTAATATGAAGTGTGAAGAACGAAATCCCGTTGTGGGATTAATGACCATAAATATGAAGAGAAAGTTTGACAAGTATTGGCAGAACTTGGAAAATCAGAATATGTTGCTCTATGTTGGTGTTCTTCTTGATCCTCGCTACAAGATGAGATATCTTGATTTTGGTTTGGGACAAATGTATGCACATGATAATGCAAAAAAAATTGATTTTAGTTGGAAGAAATACATTTATCCGCATGTATGAGGCATACAGAGAAAACGAAGAAGGGCACTCTCCTCAGCGCACAAGTTCCCAACGTGAAGATGTATCTCCTTCATCTGACAGGAATACGAGTAGAAAGGCACATTTGATGGCCCAATTTAAACAACAGTTACAGTCTGAAGACAGTTTGGAAACTAAGTCAGAGGTTGATAGATATCTAGCTGAAAGATGTGAGGATCAAGATGATAATTTTGACCTTCTAACTTGGTGGAAGGTGAATTTAGCTAGATATCGCGTACTTTCAAAGGTTGCACGCGATGTACTTGCAATACCGGTATCTACTGTGGCCTCTGAATCTACATTTAGCACTGCGGGTCATGCATTTGACCCTTTCCGAAGTAGTTTAAATCCAATGAGTGTTGAGGGTCTCATATGTGTACAAAACTGCTTTCGTTCTTCTTCTACTCCAATAAGCCTTAGGACTTTAATGGATGAAGTGGAGGAATTTGAGAAGCAACTGGATATGGGTATGTAATAAATTACCTTTGATATTTTTTGTGGTTTATTTTGTTTTATCTTCTATGTTATATCATTTTATTTAACTTGATTTGTTTTAAATTTTTATGGATAGAACTTGTTGGGGACCCGAACTTTGTTGATTCTGTGGAGGCGTCAAATTCAATGCCTACTGGCCCTACACCCAATCTTGATTAAAGACTGAAGAGGTGAGAAGATTGTTGCTGTTTTGCTGGTCTATAATTTTATTAATAACCTGTTTTTTTTTTGGAGATGATTGAAGATGATTTTTATGGTTTTTTTTGTGTATCACAAAGAGCGATGGTATTTAGAATTTTTTTTGTAAAAAGCAGCTACCTTGATTAGAATTTGATTTGATATTATCAAACCCATTTTAGTCTTTTAGTTTGTTTAAATTACTATATAAAAACAAAACCATTTTTAGTGGCACATTAGTCTGGACGATTATAAATGATGACTAGCAGTAGCACATCAGAATTTCTTCAGCCCCACAACAGTAGCACATTAGTCTGGTGATCTTTTCCTTGTTCTTTTATTATTGGTGGGGTTGTTATGATTTGGAGCTATTCCAAAACAACATTAATGCAGCATCCAAACAGCCAAAAAGATTTCTACCTAGCTAGCTAGCAAATTGAAGTTCTATTAATTTAGCTATATATCATTTTCCTTACTAGGAAAATAAAACAATTAAGAAGTGAATTAAAGCAGCATATGAATATGTGAAAAGTTTAGTACTCTATTCTATCTTGTTAACTGAACAAACAGGGAAACCATAATCAGACTACAATTATCTGATCAATGGCTCTTGGTTTTAAAATATATATAAAAAAAAAAAACTGAACAAACAGGGGAAGGGAAAAATAATGGAAGCTTATATTGAGTTTGATCTTCTACTTTATATTATTATTATTATTCACCTGTTTTGTTTGTTTATTTTCTTGGCAATGAAGTAGTACTGAAAGTGAAAGCTAATCAAGTGGGTCAAATTCAGAACAGATGAAAGCTTTCAAGGTTGAAGATTACACCAGACCCAGTACTTGTCTTTGTACTAAACACACGAACTACTGTCATTTCTCTCTTCCTCTCAGGCGCACAAGGCTTTCTCTACAGTTTACTTGTTTTTTTTTTTGGTGTCGTTTTGGATCCTTTTCATGCATGCATTTCTTACTTTCTTCCCTCTATGTTAATCTTTTTATATCATTTTGCTTTGGGTTTTCAGGAAGAGGGATATACATTTTGTATTATTATTTTGTTTATAATTTGTAATAACTTTTGTATTATTATTTTGTTTTTCTAGTTTTTTATATAGATTAGTTTTTTTTTATCATTGTACTTTTCAAGATCAAGTTTTTTTTTAGTATTTTTAGCTAAAAAATGTATAAAATTTGAAATGGGCCGAAAATAATTGAATTTGGATCCAACAAAAGACATCTAAAAAATGAATTTGGGCCCAACAAAAGATAAATTTAGATGGGCTGAATGGCCCATTTGGGGCATGCCCAGACCGGATCGAACCGGACCTATCTCTACTTGGTCCGGTCCGGTCCACAAAACAGCCTAAGACCGGACCGGACCGATATCACTCCTACTCAGTATGAGTAGATGTAGCAAATCCAAAATCTCCCCCTATTTAGTATTTAAGGAGGCTAATCCTGGCTGTATTTTCTGATTTTATTTATTTTTTGGTTAAATCTTGACGCCAATATGGGGGAGCCTGATGTGAATGTTCCCAAGCTCTGTTCGAGATGGTGGTTCTTGAATGCAAACAGTCGAGTGCATAATTGGCTCTGCTTATCCTTCGATTTTCTGTACACAGGGAGTCTTCAACTGATATATACACCAAAATTTCGGGCCATTTCGGCACCTGATTGGTCAGGAAAAACCAAGGAAAAAATAAAGCTAAATGCCTTGGGTCCTTCCAAAATTTCTTATATAAACACTATTTTTAACGATGCAACATCTTGTGTAAGATAAGAGTATCACGTAGCCGTTACTCCAAGACTACTTAATAATTACTTCACAATTTAGGAGACATTTACAAATTATTGAGGACTGGCTATGATAGACTTGAGTAGTTTATATAAATAAATTTAGATCTAGTTCTTTCAATCAAAACTAGGGGTGAGCATCGGGTGGTCTGGACCGAGAAAATTGGACCAAACTTGGTCCGGTCCAATTTTTTTTAGACCGAATTCATTCGGTCCGGTCCACGGTTTGGAGGTTTTTCGGACCGGACCGGACCAAATGTATTTTCTATATATTTTTTTATCTATAATTAATTATCTATATAATATACTATATTATAATTAAGTATAGACTATAGACTATAGTTATACTTATACAATTATACTTATACTAATATTACTAATATATAGCTATACTATATTACTAATAGTCTAATACTTTATATTAATACTATTATATATTTATATAGTTATACTAATGGTTATATTAGTTGTTATATTAGTTTAGTTATACTATATTATAGTGATTTAGTATAGGTATAACTATATTATATATTAGTATAAGTTATAATGATTTAGTATAGTTATAAGTATAGACTATAGACTATAGTTATACTTATACAATTATACTTATACTAATATTACTAATATATAGCTATAGCCTATACTATATTACTAATAGTCTAATACTTTATACTAATACTATTATATAGTTATACTAATAGTTATATTAGTTGTTATATTAGTCACAAAGGATTCAATAAGGTGACCCTACTTGGTCCTCTAGTGAGAATCATAACAATGCAAGGAAAGAAGTACAGATATGGTTGGAGAGAGAAGAAGTTATATGGAGGTAGAGATCAAAGGCCTTATGGCTGAAAGAGGGTGATCAAAACTCAAGTTTCTTTCATACCAAAGCTTCACAAAAAAGGTGAAAGAATAAAATCCAGAAGTTATAGAATGATCTTGGGAATTGGAAGGAGGGTGAAGAGAAAGATAAGCTTATTGTTAATTATTTTAAGGGGTTATTTGCTACTTCATCTCAAAGAGGCAATATGGATTTCCTGAACATATTATCTGGAAAGTTAACGAAAGAAATGAATGATGAATTGACCAAGGCCTATATTGAGGAGGAAATTGATGTGGCACTTTCTCATATGCATCCCACTAAGGCTCCAAGACCAGATGGAATGACCCTAGCATTTTACCAAAGATTTTAGGGTACTGTTGGAAAGCCAACCACAACAGCTGTTCTGCAAGCTTTGAATCAAGGTGAATTTTCACCTTATTTGAATCACACGTTTATCACTCTTATTTTCAAGAAAAAAGTCCTTGTGAAAGTGGTTGATTATCGACCAATTAGCCTTTGCAATGTACTTATATGCTAACATCTAAAGTAATTGCAAATAGCTAAAGAAGAGTTTACCTGCACTTATATCTGAGTCACAAAGTGCTTTTGTGCCTGGGAGATTTATAATAGATAATGTCTTAGTAGCATATGAACTTATTCATTAGTTGAAACAGAAAAAGAAAGGGAAGCAAGACTACATGTCTTTAAAGTTAGATATAATTAAAGCTTATGATAGAGTAGAATGAGATTTTTTGGAGTCTGTTATGATGAGGATGGGGTCTGATAATAAGCTGATTAATATGACTATGAAGTGTGTCCAGACTGTAACTTTTTCAGAGCTAATAAATGGGGAGCCAAAGGGCCCTATTGTGCCTAGCAGAGGGTTAAGATAGGGGATCCCCTATCCTTCTACCTATTTTTATTATGTACTGAAGGACTTATATCCCTACTTAGAAAAATTGATAAGGAGTTCCGATTTTTGAGTATTAAACTTTACAAAGGTGCCCCATACATTAACCATCTGCTATTTACAGATGATAGTGTAATTTTCTGTAAAGTTGACATGCAGGAAAATAGAAAGGTGCATCTGCTACTAGACAAATATGAGAGGGCATATGGACAGAAGATAAATCATGAGAAAACTGCTGTGGTGTTTAGGAAAAATGTTCCTGAAACTACACGTAAAGAGATAATGACATTGTGGGGGTGTAGATCAGGTGCAACAATATGAAAAATACCTTGGCCTACCTCCAATAGTAGGCAAATCTAAAACTCAAGTTTTTTCTGATATAAAACATAAGGTCTGGCAAAAGCTACAATGTTGGAAGGAACAAATGTTATCCCGGGAGGGTAAAGGGATCTTAATTAAGGTTGTTGCTCTATCTATTCCCACGTACTCAATGAGTTATTTTTTTGTTGCCAGGTGGGTTATGCTTATATTTAGAAGTTTTGATGGCAAGATTCTAGTGGAGGCAAAAGAAGGATGAGAGAAAAATCTATTGGGTTAGCTGGATAAAATGTGTGACTCAAAGTTCAGAGGGGGATTAGGTTTTAGAGATCTAAGAACCTTAAACTTGACATTATTGGCTAAACAACCATGGAGGATATTGCATGAGGAAGGTACTTTGCTGCAGAGAGTGTATAAAACTAAGTATTTTCCAAAAGGCAATCTGTTTGAAGTTGGTTTGGGAAATAATCATTCGTACGCATGGAGAGGGATATGAGAAGCAAAAAAAGTGGCTAAGTACAGGTTGTAGATGGAGATTGAAAACTGCCAAAATTTGGAAGGATCATTGGCTCCCAGGACATATAGCACTATGCTTAAAGCTCGTGACACCAGAGAAGCTGATATGAATGAGACAGTTGACTATATTCTTAACAACCAAACAAAATGGTGGGAAGTAGATAAGGTGAGAGTTCTATTCAATCCAAACCTAGCTGATGAAGTTTTGAAGATTATTGCCTGTCCAGGAAACCAACCAGATAAGTGGATCTAGACTCAAGAGAAAAATAGCATTTTTAGTGTCAAAAGTGCCTATAGGCTGTTTAATGACAGAAGCAAGGTCAGCACAAGAGAATGTTCAAGCACCACCAAACAACAGGCTCTTTGGAAAGCTTTGTGGAAGACGTCTAATCCTAACAAAATTAAAATTTTTGCCTGGAGAGCATGCAATGATGGATTACCTACACATCACAACCCCAAGAAAAAATGTGTTCCCACTGAAGGAAAATGTTGTTTCAGCAAGGAAGTGGTGGAAGATACTCCTTAAGCACTTTTTTCTATTCAGTTATAAGGGATTATTGGAAAAATATGTTTCGATAGTGCAGGAATTAGACAGAAATATGTCTGTCATGGATATTGCACTTACTGTGAAAGAGAAAGGAAATGGAGATAATCTAACTACTCTTTTCCTACTAGCCTGGAGCTTTTGGCATAGAAGGAATAAAATGGTAGCTGAAAAGAGTTGTATAGACCCAAACCAATCAATAGAACATGTCTTCTCACTGCAACATTTGCACAGGGGAGCCAAAGTTTTGCCAAATTCAAACATAAGAAAGTATTGTTGTTGGAAACCACCCCCTATTGGTTTTTTAAAGTTAAATGTGGATGGAGCTACTTTTTTATCGGCACAATGCAAGAATTGGTCATGTTCAAAGAAATGAAAATGGAGACATTGTTTTGGCAGCTAGTAAAATAGAAAATAAAGTACATGAGCCAAAAAACAGAGAAATGTTGGCTATATTTAGAGGTCTCCAAATATGTGCTAATATGGGGATTCAAAAGCTAATTCTTAAGTGTGATAGCTTGCTGATGGTGAATGAAATCAAAGCAATTGGGTTTCTTATTATATGTTAGGAAATCTGGTACAAGAGGTTAAAAATCTTCAGCTTGCATTTATTGAGTGTTTGGTACAACGTGTTGATAGATATGAGAATGGGGTAGCACATAAGTTAGCTAGACATGCTTGGAATGTTGAGGATTTAGATATGTGGTGGAATGTTCCCGAGTTTGTTTCTCAAGCCATATGGCTTGACAAAAACTTGCATTGCCTCTTTCTATCAATGATATTGGTTTTTTCTATAAAAAAAAATATAGAAGAATTTCTACATCTTACAATAGTGAGATCTTACACATATGCAATGCCTCCCAAAAGCAATAGATCTAGTTTCAAGTTTCAAACCATCCAAGAAGGAAAAAAAAATAAAGGAAAATATTTGCAATTTTGTGGGAGAAAAGAGCAAGAAATAGAAAATAGTTCGCTGGAGGGAGAGTTTTTCTTCAGGATACAGAAAAAGAAAGCTCTTGGTTAGAGTCTTTCTTGGAAGTTATAAAATTGATAAATACATTTAACGTATGAAATCATATGAAGGGAGGTAGTACTTCTCAATAAAATTACTCAATAGCTACCAAGAACATCAATTTAAAAAGGAAAAGAAAGTGATTAGTATTGGGATTTAAATCTGGAATACACCTAGATGGATGGATGGACAACCAGACTAGGCCCTGATCTACCTTACAAAGGCCCACGAATGCAAGACCACAAGTCCATCGAAGGAGAAATAAGGAGCGGCCCGTATAACCACGTGAAGATATCAATCTAAACCCTATTAACTACAGTTGAGTCTACAATCAAAGCATGCCCAAAAGACAATTTCCCAGCCTTGCATTGATTTAATTGTAGACTCAACCGCGGGCCATCGGATGTTGAGCTTCATAAACGCATACTCCGAGTATTACTAGATTTGAATGAGCCCAGGTGACTAGGAAAATACTTCATTCATAATAGATCGATGGTTGTACTGCTATTAGGTGATGCCCTTCATATGAAAGAATGTAGGGGCGACGTACCACAAGCCGGTAAACAGCATGTTCAAAGAGCAGATCGGGCATAACATAGAAGAAGTCTATATGGATGACTTGCTCATCAAAAGCAAAGGGCTAGAGTGACATACAATAGATTTGAAGGAAGCCTTCGAGGTCCTAAGAAGATATAAGATGAAGCTCAATCTCGCGAAGTGTGCCTTTGGGGTAGAGTCGGGAAAATTCATTGGTTTCATAGTTTCAGAAAGGGGGATCGAGACTAGCCTAGAAAAGATCCAAGCAATCATCGACATGAAATCCTCAAAGAACCTACACAAGGTTCAGAAGCTAACTGGAAGGATAGCAATACTCAACAGATTTGTGTCCAAGTCAACGGACAAATGCCTGCCTTTCTTTTGACTATTATGGAAAGTCCACGACTGGAACGATGCATGCAAATAGGTATTCATCCAGCAAAAAGAATACCTATCAAATCCCCCATTTTGAGCCAAATGATACAAGGATAAGCCTTGTACATATACCTTTAGGTTACATCGGAAGCTATATGCTGCATTCATGCGAGAAGAAGACAAGGTACAAAAGCCGATCTATTATATCAATCAAGTTCTGAAGGGAGTTGAATTAGGTACCCGCCAATTGAGTCGATGGCGTTCGACCTGGTAGTAGCCGCACGCTGGCTGAAGCCTTACTTCCAGGCCCACCCAATAAAGGTCCTGATAAAAGCACCCCTAAATAAAGTACTATAAAGGCTGAATGCCATCCTTTCTTAGGTCCACGACCAAAATATTGTCTTGGGATAACCCCCTAAGGTCAAATGGAAGAATCAGAGTTTTACCACTGGAAATGGTGGAGGGAATAGAGCGAGGGATATAAACACTGTCGTCGACACCATCTCGGAGAATGTCAACAATTGGATGAGAAGGTATCCCAGAAATTGTCATGCATGCCTCATCGCAATTGCCCAAAGGTATAGGCATTCCTCAACATCCTCAAAAGGCACACCCAGAACGGGTTCATGAGAACCATTTGGAACAGGTTCAAGGAATGAAGAATAGAAGGTCATTTCAATTTTCCCTCATCCCGACTAGTTCCCAATCGTTGGCAGGGTAGAATGCAAAACCAAGGGAGGTGATGGGGTAGGACGAAGACTAGGTGAAGGACATTCAAAACCCAGCACCATCGCCAAATCGACTTTCGCCTATTCCAAAATGTTTTCAAGGCTATTCAGGCTAGGTGATTCACGCCATGTCGATCTACCAACCCCCAAGATGACTGAGTGCGTTGAAAATGGCTAGAGCCACCAAGTGAGAGGGGAGCCTTCCTCTCTAAAAAAGTGCAAGAAGGCCTCTTTTGGCCATGGGAAACAAGCAGCTCCCTCAGGAAGTGGCGGCCGCTAACATGTGATTGGTCCAACATCACTAAGAACCAATCAATCTTAACTCAAGTCAAAAGGGCGTCAGTTAAAACTTCTTCCTATTGTCGCTCGATCTAGGAATATACCTTTTTTAAGTGAGCCTGCTGCCAGTTTAAAAGATGGAAAACTCCTTATCTTCAGGAACAACTCCCCACATTACTTGAACAGGAAACTCCTTGCGGGAAGTCTCGCTTGTAGGAAATTCCCAACCATGTTCATATATGAAAAATAACCTTTTAAACCAGTCCTTGATGTGAGAAAAGGAGGGTTCCAAATGGGCTACCCAGCAATTGGTATCAGAAGCTACATAGATTATCATCATGAAACCGAGTTAAAAGAACTCCCTCGCAATCAAGTCCTTAGAAGTGTAAAAGAACTCCCTAATAGTCAAGTCAGGGTAATCCTCATCGTCGGTTCCCAAGGCTAAGCATCATACAACACAACATGATAGAAGGATTCTCCAAACATTAGGATAAAGCTGCGAAAGAGCTAGGGACAAATAATCTAGAACATCCTTAATGAGGAGGCAAAAAGGAAGTGGCAGTCAGTTCGAGAACATGTTGGGATACAATGTGACCTTCTCAACATATCCCTATGAGTCAACAACCCCATGGCGAGCTCCAGGTACTGCCAAGACTGCAGAATTGGGAACTCCATAAAAATTTCACACCATTTCTAGATCTAGCTAAGTAGTTGTTGCAGACCAATGGTACCCCTTGAAATATGGAGGGCTACTCTGGCTCGAAGTCCTAGAATTCCTGGGAGACCCCTCCAGACGTGTTGAACACAAAGCCTGAAAAGAAAAACTGGAAATGTTCTTGGGTTATATCAATAACAATAGAGAAAGTAAGAGAAGAAATATTAGGGTTTTTTTAAAGAGAAGACAAAAGCAATAAACGATGGCGTGGAAAAGACTCATAGGAATCAAGGAATGGAATTTAAATAGGGAGGTAACAATGGTTGGATGACGCCTAGCAGGAAAGTGACGAATGTCACAAGGGAGTAGAGTCACGGGAAAATCCCGTGATCCTCGTTGCACGAAGAGACGGGAGATGTAGAGTCGGCACACGTTACTCGAGATATTGGAATGGATATCGTCGAAGAAAATTAATGGGAAAAAGACAAAACAAACATGGGTAATCGAAACGGTGCAGGGCAAAAAAGGAAATTCCCATTGTACTTGTATTATAAGAATTTGGAGGGACGGATATCTCCCCAGTTAGATTGGGCCTAATCCACCTTATAAAGGCCCATGAACGTAAGACCACAAGTCTAGTGAAGGAGAAATAAGGAGTTGCCCTGTATAACCAAGTGAAGATATCACCAATGAACCCAAACCCTATTAACTACGGATTAATGATATAACCGTTAAGGGAATCTCGAACCTTCCTAAAAACGATAGGCATCCGAGATTCTCGCCCATGGTGATGTTTCATTCTATAGTTATTGCCTATCCAAAGCAAGATATTCAGCATATCCAAAATCATCGGAGCAGATCATTTAGTTATATGATTATTATCGGGCAAGTAAGCACCTATATAACTGGCACTGACTGGTAATAACAAAAAAGATGTTATTTACTAGGTTTGGAATTCTAGTGATTATTTTAGAACCTCAGGTTTTCTTCTTCATTTAATTAATGGCAAAACAAGTCCACCGCTTTTAGAGAAAGAGTTATGAGTTAAATCCTCTTGAATGCATGGTATTCCTTCAAAAGTACTGAAAGGTAATCTGAAAAACATACTAATCGAAAACACAGCTTCCATACCAATTCTAAAGGACCTTTGGAAGAAGAGAGGCAATCTTCTCCAATGATTCTCTTGGATAGAATGGGTGGGATTTAGGGTTCAAATGGTGGATTTCAAAATCTGATAGAGAGACGATCAAGCAAGTAGCAGCCTGCCCCAATGTTACAAAATTAGTCAAGGCTTCTCACCTTGTGTGATCTGGGATCATTAGATCAGATTTGTCAGAGAAAGCCTGCTTTGAAGGACCCACGAGGTGGTAACTAAGTTTAAAAGAGAAAAAAATTAGGTTGCCTATATGAACAAACAAACAAACTTTGCACAACCAGCTTAAGTAGTTCCAGTGGAAGGCTGTTTCATGTTTGTTGTATAATAGGAGGAAGAGAGCTTGTGAACTTGTTACTGCCATCGAAGAATCAAAATTTCTCACAATAGTCTAAGCGACAAAAAAAGCAGCATAGTTGACTCTAGAGAAGTAAGCAAAGGACCGTCGGTAAGCAACTCTGGTATCGACAACATTTGTTGTCTCAACAGTATATTCAAGATAACTTTTATGATCCTAGTGATTTCATATTTCTCCATCATAAATACTGATTGAGCGTTGCTACTCTGCCGCTCAGAGTGTACCGCTCAAGCTTACTGCTAGGCTAAAAATATTTTTTTATTTTAAAAAAATTTTTTATTCATATTTTTTAATCATTTTAAAATAGTTTTAAAAAAATATAAAAAAAATATCAATATACTAATACTAACTTTATTATTAAGTAAAGAAAAAATTAAAAAATATATATATAGAGTGTCAGAATAAGTAGATAAATTAAATAGATCAAGTAACATTTTTTCAGTAGGTATAGAAGTGTTCCCATCACACCAAATTCCTACACTCTTTTAATGTAGGTTGATCGAGTGGTACCGTCACGATCAAGATCTGGGCCGGTTGGGTCAATCGGTAATGCAAAAGAATATAAAAAATAACTAAGAAGGCCATCCAACTTCATTGGCCCGTCACTTCCCAAGAAAAAAAATTCGCTGGCCCATCACCCTTCCGGTCCCATCCGCCATCAGAAACTGGATAAAATAAGTTTACAGATTAAACTTTAAAGACCGAAAGTGTTTCCTTTTCGTCTTGATTCTTAACTTCTTCGTTGAAGTCTGTGTGTAATTGATGTCTGAATACGAATTGATCGTATGCTTGGTTCATTTTTATCTCTTTTTCCCATGCTTATCCTGATTTCCTTTTCTCCTTGACCACAGAAGATGTCTCAGCGGCTTTCATTCGGCTTAACCACGGCCAAGACCCGCTCTTTTGTCATCTCTCTTTAATTCTCGGTTCCAACACTCTTCTTTCGACCGAGATTTTTCTTTCATTTTTTTTATAGAAAAAAACACGAAAGGAAAAACAAAAATGAGAGCTTTCTGTGCAATCCGCTCAGGCCAGCAGATCCCATGTCTGTCAAAAGGACTTCTCACTACACCGAGGTTACCTCTTTGCATTTTATTGCTTGATTTGTATGTGTACTTTGTGATTTCTTTGCTATACTTTCATACTTGTACCTGTTGTGTGATTCGCACATTTGAATATTACGGTGTTGCTTTTGAGGTGAAATTGATAATTTTGTTGAACCATTCTAATGTGTTGTTAGTGAGTTAGGGATTGGGTGGTAGGACAGCCAAGAAATTAATTTCTTGCTGATGAAATGGAATTTTCTGATTTTTTTTCGAAACAAAGGGTCTTGAGATGGGGTGGGAATGCGGGTGAAGTCTGGAGATACTATAGGAAAGGAATGGAAGTGAGTGAACGTGTATTAATATGATGATATTCCTAACTAGGACATTGGTGGTGAGGGCGTAAAGAAAGCCAAAGATGTTATTTGCGAGAGACCAACTGATGCACCGACTTGTAGATGCATATGAATTCCACAGAGAGAGATTGTATTCGTTCAGGATCCATGCCGTCAAATTTCATATTGTGGAGTGACTAAATTTTGTAAATGCATGTGGTAGTTGTAGTAGCTGAAGCTGCAGTGCCCGTACCCTACTCTGGCCCTCTCCATTTTTTATTTTTTAGTTTTCTTTTCTCTTTCACCGTTAAGGTAGAAAAGAGTTTTGATTTTTGTTTTATCTTGTTCAGGACTCGACTTTGTTTTCCCGAAAGACTCTTCTTTTGCCAAGCAAAGTCCGGTAAGAAATTTATTTGACACTTCTTTCATGTGGCTTTTGAACTACTATGTCCACTTTCACATGGAACCAAAAGATTTGGGCATTTGCATTTATCTTTCTCTTTTAGGATGTTAACTTCTTTTTTATTTATTTTTTGATGTCATGGCAGATGATTCTGGGATAGATGGATCATTCAGCTTTGAAGCGCTACCTACTACCCTGTTAGCTGCAGAAAAAGAAGAAGCCAAAGCTGTTTTGACCTTGTTCTTAAAGAAAAAAGGTTTGAGCAATGCAGTTGCAGCAAGAACTGTCAACAAGTCAGACATTTTTATTGACCACCTTATCTTAAGGCTGCATTCTATACATAAGTCTCGATATCTTGTAGGTTCGATTTCAACATATTACTGCTTATATTGAGCAACAGTTAAATTTGTTAACCTAGTATCTTTGATTTCAAATTGGGCTCTTGCCAATCAAATTTGCTTGACATGGCAGGACGTGAGCTCACAACTCTTGAGATCAGAGATGTTCTTATTCCTTACCTTGAAACCCTTGCCGAAGAGCATGAGAACCATATAGTAGATATAGTGGAAAACTTTCCAAATCCACCTGTTAAAGGAAAAACGGCTGTGCCCATTTCTCAGCCCAATCCAACTCTTAACTCCAAAAGGCTAAAGGCCATATCTCGAGTGAGTGAGATAGGCCCAGCTGGGAAGCTCCGCCCTCACATTCTCTATCTCATAGAACTTGGCATGGATCTTGAGCAGATCAAGGCAATTACACGAAGATTCCCAGCTTTTGCCTACTATAGCTTGGAAGGGAAAATTAAGCCAGTGGTTGAGTTTCTTCTTGATCTCGGTGTGCCAAAATCTGATATTCCCACCATCATTAACAAAAGACCTCAGTTGTGTGGAATCAGTCTCTCTGAAAATCTTATACCCACCATGACATTCTTGGAGAATTTGGGTGTCGACAAGAAACAGTGGGCAGAAGTGATATACCGCTGTCCACCTCTTCTCACTTACAGCAGGCAGAAGATGAGGTCCACTGTTGAATTTCTTTATGAGATGGGCCTCTCAGCAGAGAGAATTGGGAAGATTCTGACACGCAGCCCAAACATAATTAGTTACAGTGTGGAGGACAAGTTACGACCAACTGCTGAGTATTTCCATTCTTTGGGGGTGGATGTTTCTGTTCTTCTCCATCGCTGTCCACAGATTTTTGGTCTTAGCATTGAGGCAAATTTGAAGCCCTTGACAGCGTTCTTCTTGGGTAAGGGATACAGTATTCAGGATGTTGGGACCATGATTTCAAGATATGGAGCCTTATATTCCTTTAGCTTGTCGGAGAATGTGATACCGAAATGGGAGTTCTTTTTGACCATGGATTATTCAAAATCTGAGCTGGTGAAATTCCCTCAATATTTTGGTTATAGTTTGGAAGAGAGGATTAAACCAAGGTTTGCACGTGTGAAGGAGTGCGGGGTTTCAGTTTTGCTGAACCAGGTGCTGTCACTGTCTTATAGTAATTTTGAGATGGCTTTGAATAAGAAGATGAAGAAAATGCTCTCTGACAAGGATGAGTTGTAGGCTTGCAGCAGCGATGGCCTTCAACAAGACAATGTACAGTGAAAGTTGTGTGCAGATTTATAGCAGCACACAATTTCAATTGTTGAGAGTGCAATTTCCAGGTCAGAAACAAAGTTTAACGTGGGCATCAGAATCAATTTCCATGGGGCTCTCTTATCTCTTCCTTTTTCGAGCTCGGATTATAAAAGAAGGAATTGAGAAGAAAGTATCAGCAACAACTGGTTTTATTATGGAACAGCTCATGATGTTCATATTGATCTATTATGTGTCTCCGCATCTAGCGTTGGGTAGACCTCATACAAAAACTGGACTAGCTCTACCTTTTATTTCATTTATTCTGGAAGGATTGTTTTGTTGTATTGAAATGTTGGGATCATGTAACCGAATATACCGCTGCATTTGCAAACTTTGGACATTTCAATGCTTGGGTGAGCTTTAATAAGGTTTCAGAACATCTTTTGGTGCCCAATGCAGCTTGCAGAAGGGGTGAAGATTCATTTAGCAATTACCATCCCTGGTGAGCTCGTTTTCCACAGAATTTCCTGCTTGATGATCCTTTATATTGACAAGGTTCTCTCATTTCCATTACACGATGATGATGAGGCATTAGGGAAGTGCTTGTGGAAGCAGGATTATTGTTATCTATGTTAGTATGTTCTCAATTACATACGCGAGAACACTGATTCATTGAAAATATTCAGTGCTGATATTTTGTAATATTTGTCATGTTGACAGTTCTGCCTCTAACCATGTGAGTTTTCAGTGCTATATCTATCTACTTGTGAAAACAAAAACACTATTGAGATTTCCTAAAATTTTGTCGGAATTTTTCAGTCATGTAGCATATACTACTCTTCATGTTAATCTCTTAGGAGGGTTGTATTCGAGCTGAGTTCGGGCAAATTGGGACAGTCCAAAACTCGACAATTATATCACATGACCGACCTGATTCCCACCAGATAGAGATCCATGACCACAATGCCAGAATTTGCACCCACAATTTTCCCAAGCTGCCATGATGCTTCATCATTAGTACAATATGGCGTCTTTCTATTTTCTACAATCCCACCAATGAGTATCACGATCGACCCATTGATTTATATTGAACCCCAGAATCCATTAATTATGACAATATCATCATGTGTTTGACGTCACTGCTGAGTGCCAAACTAGAGAGATTCTCAGATTCCATATTAGATTCCTCTGAGATCTTCGTGTCCACCCTTTCCGACATCAATGGCTGACTATTCTCTGTGGTTCGAATCGATTTTGGAATTGTCGCCCCTTCAGCCTGGTTGCTGTCTCGCCGTTCCCATCTCTTACCACCACCCCCTTCTGCTCGTAACTATTGACCATATGGGAATCCCTCTTCCTATTGAGTACACTCCCGATGACTATGACCTAGCCTTCCACAACAGTAGCAGAAGTTGGGAGTCTCTCATATGCAAATCGAACCCAACAGGATTTATTGGTACCCATACTCATTTTCTTCCCTTAGAGAAGGGGCTTGCCAACATCTATGGCTACTCTCACTCACAAAAACTCTCCCCAGGCCATTTCCCCTTGGTCAATGTCCACTTCTTCTACTCAACCGATTGAACTGCCTATAAGATTACCAATGTACTCATTTCTTGCCATCAATAGTAAATCATGAAGTCTTACCCAAAATAATGCCCCTGTAAATTGGATCTGGTGCACTTGTTGGGATCCCTCCATATTAAAGCATTTGAGTCTCAAGGAGCAGCCACTACAACTCAGTGGCCTCAGAAACGTGAGCCTGCAGTGTAAGGAGCAGCCACTACAACTCAGTGGCCTTGGAAATGCGAACCTGCAGTGCACTACCTTCAGGAACGTGAGCCTGCAATATTCTAACAGATTTCAGAAGGCATCTTCCAAGCTCTAATATTGTTATGCCATCTGTCTAGTATCCAAAAGTTCTCTTGTAACCAACTGGGTAATTGTACACCGTTTGATCACATTGTAATCAGATTACATTCCATCGAATACTTGTATAAATAGAGATAGGAAATGCAATGTAATGGATATACAGAAATACAAAAATGAAAGCATTTCCTTCTTCATTCAGTCGTTTCTTCAAACATTAAGAGTGTTGGGTTTTAAGCACTCGGCCATAACTTAATATGGTATCAGAGCTACCCAAGGACTAACGTCCATACATCCATAATTTTTTTTTTTTACTTCCTCATGGCTGACCCAGAAAGCTCTGAAGTCACCCCCCTCCTTCTTCCCCTCCATCTCATCCCAATACAGAGAATCCAGTTGTCAATTCCCCTCCTCCGTTCCCTTCATTCAACTCCAACCCAGAGAGTCCCGTCATTATTCCCCCTCCGTCCTCTCCCTCACCTAACCCCACCATCATTTCAGCCTCATCTCACTTTATCACCATTAAACTTACACATGAAAATTATTTGTTATGGAAGGGTCAAATAGTTCCATTCTTGAAAGGTCATCGTCTCTTTCCCTTTGTTGATGGCACTAATCCCCCTCCTCCTTCGAGCATTGCCAACTTTCCAAATCCAGATTACAATAATTGGGTTTTGCAAGATCAATTAATCATCTCCACCATCAATGCTTCCCTCTCCGACACTATTCTTGCACAAGTGTTAAACTGTTCTACCTCTCAAGAGGTTTGGCAAACACTTCAGACCATGTTCTCGGCTTAATCCTCTGCACACGTTATGCAGACTAAATTTCAATTAGTCACTCTTAAGAAAGGGTCTGACTCTATCACTACTTATTTTAACAAAGCCACATCTCTTTCATCTATGTTGGGAGCTGCTGGTCAGCCACTTTCCTCATCTGAGTTCGTCGTCTATCTGCTAGCGGGTCTTGGCAGTGATTTTGACTCTCTAGTCACCTCTTTGACAACACGCCCTGAACCTCTCTCTACTCCTCAAGTCTTCAGCTACCTTTTGAATCATGAGTAGCGCATTACACATCAGACTAATAGTTTACTTTTAGGAACTTCTCTTGCAGCTAACTCCACTGTTCGGCAACCTTATTCAGGCACAAACTCAAGCCGTGACAGGGGATCCTTCTTTCGTGGGCGTAGCAGAGGTCGTAGTGGTTTTCGTGGAGGGCGTCCACCTCAATATTCCGATCGATCTACTCCTGGGCCCGTGTGTCAAGTCTGTCAATGACCAGGCCATTCTGCAATTTCTTGCTACTACAGGTTCAACCATGCTTATTAAGCACTTGCTCCTCCCTCAATCATTGCCAACTACAGCTCTGTGCCTTCCTCGGCTCCTTCAAGTATATGGTTCCCAGATACTGCAGCGACGAATCATTTCACATCGGACTTTGCCAACCTGAACCTAGATGCAGCATTGTATCATGGCTCCGACCAAGTCAATATTGGCGATGGCAGCACTCTTCCAATCCAACATATTGGCTCTGCTCACATTCAGTCTCCTTCTGGCAATTTCTTACTCCATAAACTTCTTCATGTCCCATTAATTACCAATAATTTGCTTTCAGTTCGTCAGTTTTGTCTTGATAATTCAGTGTTTTTTGAGTTTCACTCTGATTCTTTTTTTGTGAAGGATTTGCGCACCCGGGCTCCACTTCTTCAGGGCCATGTTAGAAATGGCTTATATGAGCTTCCTACTGGTGCTCCCACCTCACCCACAATTGCTTCCACCACTCCACAGGCCATGCTTGGTGAACGAACTACCTCGGATCACTAGCACTCCCGTCTTGGACATCCCAGTTCCCGCACCACCTCCTTTACAATCAACAACTTCAAACTTCCAGTTACAAATCATAGCCGCATGTCACAGTGTTCCACTTGTCCCTTAGCCAAATCTCACACTCTGCCACATCCTTCCACCACTTCTCGTTCACTCAAACCTTTTCAACTTGTGTTTCTAGATGTTTGGGGACCAGCTCCTGTGCTATCCTCTCAAGGTGCTCGGTTTTCTTTATCTGTAGTAGATGATTATTCCAAATATATATGGTTATTTCCGCTTCAATCTAAGTATAATGTGTTCCAAATTTTTTCAAGCTTTTATTAATTATGTTCGTCATTTTTTTTCTTCCAATATTGCATCTGTCCAAACAGATTGGGGAGGAGAGTTTAGGCCTTTAAATAAATTTTTTCAATCAAATGGAATTGTGCATCGAGTGACGTGTCCTTATTCTCATGCCCAAAATGACAATGTAGAACGACGACATTGTCACATTGTGGAAACTGGTCTTGCACTAATGGCTCATGCCTCTGTTCCACAAAAATATTGGGTTGATGCTTTTTTGACGGCTGCTTTTTTAATAAATCGCATGCCTCTCCCATTCTCAACAATAAATCTCCTTATCAACTTATTTTTCGTTGTGTTCCAGATTATCATTTTTTAAAAATTTTTGGATGTCAATGCTGGCCCAACTTGCGCCCTAATCGTCACAAATTAGATCTTAGGTCTAAACCTTGTGTTTTCATGGGCTACAGTCCAGATCATAAAGGGTATCTTTATCTTCATGTTACCACTAGTCGAGTCTACATTTCACGTGATGTTCAATTTAATGAAACTCTCTTCCCATTTGCAAACAAGGCTCACAATTCACATACGGACTCAACCATACATTCGCAGCCCCATGGACCCCCACTACAACTCAGCCCATTACTCATTCCCTCTCTGTCCACCATTCACTCTGCCAACAATCAACCCACTCGAACTCCTCAGCCCACAAACACTGAAACACCCGAAACACCTCATCCCTCGCCTACACTTACCTCGGCCCAGTCTTCCCCTACTCCAAGCCCATCTCCCTTAGTTAGGTCATCTTCCCTGAGTCCTTCACATCTCTTTGCGCCGTAACCTCACATTTTCCCCAATCCTTCACAGCAACCAGCACCTTCGTCCACTCATCCCATGCTCACAAGGTCTCGAAACAACATCTATTGTCCCCTTCACCGTACCGATGGCACCATCCCTTGGCCAACATCCACACCCTCTGCAAATCTCACCAACTCAACCTCTCTCCCGATACCAGAAGAACCGTCATCCTTCACCGAGGCTTCGAAATACCTAGACTGGCGCTCTACCATGGCATCCGAATTCGATGCTCTCATTCTAAACCAAACATGGGATTTAGTCCCGTTCTCCCCCAAGCTCAATGTTCTGGAATCCATGTGGATCCTCAAAACGAAGCGGCATGCCGATGGAACCATCGAACGATGCAAGGCGCGCCTAGTTGCTAAAGGGTTCCATCAGCAAGCCGGGATCGATTTTACGGAGACCTACAGCCCGGTTGTGAAGCCTGTAACTGTTCGGCTTATTCTATCCCTTGCCGTTTCTTCATCTTGGCCGTTGCACCAATTAGACGTTCAGAACGCCTTTCTACATGGAGATCTGGAGGAGGATGTGTTCATGCATCAGCCGCCTGGGTTTGCAAATCCAGATTTTCCTTCTCACATCTGCAAACTACGTAAGTCTATCTATGGCCTCAAACAAGCCCCTAGGGCTTGGTTTTCGAAATTAAGCAACAAGTTGTTTTCCATTGGTTTCCATGCTTCAAAATCTGACCCATCATTGTTTATATTTCGAAATTCCACTGATTCTGTCTTTATGTTAATTTATGTAGATGATATAATTTTGACTGGCTTGAGTACCCTGCTTGTTTCTCAAATTCTTGGTTCTCTGCATGCATCATTTTCAGTAAAAGACTTAGGAGCTTTACATTATTTTTTAGGTATAGAGGTCCTTCGAAACACTCAAGGTTTATTTTTGTCTCAGAACATATCACTGACTTACTTAAGCGTACAAATATGCATAATTCCAAGTTAGTCTCCACTCCCATGACAACTGCATCCAAACTCACTGCCTTAGAAGGATCCTCCTTTTAGGATCCTCAGCTCGATCGTAGCATTGTAGGGAGCTTGCAATATCTGTCTTTCACAAGACCAGATATTTCATTTGCTGTAAATAAGGTCTGTCAATACATGCACAGTCCTAGAATACCTCATTGGCAAGCAGTTAAAAGAATTCTTCGTTATTTACGTCTTACCTCTCATTTTGGTTTACATTTTTCTGCCTCATCTACCTTTAATCTCTCTGCTTTTTCTGATGCTGACTAGGCCGGGTGTCCTGACGATCGAAAATCTACTGGTGGATTCTGTGTGTATTTTGGTTCTCACTTGGTATCTTGGGGCTCTAAGAAGCAACCTACGGTTGCTAGATCATCCACCGAAACTGAGTACAAAGCTGTAGCAAATACTACCTGTGAACTACTATGGCTACAGTCATTACTTGGTGAGCTAGGAATTTTTTTGTCAAATCCTCTGACACTATGGTGCGACAATCTCGGTGCAACTTACCTGTCCATGAATCCTATACTTCACTTTCGAACAAAGCATGTCGAACTTGACTATCGCTTTGTTCGAGAGAGAGTTTTTGCCAAAGCCCTCAAAGTATCATTCATTTCAAGCAAAGATCAACTAGCTGACATCTTTACAAAGCCTCTCTCCACTGCACGCTTCAATTTTCTTCGATCAAGCCTCACCATCTCTCCGATACCGCTTGACTCGCAGGGGGCTATTAAAGCATTTGAGTTTCAAGGAGCAACCACTACAACTCAGTGGCCTCAGAAACGTGAACCTGCAGTGTAAAGAGTAGCCACTACAACTCAATGGCCTTGGAAATGCGAACCTGCAGTGCAGTACCTTCAGGAGCGTGAGCCTGCAATATTCTAACAGATTTCAGAAGGCATCTTCCAAGCTCTAATATTGTTATGCCATCTATCTAGTATCCAAAAGTTCTCTTGTAACCAATTGGGTAATTGTACACCGTTTGATCACATTGTAATCAGATTACATTCCATCGAATACTTGTATAAATAGAGATAGGAAATGCAATGTAATGGATATACAGAAATACAAAAATGAAAGCATTTCCTTCTTCATTCAGTCGTTTCTTCAAACACTAAAGAGTGTTGGGTTTTAAGCACTCGGCCATAACTTAATACTCCACCTCCTTAATCATCACTAAACTTTTATCGAAAGCTCAGGTGTCCTCCAATATAACCCTCTCCTTATCCCAGATATCTTCAAACTCCGCTAGAAGTAGAATGGAGCTCAGATCCCTAAACTTTATCTGCTTCACTGGTCTCCATGCCTTCCTCATCGTTTGTTTGAAGGCCTCCTCAATGTAATGTCTTCCCGTCAATAGCTTGAGAAGCAGACATTTCCCTCTTCTGATGACCACATCTTCCATCCTCTGCGTATCCACCTGAATTGCTTTCTCTTCTTGCTCCATGAGAGACAATCTCTCATACAAATTCTCAAGGTTTCCTTCCTTGAGAATTTGTATTGATTAATGTAAAAGAGGCGTTCTTGTGTCGTGGATGTATTGTGCGAATGAATGGCACAGATCAGAATATGCAAGTCTTGATAAGAACCCTAACGATCCTTAAATTCTTATAGTTTGTCTTCTTCTGCATTCATGGTTCTAATGATTAATAATAGGCTGTAGCATGAAAGAAAAGAAATATAAGAGGCAGACTTCGTCCTTGCAAGTAAAATATGTGCTCTGGCATACAATGCTCAATCGCAACCCATAAAAAGTTCAGATTTCACCGTGCATGACACAAAAACAGAACAATTCCGTTTTGGAGTGGTAAGGCTGTTTCAGCCTTATAGCAACACCCAATCAAAACTTCACATCTCAGCATTGTACAAAGTACAACCATGAGGATGACTATATGAGATTTCTACCTAAAATTTCTTAAAAAGTATTCTCTTTCCTCTGTCTGCTTAGTACTATCGAGTTTGTGCCTCTTTGTTGCTTCCACCACCTGTTGCTGCCACCAGCCAGTCCGACGCACCCACCCAGTCCGACGCCAATCAATCCGATGCAGCCCCCCAATCTAGCGCCACCTAGTCAGACTCAGCCACCCACAGACGCCACCCACAGACACCACCCAGTCCGACACCACTCATTCCGACGCAGCCACCACCGTCCTACCTACCGTCGTCTTCTGTGGTTTGTTTTCATGGTTTTTTTGGCATTGCTCACTGAAGATGCATTTTCAGCAATGTATGAAATCCTTGAATTCGCAAGAAATTTTTCCATGCCTTCAGTTTATTGATTTTGAACTTCATTTGATGTCCAATTTGTGCCTGCTTTAGGGTAATCCATCTCAAGATTGTTTGGAAGTGTGGCATTGCGAGCCACCATAGCTTGCGGATTCAAGCTTGCAAATTCAAGGTGCGAGAAGAGGAAGAACAAAGGAGCATAAGAAAGCTTCGGTTTTGCAGAACAGAAATAGGAAAGGAATAAGTCTCGGCCAGAACATGAATATTTTTTTTCCTTTTTCCAGTACTATCGTAAGTTGTTGTGTGGGAGATCATTTGAAAATGATTTTCATGCTGAATTGTTATGTAATAATGAATATTTAAAACATGCAGAATAAAAAAATAACAGCAAAATTAATGAAACAATAGAGATTTTCTCCTCAACAAGAGAGATCTGGGTGAGGAGAGTGAGACGAGGGGTTTTCATATGGGAGAGAGGAGATGGGTGATAAGAGAGAGCTCTGTTTTCAGATGTTAGAGAGGAGACGGCGTGGAGAGAGTTCATTCTACTGTGTTAACCCATGAGTGGGCTACGTGGCAAAATATTATTGATATTCTCAAAACAGAAATACACCAAACACAACCACGAATTACATCCTCAGAAACTCATATACAACAATCTGCAGAATTTGATCAGCAATAGAAGATCAAACGTAAATCTGCGCGCCGTGTATATATATAATATCTTGCTACGTGGATCAGCTCAGAGTTCCTCATCACGGCCTCGACCGGCTATATTGTCTTTAATTTCATGCGTCTTCTGCTTGTCTGTCTCTAAGGTTTCATGCGCCTCTTCTTTTGCTTCTTCTGCCTTCTCGGTCTCTGCATTCTTTATTTTACTAGCCTTCTCCTTTGCTGCGTTTGCCGCTTCACTGGCCTTCTCCTTCGCTGCATTTGTTATGCCACCAGCATTCCCTGTAGCAGCATTTTTAGCGTCCCTGACCTTCTCTGTTGTCGCATCTTTTACATCTCTAACCTTATCTGCACTGTATTGACCCGCTCCTGCATGCCCATCGATTCAAAACACAACAATTAATAAATCCATAATCCAACCTCTTTTAATGCTAAGGAAGCCCTGATTATCCTAGGAAGTAGGGACGTTCACAATTAAGGCAATTCTTAACCCATGAACCTTATATCTAAATAGAAAACACAACCACCTAGTCCATTTGGCCACAATTAGTAGCAATTGTTTATGACAACATTCTTATGGCAACTCATCGGTTTGTCCTTTCATAGTTAAAACAGTAAGCCAATTTTTTTCTATGGAATTACGATTGAGGTCGTTCGGCAGGGAGAGAGTTTAGACAAACCAGAAGCCGCCTCCTCGACCTTGTCTCTGGTCTTCTTTGCAGCGTCAGACGCCATATCAGAAGCCTTCTTAGCAGTTTCCTTGGATTCCTCTTGCTTCAAACCAATTTTCTCCTTAGCCCACTCGGCCCACGACTCCGAAGCTTCTCTGGTCTCTTGCGCCGTCTCTGCCGCTTTATCCTCCGCATGTTTCGCCTTGTTCTTTGCTTCCTCATTGTCACGACCTTCCTCACTTGCTGAGTGCACAGAGGCCCCCGCAAAGGAAATTTCTAGTACCACCAGCATCACCACCACCATAACAAATAGCCGAAGAAGTAGCTTGGAAGCCATTATAATGGATTATTATCAAACAAACTCACTTCCCTTTAACGTACTCTAATCTACAGGCGAAGATGGGAGGAATAAGAGAGAGTGATACGAAGTGTCAAAGCTAGGGAATCAGGTTTGCTGTGAAACCGACTGGAGTGATGATATATGTAGACCGTATCACGAAAGGATGAGAGTGAAGTGCAAAGCTGCGGAGACGGGGGATTTAAAGGAAGAGGGCGATGATCTTGGCAAAGACACGAGTCAGGCAAGGTGGCACAAAGCTTGCATTGGAATGTGAGGTACCCATGTGTCAGGTTTTGACTACCCAGATGTCATGTTAGGTACCCAAAACGGTTCGTGTCATTGTTTCAATGGGACAACATGCACGGAGGAGGGTTGTATTCGAGCCGAGTTCGGACAAATTGGGACAGTCCAAACTCGACAATTATAATATCACACCGACATAATTCCTACCAGATAGAGATCGACCACAGTGCCAGAATTTGATGCCACAATTTTCCAAGCTGCCGTAATGCTTCATCATAGCATTGGATACCCATTGATTTATATTGCGTCTTTCTATTTTTCATAATTCCACCAATAGATATCACGATCGACCCATTGATTTATATTGAACTTCAGAATTCATTAATTATATATGACAATATCTTCATGCGTATGAAATTATGGAAACCCATGAAATTCGATCCATCCACCAATTATATCTTTTAGAAAAATACTTTAACCACAAATTAAAACATTTCATAAAATTAAATCTATAAATTAGCGTGATTTCATCATGTTATACGTTAAATTATAAAATTATATTTATTGAAAAGTAAATCTAACATATCTAATAAAAAATACTAGTTGAACCAATAAAATTGACTGATTGATTTTTTTTTAATTTTATTTAAAGATTAAGGAAGTGAATTGATATTCTTATTATTTTTTTAAAAATATTTTAAATTGTGTAAAAAATTATTAAAATAAAATAAAAAAATACCTTTACACTGTATCGGTTCACTTTATCGGTTAACCATTGGTACTATTAGCATTATCCATCCAATAAAATCATGTCAATTTATGAATTTATTTTTATTGGATCTCTTTATAGCTCATGTAGCACTTATCTAATAGTTGGGGTTTTGCGTACTAAAATGGCAAATGCTTAATTAATTGGTTGGTATTAACAAAATCTCAACTATTTAATTTAAAATCAACAGCTGCATTGGATTATAAAGAATAGTTAGATCAAATCCTGGTAAATAATCATGATCCGATCCATCAAAGACTCCAACTTGCCATATGATGACAATTAGTCTTTGATAGTATCGTTTAAGATAAGTGCCTGATCTCGAAGGCCATTGAGATTATGATGGTTGCATTGGTTGCAACTTGCATAAGCTGGAGCTCTATTTTATTTTTTATTGAAATTTTGGATCATTGAAAGTTGGTGATCACATTGGAAAGTTGCCATCTCAATCCTTAGAGAACACACACACCCCTATATATATCGAATCGTAAACCGAACTCCTTAATCATGTATTGGGTTCTTAAATCAATAATAATAAAATAATTATGTGCAAATTCTGGACACTCTCTTTAAAAATAAAAATAGCAGTGGTGGCACAGAAAAGTTGTTGAGGGGGGGGGGCAATTTTTTTTATTGTGTAACATGTTTATGTAAAGAGTAATAATGGATACAGTTGTAGGTGTGCAAGCACTACGCACTTCTTCTGAAAAAAGAGTGAAATTTACTATTAAAAAATAATTTTTTCATGTGAGTTATAGATTTACCTACTTTTTTCAAAGGGTGTGGGCGAGATTTACACATCCTAAGACTATCAACATAACTACATATAAAAGTATATCTCGGTAATTTGCTACGTACATTTAGAAATAAAATTATAAAAACACAACTTATTATATGTTTCAGATACTAACAATAATGTTTCATAGAATAATATTTATCCATTGTTATTTTTGTAATGAAATATTTAGAATTTACCATTGTTATTTTTGTAATGAGATATTTAGAATTTATTTTTTTCATATAAACTATCAAGAGATCTTTTAAAATGATATCTTTTATTCTAGTATGTAAGCTACTTTATTAGATTTCATGCAAAATTTAGATATTTTTGTATCACATTAAACATATAATTCTATAATTGAAAGTTTAAATAAATTCGTTTCTTACTCAATGAATTCTAGAGGATAAAATCTCGTAATTATTTTTCATATAGATCATCGGCCTTAAATAATTTTTCTTATATTTTCACTTTGGATTCCATATTAAGAAGCCTAATATTGTATAACAAAATAATTTTGGGATCCATATTAATAAGCTTATTATTTCTCCTAAACTCAGTTTTAAGTTTAATTTTAAAGAGGTCACATCCTTGAAAATAAATAATATATAAAAATTAAATAGAATTTTGGGATTATAAGAAAAAAAACTAGAGAGAAGCATTTTTAGATATATTAAAATTTTAGAAAGTTTTAGAGAGTATACAGAGATTATAATTTTTTTGGGAGGCCATTTTCTATATTTATAGAATTATGTATAAAATCTAGTGGAAATATTGTGTTCTCAAAAAATTTTTGGGGGCCCATGGTCCCCTCAAGTCTAACGTGGGTCCGCACTGAAAAATAGAGTTCGCCATTAGAAAAATGATTTATTTTTACATAAATTTTATATTTACTTATTTAAAAAAAAAGTATCCAGAGATTACTCATCCTAAAATTACAAATATAGTTTCTTATAATAATATATCTTTTGAGGAAATCAATAATAAATTGCTTTGAATAGCACGTCACATGTATGCATGCATTCTTAAACAACACCAATTAATAAGATTTTATACCGAGTTACTGTCGTGGGTAACACATGGCCCTCAATGATGCACTATAGGAGATTGGGATTTTTTAGGCAAATAATTTTATCTCAAAAAACCCAATTTTTGTCGCAAATTATTTTTAGAGACGAAAAAACCTCGTCTCTATTTTGTTTCTAAAAGCTTGTCTCCAAAGGTTTTTGGAGATAAAGTCTCAAAAAATAATTTTTAAGGACGAAATTAGACGGAATTAGTCGAAACTGTTCGAATGGTTTTTTTTTTAAGACGAACCATTTTTGTCACAAAAAACCATTTAAATAGAATCATATTAGTTTCGTAACATTCGAACTATAAGAAATTTTGATTCTAACTAATGACCATGTTTGATACTGTTCGAACGGACAAAATGTTCGAACATATTTTATGCATTCGAACTAATAAATTTTTCATACGAGTTGTGTTCGAACATAAATTCTATCCATTCGAACAGGCTTTCTATTTTTAGAAATTTTGTCCATTCGAACATGCTTTGACATATTAATGTTACTCAAACAAATATTTTATTGTTCGAACGGCCATATGTAATGTATTTCTCGGTTGTCATTCAAATGGGTTAGTTTTTGTTCGAATGTCTTTTTTTGTTCAAATAGATTTATAAATGGTAATTTACTGTTCAAACTGATTATTTACCATTCGAACGGTATTAATCATACAAAATAAAATTTAATTAAAAATACCATAGTAATATTAAACAAATTGTAATTCAAACATCATAATTGTTCAAATATTTTGGAATATCATAATAGAAAGACAATTAAAGAAAAAAATAAATTTTAAGATTGTGGTGGTGGCATAGAGTTTTGGGACATCATTAACTGCCACTGTTCAAACATTTTTTGGTTAGTCAACTGCAGCCTCTTTTGCATATTCTCTTCTAATCTCGCCTCTAAATCTACTACTTGATCTAATCGGGTTAACAACTCTTTTTCGTTGGTCCTCAATCATTCTATCTCAAGTATTGCTTTTTCTAATTCCTTAGTTTTGTCATTATTCGATCTGACTTTAGAAGATGATGATGATGTTGAAGATGGCTTTACGCAACGTCCTAAACCTCTCAAAAATCCAGAATGTGATCTAAGAATTTGACAGATGATTCATCAGATGGATCTGCAACAATTTTTTTAAGAGATATCTTGTCCTACAAAAAAAACATTAAAGTTAGTATAAGTAGCAAAAATATTATTAGACAACGGAATTAAAGAAACTTAAACTTATATAATTTGTCTCTGCTTCGGGACTAGTCCAAACACTATCATGATTTTTATGTGCTTTAGCATATAATTGGGTTAGATCATAATCAGCAAGACTTTATTCTTCTTGCAAAAGGAAAATTTATATTAGAACTCAAATCAGAAAAAAGTATCATATGTTAATATTTAACGATGACTATTATAACTTACTATTTTTTAGATAAACAATGAAAAGATCAAGAACCCGTATGATGATGTTTCATTAAATTTGATTTATTTGCTTTGTTCACAGTATTCTATTTCTAAAAAAATATTATGTCTCTATGTTTAATACAACTATCATATACTATTAAAAAAATATAGTAGCAAAATTACCTGATAAGCAGGATTTTCAAATTTATTACAAATCTTATCCCATTCGTTTGGTGGCATTACTTGAAATGGATTTTAGCGCGCCTCTACTGTAGTATTGAATTTCTAATAGTGTGCATGACATTGACCTTTGTATATCCGGAATGCATTCGACATCAGTTCCTTAACCGTTAGTTGATCCTCTTGTCGGCTAAAATTAAGTTCAAACTCGTCGTTTCAAAAATTATAAACAATTAGTATAAATACACAGTAACATTAAATTAATATGTTATACTTAGTTTCTTGGGATGTAACTTATTACCAGATAACGATTTTTTATATGATCTTTCATACCGTGGGAAACTTTAGCCCAGGAGGATGTAACCATCGGTGCATACATGCAAGTAAGCGTACCAATATAAGAACCAAGCCAAGTTGGCGAATCCTTGAAGTCACGGGTGTGACCATCAGGAATATCTACATTAATTTTACCCAATTTCCTTACTTTCTCTATGCAAACACTCCTCGTAGTGTCTCGACCTCGACGCTGACTTACAACAGCTATATATACAGTAATTAAAGCATATATTTTAATTAATTTTTTTATAGATATATATTACTTAAATCGAGCATTAAATGAGGTATTTAATTTGATAAAATAACTTGTTCTGGTTCTGATGATGTTGGCCCACTATTAATGGCAGGTGCACCACATAGGGAATCAGTAATGGATGGGGATGGCGCACGTGTTGCTCTATGTTTGGGAGGCATATTTGTTTGAAATTGTAATAAATTATTATTTGAAAAAACGTTACAGATGTTTATAAGAATGATACTTACACAAATATCTATTTGAAATTTATTCACTATCAGTGCTGCTAGACTAGTCGCCCTCGTCCTCACTAGACATTTCAGTTGATTCATGTTCTTCCGACATTTCAGTTGATTCATGTTCTTCCGACATTTCACTCTCAATTATTTCGGGTTGAACATCTTCTCTACGCAATGGGACCATGTCATATTGGCTTCGATCAACAAATAGATTGATGTCTTATTCATTTTCTTGACATGTTTCTTCATTTGCTGGAATATCAACTTCTTCATGTGGTTCGTCTACCACTGGAATGTAATCATAAACATTTCTTGATGCAAACTTCTCCACTACCCGCCATGAGTTTCCGTACTTTGGATCACCTAAATAAAAAATTTGATTCGTCTGGCAAGCAAAAATGAAATGATCGTCCTCATACAATGTGCGAGATGTATTGACACTCACAAAATATTCATCATTACGCACTCTCAATCTAGGATTTGAGACATCCCACCAATTATATTTAAACAGCCAGACCATATATCCCCCCACGTACTTTAACGCTATGATATCTTTCACAATTCCGTAGAAGTCTGTGTTATTATCCCCATGACTTCCTTCGACTACGACCTTGCAATTTTGAGTTTTTCTATATCGTTCTCTGTCAGCTGTGTGAAATCTATATCCACACACCAAACATTTTGAGTATTGGATGGCCCGCCTGGACATACCATGTGCCAGAGCATATAATTCTAGTGAGATTTCTTATAAATTTTCACCATATTTCGATACAACCTACATCAATAAATTTTATTATAGTTATATCAATGTTAGATAGAAAAAAAAAGTAGAGTTTAGTGGTATGAAGTTCGTAGACAATAAGATATTTTTACAGTAATATCATATATTCAAACCACGAGGGGAATTCCTCTTCGTGCATCTTTTCTATGTCAGTACATCATTTGTGCGAAATAATTGTATATGTTCACTGCGCATATTCATGTGGAGTATTAATTTGTATAAAGTTATACATTATTATTATACATGAACTTAAAGATACTATTGATTTATCATCACTAACCTCAAGTAGTGGTCAATCTCTACGCAGTTACTCAAGACATATCATAGAGCTCTTTCAAACTTTCGCCCACATAGGTCATAACCCTTTGTGTGCCTATGAGACGTACGGTTTGGAAAAACACGAAAAATGTCGATGAGACTCCCATTTGTTCACCTTCATAATTTCGATCTGGTCTTATAAATCTAGTATCAACCCCACAAAAATATATTGAACAAAATGTATGCCACTCATTATCAATATATAACTCTGCAATTGAACCTTCCGGATGAGTTTTATTTTCAACAGATCGCTTAAGTTTTCTCAAAAATAGTTTAATAAGATACATTCATCTATACTAAACGAGACCAACGACTAAAGCCTCAAAAGGTAGGTACACAGTCAAATGAACCATTACATCAAATAATAAAGACGGGTACAAACTCTCCAATTTGCACAATATCACTACAATGTGAGCTTCCATTTTTAATAATGCATCAACTTTCAACATTCTATTGCAAATGTTCCTGAAAAATTGTCCTAATTCTGTGAGAGCTGTACGAGCATCTCGAGTAAGCTTTCCACGCACACCAACCGGCAACAGACGCTGTAGAAATACATGATGATCGTGACTTTTAAAACCAATTATCTTCCAATCATGAGTTCGAACACATCTTGACATGTTCGAAGTATAGCCATCGGGTAATTTGATTGTTATGAACCAATTACAGAATTTCTTTCTTTCATCATTTGAAAGTGTATACCATCCAATGGGAATATAGGCTGACCACACATTATCTTGCAAATGCAACTCCGGTCTTATCCCTAACTTCGATTCTATACATATAAGTTATCGCGGGCAAAAGCATTTCAATGCCATTGTCTCCAACCATTTGAGAACCGTTCCATAACGTTTGAAAGCCCATCAATTGCTGTCGTCTGCCGCCGTAATCACCACCCACGTCGAAGCCTCTTCCTCCTAAGTGAAGGTTTTCTCCTTGAAAGTTATTTTACCGTTTATTTTTATCATTTTATTCATTTTTTCTAGAAAAATTATATTTTTCTATTAATATGCACCGTAGGACACCACAAATCCATCGTAAGATGTTTACAAATGAAGAATAGTATGTGGTTTGTTTAAGAAACCCATAGAATCGATGGATTTCATGGGTTTTCATGGCCACTGAGTTGACTCAGTCATAGCTAAGCTCGATTAAGTTTTCGGTTGAACGCTACCCATTGTCGTTTGAACATATTAACCAAAACCCTAAAAACCGTTTGAACACAATTTATCCGTTCGAAAAGTCTGAACCAAACACGATGGTGTCCATTCAACCACCATAGTGTCCGTTCGATCACGTTCAAACAATTTGAACCAATTAATTTATATTAATTTATGTTCAACACATTTTGTTATTCTATCAATTAATTTATTAAATTGCTATTAGTATTTAATTTTGTGAATATTGGAAAATATTACATTTTATTACTAATGTTGAATCTATATTTTATTTTTTAAATTTTAGGTTGATAATAATGTCTTATAGGGGCCGTAAACATGGCAGATCAGACGAACCTTCCATCCAAACAGTTCGTGAGCGAACTGTTTTACTGGAGTGGCAGGTAAAGCTATCTAATTTCGTGACTCTTATATGGAAGGGTCATTCCCTCCAATCAGTATTCAACGATCGTGGTTGGATACCAATCCTAGATCAAAGAGAAGAAGCAATAAAGCTCATGTCCTATATTGACATCGTCGCTTAGTTCTATAAAGAGCTTGACGGTGCCAGCCCAGACGATAGAAGGGCATACAGAATCTCTGTCCGATGAGTTCCAGTTATCTTTTCAGCGGATGGACTCGCTGAATATCTCAGTATTCCAAGACTACGAGATGCCTATCCGAACGTGCTGCCTAGAGAGTCTGATCCTTCAAGTGATGTGGAGACGGGTCAGGACGAGGGAGCAATTTACACAGATGAGGTCAATACCCTCGTTGATCATGAGATGAGAGACTTAATTGTTGGTCCAGATGGTCCTATGTACAATGGGACAAAAAGCATCAGGCAGGCAAACTTATCTTCTTTCTTCAAGATCATGAATCTGATAATCACCAACAATATTGCCCTTGGCAGCACAAGACCAAGGTTGGCATGGATCAAGCAAAATTTATGATACGGGTCGCTCGTGGCATTCATATCGACCTCATGAGGTATATATTCGAAAGGATTCGATTAGAGGCTCAGTACATTACGATAGATATACTGCCATTAGGGATCTTGATCATTTGATTTTTGCTACATTCCAGGGTTGTGCCAGATGTTGTCGAGTGTGCACAGGAGACAATGGGACTGATCAACAGCACCACTCTGTCACAGAGCACAGGACACTCAAGACTTCATTTTCGTGGACCTGTTCCTGACTGAGTTGATATTCAAAGAGATGCACAGCCGGGAGATCCTGGAGTAACGGCTGGTGAAGCATCTCAATAGGCCGAGGCATCACGCATATCTTCTCACGTGAAGATGGCTGACATACTGGGTGCAGAGATTGATGGACACACATCAGCGGTGATCGATGCAATGCATACTGCCATGTCTGAGTTGCGTACAAAGATTATTGCTAGCATCTCTGAGTTATGTACAGAGATTAATTAATCTAGCATCTCTGAGTTGCGTATAGAGATTCATGCCATTAATATGACTCAGGTCATGCTCAATACTTGGCTGACATAGGTAGAGAGACAATTAGCTATAGTCGAGGATGTGTGCAGAGAGCTCGGATCATAGTAGTTTCTATCTTTTATTTATATTTGTTTTGTTTTTGGTATAGACAATATCTAGTGTTTTGATAATTTACTTTAATTATGAATTAAATCTTTTTTGTCTTTTCTAGATTAATTATTGATTATATTATGTGGTGTGTAATTGTTAATATTTATTTAACTAAAAATCTTGTTTATCATAAAAGAAATCACTAAAATATTTTTAAATTAATTACATAAAATTAATTTATGAATTCGTAAATATTTCAATTTACAGTAAATCACAATATATAATATATACACATTTTTTTATATTTTGAACAAGGTACCCACTGTTCACACATTTATGTTCCGTTCGAAGAGGTTTAAAAAAATACCCACCAATTTTAATTTAATTTCCCACCAAACTATACGTTCGAATGCATAATTGTGGTGTTCGAATATATTCGAACTAAATATGTGTCATTTGAATGGTCTTGAAGCCTTCCCGCCAAAATTTTCCACCAAATCTATCCTGTTTGAACAAACTAATTTCTGTTAAAACGGTTTTTAACTTTTTCCGGCAAAGTAAATTACTTCTCTGCCAAGATTTGTCTATTCGAACAGATTTTTTGTTGTTCGAACATTTTTCACTTTTTGAGACAATCTAATTTGTCATAAAAGATTCAGTTCGAACGGATATTTAGACAGACGTTTGAACGGGTTTATAAAGTTATCCATGTTTTGATTTCTTTTCCAATAATTACTTTTAGAGACAAAATTTAGTTTATCCCTAAATAATCTCATCCCTAAAACTAAAATTTGTTGTAGTGATGTGATCGATTTTGTAACGACAAGTATATATGTCACAATCAATTACAACCAAGTATATAAAAAACTATAATCTATTTTTATTTTTAAACTGTTGCAAGGACAGTATTTTTGAATTTTTAAATAATCTAAAACAAAGGTAATTATGTGATTAAAGCTATTTATATAAATATTAATTTCTAATAAATATATTATCCAATAATAAAATGAGAAAACCGCGTATCCATATTCTAAAATAACAAATACTTGCTTCATTATATATATGTGAGCGAATTTGCCGAGCTATGCACTCCTTCCAAATATAAATATAAGACAAGTTGCTACCATCTTATTAGGAATTTTAAGTGATTGTATGTTATCATTTTCTTTATAAAAATAAATAACAATAATAAGAATAATTATTAACAATATTTTTTTTCAAAAACTTTATGTGCAGTCATTTTTATGCACTCTTTGTACACTCCACTACTGTGGTTGGCTGCATCACCTTTTTGTTTTTTAATATAAAATAGCTATTCTGGTCAATTACATTAATGGAGTGCGCAAGCAGTACGTAAAAATGACTGTATATAGCAGGACTCATATTTTTTTATCCTTACAAAAAAGCTCTTATATTTATTGATATTTAAGGCAAATATGGGGCAAGCATTTTTCTATGCTTTTTGTTGAATTAGTGACATATTTTTATAAAGTTGTAAAAAATAATTTACTCAAACCTCTAAACTGTATGAAAACAAATGGGGATATTATTGGGATCTAGATTATGGATCCTTCCCCATAATGTATATAGTACTTATTTATGAATTTTTGTAATTACTAAATAAATTGGATTAGTACATTGGGGGAGGAATTGAGTAGCTAGGTAGAGTGTTGGGAAGTTTCTTATATATAATAGTTGCCAAGTTGAGCATTAATTATATGTTATAAATAAGAAAAATTCTAATCATCATCTTTATACCATGCACTTGTTTTCATTTTTCATCTTTCTTTTCTTTTAACAAGTCATGTGTAGTCATGTAGAGAGGATGAATAGAAGAACTCTATAAATAATAATAAGAATAAGAATCCAATCCCGCGTGTGAAACATTTACAGCCAGAAGAAGTAGCACAAATATGCCAAATTCAATGTTCGAGGATATTTTTCATTACTATATTTTACTTTAAGTGAAACGGAATAGAGTTCAAAGTTTGGCTTGTAATGGGAACTACAACAAATTTTAGTTTTAGGGACGAACTGAATTTCATCCCTAAAAGTAATTATTGGAGACAAAATTTAAATTTCATTTCAAAAAATGGATGAATTTACGAAACCGTTCGAATGTCTAAATATCCGTTTGAACAAGATCTTTTGTGACGAATTAGATCATCTCAAAAAGTCAAACCCATTCGAATGGACAAAAATCTATTCGAACAGACAAATCTTGGTGGGGAAGTAATTTACTTTGCCGGGAAAAGTTCAAAACTATTCGACCTACACTTATGTTGTTCGAACGGGATAGATTTGGTGGCAAAATCTAGCGAGAAGGTTTCTAGACCGTTCAAACTGCAGATATTTAGTTCGAACACATTTGAACACCACATTTATGCATTCAAATGTATAGTTTGGTAGGAAATTAAATTAAAATTGGCAAAAATTTTTTAAACCTATTCGGATGGAACATAAATGTGCGAATGGTGAGTACCTTGCTCAAAATATAAAAAATGTATATATATTATATATTATGATTTGCTGTAAATTAAACTATTTATAAATTCATAAATTAATTTAAAAATATTTTAGTGATTTCTTTTATGGTAAATAAGATTTTTAGTTAAATAAATATTATCATCCATACACCACATAATATAAATCAATAATTAATCTAGAAAAGACAAAAAAGATTTAATTCATAACTAAAGTAAATTATCAAAACACCAGATATTGTCCATGACAAAAACAAAAAAATATATATATAACTTAAAGATAGAAACTACTGTAATGCGAGCTCTCTGCACACATCCTCGACTGCAGCTAATCGTCTCTCTACCTATGTCAGTCGAGTATTGAGCGTGACCTGAGTTGCATTACTGGCATAAATCTATGTACGTAACTCAAAGATGCTAGCACTAATCTCTGTACGTAACTTAGAGATACTAGTAGTAATCTCTGTACGCAACTCAGACATGGCAGTATGAATAACTTGATCACCGCTAATGTGTGTATGCCGATCTCAGCCCGCAGTATGTCGGCCATTTCTTCGCAAGTTGATGTGCGTGATGCCTCAGCCTGTGTAGATGCCTCACTAGCTGATACTCTATGATCTACTGCCTGTGCATCTCTCTGAATATCAAACATGTCAGGAACAGGTCCACGAAAATGAAGTCTCGAGTGTCTCGTGCTCCGTGACAGGATGGTACTGTTGATCGATCTCATCAGCTCCCGTGCACGCTCGGCAACATCTGGCACGACCCCGGAATATAACAAAAATCGAGTTATCAGGATCCCGAATAGTAGTATATCTGTCATAATGTATGGAGCCTCTAATTAGATCCTCTCGAATATATATCCCACGAGGCCGATAGGAATGCCACGAGCGACCCATATCATAAATTTCGCTCGATCCATGCCAATCTCGGTCATGTGCTCCTGAGGGTCAATATTGTTGGTGATTATCAGATTCATGATCTTAAAGAAAGAAGATAAATCTACCTACCTAATGCTCTTCATCCCATCGTACACTGAAGTATCTGGACCAACAATCAAGTCTGTGACCTCATGATTAGTGAGGGTATCGACCTCATTTGTGTAAACTGCTCCCTCGTCCTGAGTCGTCTCCGCATCACCTGAAGGATCAGACTCTCTAGGCAGCACGTTCGGATAGGCATTGATCAGCCTAGGAGTACTGAGATATGCAGTGAGTCCGTCTGCTAAAAATATAACAAGAGCTCCTCGAACAGAGATCTTGTATGCCCCTCCATCGTCTGGATTGTCACCACTGAGCTTTTCATAGAACTCAGCAACGATGTCAATATAGGAAATGAGCTCCATTGTTTCTTCTCGTTGATCTAGGATTGGTGTTCGACCATAATCATTGAATACTGATGGGAGGGAATGACCCTCCCATATAAGAGTCACAAAATCAGACAGTTTAACCTGCCACTCCAGTAAAATAATCCGCTCTCGAGCTGTTTGGATGGAAGGTTTGCCTGATTTGTCATGTTTACGGCCCCTATAAGACATTATTATCAACCTAAAATTTAAAAAATAAAATATATATTCAACATTATTGATAAAATATAATATGAGTCAATATTCACAAATTATATACTAATAGCAATTTAAAAGATTAATTGATAGAACAACAAAATAAAACGATGAAAATAAATTAATAAGTTAATATAAACTAATTGGTTCAAACGGACTCTACTACATCGAACGGACACTATAAAGTTCAAACAGAGAAAGTTGGGGTCAAACGGATAACATCTTAGTCTGTTCGAACGACTAAAATTGTGTTCGAATGGACAATATGATTTTTATTAATACGTTCAAATGCTTTTGAACGGAAAATATATCGAGCTCGCCCATGGCTAAGTCAACTCAGCGGCCATGGAAACCCATGAAATACATCGATTCCGTGGGTTTCTTCGACAAACCACATATTACTCTTCATTTCTAAACATCTTACAGTGGATTTGTGGTATTCTATGGTGCCTATTGATGAAAAAATACAATTTTTTTAGAGAAAACAAATAAAACGATAAAAATAAACGGTATAATAATTTTTAAGGAGCATACCTTCATTTAGGAGGAAGAGGGTTCGACGTGGGTTGTGATTACGGCAGCAGATGGCGGTGATTGATAGGCATTCAAACGTTTCTTCTCAGTTTTCAAACAATTGGGGATGGCGTTGTTGAAATGCCTTTGCCCGCAATAACTTATATGTACAGAATTGTTCGAACACTATATTTAACCATTTGAACAGTTTTAAAATATTGTTCGAACGGTTGTATTTACCGGTCGAACAATATTTATTTCAAATTTAGTAAAAAAGTATATTATAGTATATTATAATTAGTATATTTTTTAAATGAAATTTATAATACTATAATTTACTATAATATATATACTATTATAATAGATTATATATACTATAATATATATGTAATATTATAGTATATTATATATATACTATGATAGTATAATACTTTAAATGAAAATAACTATAATATATATGATACTTTATAGTATGCTATTATTTAATATGTATAATGTAAAAAGTAAATATATTTAAACATTAAGGAACATACGTTCGAACTGTATCCACCCACTATTCGAATGCTATATTTGTGTTTGAAAGTATGAAAAAAACATTCGAACAGTTTATTGGGTTTTTGGCGCCGCTAAAGTAGTAGTGGGAAAGTATCCTGCCAATTAATGACTTCTGGACTAACATTCGAATGTACTTTATTACCGTTCGAATGCGTTGTCGAAAAATTTTGTAGCGGGAAAACTTGTGCGCTAAATGTTTTCGTGTTTGACCGCCAATTATTTCCTTTTGAACGGTAAATGAAAAGTTAAAACATTTCAGCTTGCCATCAGTCCCTCATTTTGCTCTCTTCTCCGTTTTCTCTCCAAAATCCTCCATTTTCTTCACACAATCCTTCATTCTATTATCTTACAAAGAAGGTTACACACTTGTATTGATTAAAGGTATGGTTTTTGTTAATCTACCTTGTACATTAACTAATTTCCAAATAAATTAGTGATTTTATTTATATATATATATATATATATATTGTGTAGGTGTTTATTGGATTTACTATACGACACATATATGTTGTATGTTTGTAATGTTTTCTGAATATGAGTTTGTCTCTGACTCATGTTTGGATTCTGAGTTGAAACCGTTTGAACACTATAATGTTTTGTGCAAGCGAATTATCTTGTTCACACAGACATTTAAGTATTTGAACAGTTGTACTCCTGAGTTTTGATACTTAAGTTATAAATAAAACTTAAAACATGTTAATTGAAAAACTATAATGTATAATTAACAAATAAGCTTTATAATTAATACTTAAAAAGAATAAACATAAGAATATTAATACTTAAACTCATATTAATGCTTAAAAGATAATTAATTAAAAACTATGAGGACTAACTTAAAAAATAATAAATTATAATTATAATCACTACTTAAAAAAAAAAGAAACATAAGAATTATTAATACTTAAATTCATATTAATGCTTAAAAGATAATTAATTAAAGACTATAATGTATAATTAAAAGAAATTAAATTATAATTAATACTTAAAACTAATAAACATAAGAATTATTAATACTTAAATTCATATTAATGCTTAAAGATAATTAATTAAAAACTATAATGTATAATTAAAAATAATAAAATAAAATTATAATTAATACTTAAAAATAATTACATAAGAATTATTAATACTTAAACTAAAAACATACTTATAAGATAATTAAGTGTTCATAACTATAATGTATAATTAAAAAATAAGTAATACTTGGAATGTGATTTTGCAATTTATTTGTGATTTAATTGGAATGTGATTTGATCCATGATTTGATTTCATAACTTGTTAGGAGCTAGATTTCAGAGTTATTTTTATATGCAATTGAGCATTAGACCCGTTCGAGAGTCATGATCAAATATTCTCTTAAAAAATGTTTGGGTACAACTTTTGAATTTTTCAAAGTGGACAGTTTGGAATTCTATCATCTATATGGCAGATATATTCAGTTTAAACTCTTATTTTAATCAATTAAAATTTTGGTTCAGCATTTCCTTACATTTTTTGGGTATGTGGTCCGTAAGTTTATCGGCCTATGAATAGATTCGACGACTTATCGTGACTAGCATACTTGGAAAATTGTAGGAAAATGTTGTCCAAATTTTTACTAATATTAGAGTTTTGGACTGAGTATATATGCGATATATGTGATAGTCTTTCGAATGGAATATGATCAACTACCTTATAAAATAGATGGTAAACATGTATAAGTAAACTCTTGATAGTGTTTATCCTGTGAATTAGATTTTTTTGTTAGACAACCGATGAGTAACAGAAATACAATGGATAAGAGTTTGATGCTGTTGAGAGATAGTCTTGGGCGAGACTATAAGGAGTATGCACAAGGGGTGAGTTTTTTTTAGAGTTTTCTTGCATGAGTGTTGACAGTCGATGATTTATAAGATTTCCATACAAAAAGTACAAAAATCTTAGTTCTTATAATTTGGTGGTAGTGGATGATCATTTATTTGTAAATGAAATCGATCATAAATACTCATATTGGGTCTTACATGGCGAACAATTTCGTAAAAGAGTTAGATTTAGCAGTCAGGACAATCAGATGGAGGAGGGTAACATCGACATGGAAGACATAAATGTGGATGCTTCTGATAACAGTGATGATAATGGAGAGAATATGACTGAGATGTTAGATGAATTGGGTGCAGAAATATTTGGGACGAGGGATGGAGAAGGAACATCTACACAATCATTTGACAGAAATGGAAACTTTGGAAGACTGTAGGAAGATGCACAACGAGAGTTGTACGAGGGGTGCACCCGCCATAGCAAGTTATCTTTCACGGTGAGGTTACTCCATATTAAGTCTATTTGTGGTATTTCTGCCAAAGCCATCGACATGTTGTTAGATTATTTAAAAATGATATTATTCAGGATAATGTGGTACCTCTTAATTTTTATGAAGTAAAGCAAATGAAGCAATGACTAGGATTTGATTATAATATCATCCACACTTGTAAAAATAATTGTGCTCTTCTGGCAGCAATATGCAAAATTTGATTCATGTCTAGTGTGTCATGAGTCAAGATGGACATCTGATAAGCGTAATGTACCCTAAAAAGTGTTATAACATTTTCCGTTGATTCCTCAACTTCAAAGATTACTTACGTCCCGGTTGACTGCGAAGATATGTCTTGGCATTACACAGAAAGAGTCCAAAATGAAAACTTCCTCTTTCATCCTGCAAATTCCTTACAATGGAAGAAATTTAATGTCAAGTATCCATAGTTTGCCGAAGAACCTCGCAGATTTAGCAACATATGGTTTTGATCTATTTGGCAATATGAGCACTTTTCATAGTACTTGGTCTGTCATATAAATGCCTTATAACTTGTCACCTTGAAAGTTTATGAAGGATCCGTATTTTATGATGACTCTACTGATACCAAGGTCACCAAGGAACGAATTAGATGTATATCTGCAACCATTAATTGTCGAGTTGAAAGAGTTGTGGGATTAAGGTGTCAGTACATATGATGCGACCTCGTCACGAGAGTTCAAGATGCATGCTACAGTGATGTGGACAATAAATGATTTCTCAGTATATGGAAACTTGTCTAGGTTGAGCACAAAAGATAAAATGTCATGTTTACAATAAAGATACATAGTCTCAATGGTTAACAAATGGTAGGAAATTATGTTTCATGAGACACTGTCGATATTTACCACATGATCAAAGATGGAATTCAAATATAATGATATTTGATGGAAGGATTGAACGCAGGTCATCACCGCCAGATGAGAATAATATTATTGCGCAGTTGGGGATGTTTCAGAAAATAGATTTGAAAAAATATGCAAGAGTTCGAAAGAGAAAACGACAAGCAGCAAAGTTGAATTGGACAAAAAAAATATATTTTTTTCAAGTTATCATACTGGTCTACCTTGACACTGTGCCACAATTTAGATGTTATGCACATTGAGAAAAATATATGTTAGAATATATTGGGCACTCTGATATCAATAGAAGAGAAGACAAAAAATACAGCTAATTTTCGTAAAGATTTAAAAGTTGGGGATTAGATTGGAATTGCATTTGCAAGATAATGAGTCATCAGTAAATATGCTCATTGGATGGTATACACTTTCAAATGATGAGAGAAAGAAATTATGTGATTGGTTCATGACAATTAAATTACCCGATGGCTATGCTTCAAACATATCAAGACGTGTTCAAACTCATCATTGGAAGATAAGTGGTCTTAAAAGTCATGACTGTCATGTAGCAGCGTCTGTTGCCGGTTGGTGTGCATGGAAAGCTTACTCGAGATGTTCGTACTACACTCAAAAAATTAGGGAGATTTTTCATGGATTTTTTTTAGTAGAGCGTTGAAAGTTGATGCATTGGTAAAATGGAAACTGATATTGTAGTGATAGTATGCAAATTGGAGAGTTTGTACCCACCTTTATTCTTTGATGTAATGGTTTATTTGACTGTGCACCTACCTCGTGAGGCTTTAGTCGCTGGCCTGATTCAGTATAGATGGATTTGTACTATTGAATGATTTTTTGGAAAACATAAGCGATCTGTATGGAATAAAACTCATTTGAAAGATTCGATTGCAAAGTCAAACATTGATAATGAATGACATACCTTTTGTTCAATATATTTTCGCAGGGTTGATACTAAATTTACGAGACCAAATCGAAATTATGAAGTGGACAAATGGGAGTCTCATTGACATTAACCGTACGTCTCATAGGCGCACAAAGGGGCTATGATCTATGTGGGCGAGAGTTTGAAAGAGTTCAATGGTATGTCTTGAAAAACTACGCAAAGATTGACAACTACTTGAGGTTAGTGATGATCCTCTAAATCAATACTATCTTTAAGTTCATGTATAATAATATAGTATAACTTGATTCAAATTTATAGTTCACATGAACATGCGCAACGAATATACAACTACTTTGCACGAATGTTGTAACTGATGTAGAAAAGACGCACGAAGAGGAATTCGCCAAGTAGTTTGAACATACGGTATCACTCTAAAGCCCTATCTTATAATACAGACGTCATACCATTAAACTCCACTTTTTTTTCTAACATTCATATAACTATAATAATATTTATTAATGTAGGTTATATCGAAATATGACGAAAATTCAGAAGAAATCTCACCAGAACTGTATGCTCTGGCATGTGGTCCATCCAGGCGGGCCATCCAATACTTAGGATATTTGGTGCGTGGATATAGATTTCACACAGCTGACAGAGAATGATATAGGAAAACTCAAAATTGTGGAGTCATAGTCGAAGGAACTTATGTGGATGATAACATTGACTTCTACGAAATTATGGAATATATCATAGTGTTAAAATACGTGAAATGATAGATGGTCTGTTCGTTTAAATGTAATTGGTGGGATGTCTCAAATTCTAGATTGGGAGTGTGTAACAATGAATATTTTGTGAGTGTCAATACATCTCGCACGTGGTATGAGGACGATCCTTTCATTCTCATTTACCAAGTGAATTAAGTTTTTTATTTAGATGATTCAGAGTACAGGGAACCCATGCCAGGTAGTGGAGAAGTTTGCACCAAGAAATGTATATGATTACATTCCAGAAGCAGACGAACCACATGAAGAAGTTAATAGTCTAGCAAATGAAAAAGCCTATCAAGAAAACAAATCAGGTATCAATCTATTTGTCGATCTAAGCTAATATGACAAGGTCCCATTGCGTAGAGAAGATGTTCAACCCAAAATAATTGAGGGTCAAATGTCAGAAGAACATGAATCAATTGAAGTGTCTAGTGAGGATGAGGGCGACTGGTCCAGCAAAACTGATAGTGAATGAATTTCAAGCAGATATTTGTGTAAGTATCATTCTTATAAATATCCGTAATGTTTGTTCGAATAATAATTTATTACAATTTTAAACAGATATATCTCCTAAACGCAAAGCAATACGTGTGCCATCTCCATCCATTATCGACTCCACGTGTGGTTTATCTGCCATCAATAGTGAGCCAACATCACCAGACTCAGAATAAGATATTTTATCAAATTAAATACCTCATTTAATGCTCGATTTAAATAATACATATCTAGAAAATAAAAATGATTTTAAAAAATATATATGCTTTAATTACTGTAAATATAGCTGTTGTAAGCCAGCATCGAGGTCGAGGCACTACGAGGGGTGTCTGTATAAAGAAAGTAATAAAAGTGGGTAAAACTAAAGTTGATATTCCTAATGATTATACCGGTGGATCCGGAGATTCTACAGCATGGCTTGCTTCTTATGTTGGTATGCTTACTCGCATGTATGCACCGATAGCTACATTCTCTTGGGCTAAAGTCCCCCAAGACGTGAAAGACCACATCAAAAATCGTTACTTGGTAATAAGCTACATCCCAAGAACTAAGTATAACATATTAATTTAAAATTATTGTGTATTTATACTAATTGTTTAGAATTTTTGAAAGGAAGAGTTTGAACTTAATTTTAGCCGACGAGAGGATCGACAAACGGTTGAGAAACTGATGTCAAATGCATTCCGGAGGTACAAAGGCCGATGGCATGCACACTATCAGAAGTTCATTACTACAACAGAGGCGTGCCAAAATCCATTCCAAGCAATACCACCAAATGAATGGAAGAAAATTTGTGATATGTTTAAAAATCCTGCTTATCAAGTAATTTTGCTACTATGTTTTTTTAATAGTATATGATAGATGTATTAAACATATAGGCATAATATTTTTTTTAGCAATGGAGTATTATGAACAAAGTAAATAGATCAAATTTAACGATACACCATCATACGAGTTCTCGATATTTTCATCGATTGTTTAAAACAATGGTAAGTTATTCTAGTCCCCATTAAATATTATCATATATTACACTTTTTTTTTATTTAAGTTCTAATATAGATTTTCCTTTTGAAGGAAGAAGAAAGTTCTGCTAACTATGATCTAATCCAATTGTATGCTAAAGCACATAAAAATCGTGTTGGTATTTGAACCAGTCTCTAAGCAGGGGCAAATTATGTAGGTTTAAATTTCTTTAATTCCATTGTCTAATAATATTTTTGTTACCTATACTGACTTTAATCTCTTTGTTTTTGCAGGACAATATGATATCTCGAAAACTGTTGTAGATCCATCTGATGAATCATCTGTCAACGATGCTCAGATCCTTTCTTAAGTTCTTGGATCACGTTCTGGATATTTGAGGGGCTTAGGACATTGCGTGAAACCATCCTCAACATCATCATCCTCTTCTCGAGGTAAATCGAATGCCAACAATTTCATAGGGCCAAGATAAAATTTTCTAGACACCAAATAGCAGTGAAAAATTTTCAGTCAAAACTGCTTATCATGAAACATTCAACAACCAGGTTTCAGAACTTTAGGACACAATAAAGGAGCTTTTCAAGCCTTTTTGGAGATTGCGAATCCACGACCGACACAAGCTACTGCTTTGGAAGCTACTCTGGAATATCCTACCCACCAAAACAAAAATCAACACAATTGTCCCTCAACTTAAATCAATAGAATGCCTACTGTGTAACCAAGTAGAAGAAACTTTGCTGCATCTTTTTGTGGAATGCCCAATAATCTGTATTCTATGGCAACAAAGTAGCTGGCCATTAAATCTAGCAAATCTTCCCATCAACTCCATATCAGACTGGATAAAAATGATCATCTATCTAGAACAAATGTTAGGATTGTGTGACAAGGAAATTCATCACTTTCAACTTTTTGCAATGATTATCATGGACTTTATATGGCTGCAGCGAAATGATACTATCCATAATCACACCGCAATATCCCTGGAACAAGCAAACAGTCAACTGAGCCATATTTATGAAGAATGCAAAGAAGTATGGGAAAGGAAGCAGAATAGACAAGAATAAATTTGGATGGTGACTCCCACACATTTTCATAGCTTCTCTTTCGACGCAGCTGTTAGGAATAATTTCTCTGCGGTATCAGTGGTATGACGAAACCATGTAGGGGATATTCTAGAAATCAGAACATAAACAATTCAAACATCAAACCCACTGGTAGCTGAAGCTTCAGCAGCTTTACTTGCTTCCAAAATGGCAATCCCTTAGAATTTAGCAATTATTAAAGGCGATGCCCAGAATGTCATCTCAACAATAGAAAATTCTAACTCCTCCCTGTTCTGGCAAATCTCTCCCATTATTGCAGATATTCAACAATCTCCACAATCAAAAGGATGGAAACTAGCCAAAATTCATCGATCTTAAAATCGATGCATGTACTCAGTAGCACAATGGGCAGCAACCAATCTTGCTTTTGGATGCCTACCCTTTGGGTTGTGAACAAGCCAAGCTCGAGCAAGTATGGGATGTACGAGCTTGACTCGTTCACAAGATAAGCGAGCTTAGGCTCGGCTCATTTATTAGCCGGACCTAAGTTTTTGATCAAACTCGGCTGGTTTATAGGTAAAGCAAGTTGAAAATATCTTTGTTTTAGCAAAATAAAAAATAAAAAATTTAAATAATAGAAAAGGTCAAATAACAAATTAAATACAAATTTCTATCATGAAGCCTTCAAGACTCTACAATATGGCTAAGGTACATTAAATGATATTGACATCCTAATGGAACAAGGGTATCAAAAAATACTTTACAACAAAAAATTATGGAACTAAGTACATTAAACTAAAAAAAAAAAAAAGATGTAGAGTAAACTCAGTAATGTTCTCTATCTTCATGAATGAAGCCAGAAACCTTGACACCAAATTGTTGTCCTGCATACACTAATGCACTAAAAAAAATAAGCTTATTTTTAATCTCTTGCATGATTACTCAAGTAATTTTAACTTAGTAATACTGTCAATAAATGTTTGGCAAGAATGCAAAACTTAATTTGCCTCAACCAACAAAATTATATCTCTAACACAATTACGCAAGCAATCTAAGAAATAAAATAAATCATCAGGGAATCAGTATAGTTGTAGGCAAGCCACAAGTTACAAACCAAATTTTCTTATAGAAATTACCAAAGCAAGCCAAATTCTTTTACATAGACAAGTTACCAAACCAGATAAGATAAACATAACATGACACAAGTTACCAATTTTGGCCAAAATCAGCAAGTTATCAAACCAATTAAGATAAACATAGCAACCTAGCATGACAGAAGAAGATAAACCAGAAGGCAACAGTAGACATACACTAATGCACCAAAAAGATTAAGCTTTTTTTTAATCCCTTACGTGATTACTCAAGTACTTTTAATTTAGTAAAATAAAATAAACCATCAGGTATAGTAGACAATAGTAGGCAAGTTACAAACCAGATAAAATAAAATAGCAACTTAGCATGCAGATAAGAAAATAAACATAGACACATTATCAAACCAGATCCTCTTACAGAAATTAGCATGACACAAGTTACTAATTTTGGCCAAAATCAAAACAAAATCAATATGACACAAAAAGTTATCAACTCAGAAAGTTATCAAACCAAAACAAAATTAGCATGACACAAGTTCACAACAAGTCAACAAGTTACCAAACTTCAACAAAATTAGTCAGACAACTACAGTTACCAAATTTCAACAAAATCACAATGATAGGAAGTTACCAAACTTCTACAAAATCTGAAATCACCATGACAGAAGTTATGAAGGTCCCAAACTTGAACAAAATCACCATGACATCAACATGCATACACTGATACACTAAAAAAATATTAATCTAATTTTTAATCCATTGCCTCATTACTCAAGCACTTTTAACTTAGTAATATTGTCAATGGATGTTTGATAGCAATGCAAAATTTAATTTGCCATTTACAAAATTTAGGAAATCAAATTGCTGAGGAGTTAGAACTTAGAAATTACTTAAACTGTCAGGACTCATATCATCTCAAACAAAATCAAATAGAAACAACCAAACTGTCCAAAAATAAGTAAACTGTGGAAATAATACAAACTGAGTCTTTATGGCTATGGCAAGAGAATCTAAGTTTCTGATGGAACATCCTTCTGTTAATAAGAAAAAATCTTCGTTAATATTTCAGTAAATAATTGGTGTATAAAATAGTAAAATAGAAACTTAAAATTCAAATAAATGTAACACTTACAGAATTAGTTGATGATATTTTAAACTCATATAATACTCTAACCCAATCAGACCCACATAACAACATTTGGACAGTTTCAGTTGACAATGAAGCTCGATGAGAATCAATGACTCTGCCTCCTACGCTGAATGTTGATTCTGAGCTACTGTGGTAATTGGTGTAGCCAATATATTTCGGACCAATTTGGGCAAAGTTCAAAACTTAAGACTATTTGCTTTCCACCATTCCAAGGCATCGAAACTTGCATATGAACCCTCTTCATAGATATATATAATCTCCTATAAATAATTGTCCAGTTCTGATTTACTAGGCTGCATTGTATCAACCCTTCTAACAAAAGATTTAAATAATGATTGGCCAGTCTGCATGCTTCTCCTAGCACTTGAGGAACAACTGAATACATTTATTCTAGTATTTTTCCTGCTCTCATTGTGTCTCAAGAGTCAAATTGTATTCTTGAACATACTCATCATATAACTCATGCAACACTTGTGAGACGTGATCAATATTTTTAGAAGCGTCCGACTCTTAATAAATTAAAAGAAAACAAAATTGGATTAGGATCATTTTGAATCTAGGGTCTAACAACGTAACGATTGCCATCAATAGATTACACTCCCCTCAATATTTTCAAAACTTAGCAAGTGCCTACGTAGTGTAGTCGTAGAACTTGATCGAGATGCTTTAAAAAAAATTTTACACCACTTACATTGAGGTTGTTTAGTCCCATCTCGTTCAATTTTGACAAAATCATTCCATATAATGGAAGTCCTCTTTCTTTTCTTTTTATCATATGCTACTATTTGAATTTCTGTTAGGCCCTTAGTAGAGACAGTATTAAGGGTCTCGATATTTACAGTGCCTCCATCATCATTAGTTATGGGCTCTACTAAGCTAATCCTAATAGAGTTTTCACATTCATACTGCTCCACATGATCAAGCTCATTCATAGGATCATCCATTTTCTAGGATCTAAGATTTTTTTAACACAAAATTAGAAACATAAAATAAGCATATAAACATTGACCATACATGTTATATTAATCAACTAAAATAAAAATAACCTTATCTTGATGGCTCAAGGTGCCTCCAAAAGTAAGGATGCTAAAAGATGTCAAAGTCAAAAAAATTTGACTCCAATAGTTTTGTTATACAGCCTTACCTTGATAGCTTAATGTGCCTCCAGAAGGCAAGGCTGATACAGTTGATATTAATCAACTAGAAGATGTTAAAATCAAACCATTTTGACTCCAATAGTTTCAGTATAAAGTCTTGCCTTGGTGGCTCGATGTGCCTCCAAAAGCAAGACACCTCAATAACATAAAATAAACATAAAACATATTGGATAAAATTTATAAACCAAAACATGTTAAACACACCACCATTTCATACTTGAAGCACGAATATAAACATAAAACAGACTGGATAAGTTTACAAACCAAAACATATTAAACATAGCACCATTTCATACTTGAAGCAAGAGCATAAATATAGAACAAATTCGATAAGATTTATCAACCAAAACAGCTCAAGAACTAGATAGGATAATTTATCACCAATATCACATGCACCAAAGAAGCATGAACCACGAAATCAAGGATTCAGTTGGTTGGGAGTCATAAATGCTAGCATTTGTTGAGGCCTGACTGCCATCTCTGAGATTGAGATTATAGTCACGGTTCCCCTTAAATCCGGCCAACGCCTCCATCTGTGAGGGTTTCGAGTAGTCGCAGACAGCTGCAAGCCTTCAAGATTCAAGATTCAAGCCTTGATTCAAGGCTTCATTCCATGGAAATTACAAGATAAGCGACGAAGCGTAGGACTAAGGAGGCTAGGGTTTCACAAATCGTGAATCGCAATGAGTTTGAGAGGAAGTGAGACTTGTGTATGAAACAAAGAAAGTAAAACGGCAGACGTGTGAAGGACAAAGATGAAAGGTGAAAGGACTGAGAAGTGACTAGTGAGGGGGTGGCTAGGGCTAGGATTGTATGAGTTCCTCCAACGGTTACGGTTTGCTTCTACAGATCCAATGGCTTCGAATTAGGGTAGATACTTTTTGAATCAACAACTTAGATTTAAATATACAGATCCAAAGACTACGAATTAGGAATGTAACTTTATGTTTTAACGACTTAGATTTAGTTATAGAGATCCAACAACTATGAATTAAGACTGTAAAATATGTTATATACTATAAAACTATATATTTAATATTTATACTGTATACAATAATACATATATAAGTTTATAACATTTTCTAACATTATATAGATATTTTTTTTATAACAACTTTATATTGCTTGATGGAACATTATAATTTATATTATTACAAGTTCATATTTTATCAAAAATAGATAAATAATAATAATAATAATACTCCTCATAAAGATAACATTGTCTAACTTTATATATTTGTTTGATAAAAACTTTATATTTTGTCAAACATTATAATTTATTACTCATAATATAATATTATAGTTATATTAATTAGTATAATATAATATACTATTATACTAATACCTTATATTAACTACAAAATGAGTATATTGATACTTAAATATTGATACCCTATAGTTTTATATTTGCATAAAATAAAAATATTATTTATGCTTGTAGTTATAACTTATAATACATATGTATTATGTAACAATTAATACTAAACTACTTGTCTACTACTACTAGTCACTAGAGTCACTACACAATAATCAATAGACACTAGTCTAATATTCTAGTAGTATGAGCTTATTAATTAATAATAATAGATATTAACACTAAACATGTATATTACTATAGTTTATATAATCTTATGATTACAATATTACTGGAGTTTAGTGATTATTGATTAATCATATATAAAATAATAAGATTAATAATAATAAATAGTCACAAGTTCATATTTTATTAAAAATAGATAAAAAAATAATAATAATACTCCTCATAAAGATAACACTGTCTAACTTTATATATTTGTTTTATAAAAACTTTATATTTTATCAAACATTATAATTTATTACTCATAATATAATATTATAGTTCAATTATATACTAATACTATAATACTAATATGATAAGGAGATAGTGAAATTTGTAAATTTATAATGTTATATATTATGTAAGACTATACTACTAATAAATTAATAATACTATATATTTATTAATACATCACTAATACTGATACACCACCATATGTATATACTAATACTAATATGATATGTTAATATTATCCATTATCATACATAGTAACATATACTAATATCTTATACTAATACACCACCATCTTTTTTTCATATTAATATTAGTATATTAGCATATTAGTATATCATACACCAACATACATTAGTAATAGAGCAATGCTACGTACAGTCCCCACTTAGGGACTGCTCATGCAAGCTTAGTAAATTTTATCTTTGAAATTTTTTAAAATTACAATAACATCTTTCTCAAAATGATATTTTTTTCTATTTAATGAAGGGTTTGCACATTCGGGGACTGTAAATAGAATTTCTCTTAGTAATAGTATATGAATGTATCATCTTTATACATATACTATTACTAATATAAATATACCATCTTTGTAACATATATATACTAATATGAATATATATATATATAAATAATATGGACCATATGGTGTAATTTGTAAATTTATAATGTTATATATTTATACTCATGTATTCATCATAACTTCTAGTTCTATAAGACTATAAATTAATATTATAAATTTATATATAGTATATGTAGTGGACTATAAGTCTATAAGACTAAGGCTACATTTGGAACACAAATCCATTTCAACTCATCTCAACTCATTATTACAACTTTTTCAAATTTCAACACAAAATATAATAAACAATTCAACTCAGTTCAACATCCAAACATAACTTAAGTCTATATACTTAATTATGAATATTATAAATTATATATATTTATCTAAATTTTGGCTATTATATATATATATATATATATATATTGTATTATATATGTATAAATATATATGAGTCGAGCAGAGTTTCATACGAGTTTGTTCACGAACATTAATCGAGCCGGTCGAGTTTTATATGAGTTTGTATCGTTTAATAATCGAGCCTAATTCTATGTTTACGAACGACCCATTTAATATTCGATTCGAGTTGAATTCGAGTTACCTGTCAAGTAGCTTGTTCATTTTACAGCCCTACCTACCCTTAGATAAATTTTCAAGATGTTTTTTGTATATATATATATATATATATATATTTTTTTTTTTGGAAGGATATTTTTTGTATATTGATAGTAGGAAAGACTCACCTTAGAGTAGTCACATCCGGTGTCCCAAAGCACCGGATTCCCTATAATTTGAGGTTTATTTTAGGGTTTTGATCAAAATACCCCTACATTCAGATCCCTATTTTAGGGAAAAGGTTTAGAGGATGAACAGTAATTTCCTAAATATAAGGAATCACTATTCATCCCCTAAACTATTTTTATTAATATTTTATCTAATATATAAAATATTAATTTTAAAAATAATTTAATTAATTATGAAAATATAAAAAAAATTAATTTTAAACTAATATCATATTTACAAAAAAATAATTTAAATTTTTGTTTAAAATATTTACTAGAGTAATAGTTCAAAATATAAGAAAATATATTGAGTAGTTAAGTTTGTAAATGGAAATGAAAGAAAAAAATAATAAAAAAAGAATAGAAAATTATTATTTTAATAGAATAGAGAAATAATAGGGAATGAGATGTAGAAAGTTTTTGAAAGATGAGTAAAATTTAAGAAAAAATTTTAAAAAATGTACCTTTTAATTACATTATAGGAAAATTTATGAGAATGAGACGTGAGTGCTCTTAAAATCTTGTATTTTTCTTAATTTATAATATGCTTGATTTAAAAAAGAAAAAAAAAACCTTCATTGGGCCATCACTTGCCAAAAATATAAAAATAAATTCACCGACTCATCGCTTATTAGAAACCAGATAAAATGAAATAGAATAATGATAGAGTTACTATCTTATTATTATTCATTTATTACTTAATTGGTATTTAATTTTTTTTAATTTTTTATTTTACTTAATGATTAAAGAAGTGAGTATTAAAAAATATATATATATTTTAATTTTTTTAATAGTTAAGGATGTTAAAAAAATATTTAAAAAAATAAAAATAAAAATAAATAATTTTGAAATATATTTAGGTAGTTGATGTAGTTGATGGATAGGGATAGGAACCAATCATTACCCGATGGAGTAAAGACCGACATTGTCTTTTTCGTCTTCATTCTCAACTTCTTCGTTGAATTCTGTGTGTAATTGATGTCTGAATACGAATTGATCGTATGCTTGGTTCAATTTTATTTCTTTTTTTCCTGTTTATCCTGATTTCTTTTTCTCCTTGACCACAGAAGATGTCTCCAGCGGCTTTTATTCAGCTTAACCACGACCGAGACTCGCTCTTTTGTCATCTCTCTTTAATTCTCGGTACCAACACTCTTCTTTCGACCGAGATTTTTCTTTCATTTTTTTGATAGAAAAAAACATGAAAGGAAAAACAAAAATGAGAGCTTTCTGTGCAATGCGCTCTGGCCAGCAGATCCCATGTCTGTCAAAAGGACTTCTCACTACACCGAGGTTACCTCTTTGCATTTTATTGCTTGATTTGTATGTGTACTTTGTGATTTCTTTGCTATACTTATGCATACTTGTACCTGTTGTGTGATTCGCAGATTTGAATGTTACGGTGTTGCTTTTGAGGTGACATTGATAATTTTGTCGAACCATTCTCATGTGTTATGAGTGAGTTAGGGATTGGGTGGTAGGACAGCCAAGAAATTAATTTTCTTGCTGATGAAAGGGAATTTTCTGATATTTTTTTCGAAACAAAGGGTCTTGAGATGGGGTGGGAATGCGGGTGAAGTCTGGAGATACTATAGGAAAGGAATGGAAGTGAGTGAACGTGTATTAATATGATGATATTCCTAACTAGAACATTGGTGGTGAGGGCGTAAAGAAAGCCAAAGATGGTTATTTGCGAGAGATCAAGTGATGCACCGACTTGTAGATGCATATGACTCCCACAGAGAGAGATTGTATTCGTTCAGGATCCATGCCGTCAAATTTCATATAGTGGAGTGACTAAATTTTGTAAATGCATGTGGTAGTTGTAATAGCTGAAGCTGCAGTGCCCGTACCCTACTCTGGCCCTCTCCATTTTTATTTTTTAGTTTTCTTTTCTCTTTCACCGTTAAGGAAGAAAAGAATTTTGATTTTTGTTTTATCTTGTTCAGCACTCGACTTTGTTTTCCCGAAAGACTCTTCTTTTGCCAAGCAAAGTCCGGTAAGAAATTTATTTGGCACTTCTTTCATGTGGCTTTTGCACTATTATGTCCACTTTCACATGGAACCAAAAGATTTGGGTATTTGCATTTATCTTTCTCTTTTAGGATGTTAACCTCTTTTTTATTTATTTTTTGATGTCACAGCAGATGATTTTGGGATATATGGATCATTCAACTTTGAAGCGCTACCTACTACCCTGTTAGCTGCAGAAAAAGAAGAAGCCAAAGCTGTTTTGACCTTGTTCTTAAAGAAAAAAGGTTTGAGCAATGCAGTTGCGGCAAGAACTGTCAATAAGTCAGACATTTTTATTGACCACCTTATCTTAAGGCTGCATTCTATACATAAGTCTCAGTATCTTGTAGGTTCGATTTCAACATATTACTGCTTATATTGCGCAACAGTTAAGTTTCTTAACTTAGTATCTTTGATTTCAAATTGGGCTCTTGCCAATCAAATTTGCTTGACATGGCAGGACGTGAGCTCACAACTCTTGAGATCAGAGATGTTCTTATTCCTTACCTTGAAACCCTTGCCGAAGAGCATGAGAACCATATAGTAGATGTAGTGGAAACCTTTCCAAATCCACCTGTTAAAGAAAAAACGGCTGTGCCCATTTCTCAGCCCAATCCAACCCTTGACTCCAAAAGGCTAAAGGCCATATCTCGAGTGGGTGAGATAGGCCCAGACTGGAAGCTCCACCCTCGCATTCTCTATCTCATAGAACTTGGCATGGATCTTGAGCAGATCAAGGCAATTACACGAAGATTCCCAGCTTTTGCCTACTATAGCTTGGAAGGGAAAATTAAGCCAGTGGTTGAGTGAGTTTCTTCTTGATCTCGGTGTGCCAAAATCTGATATTCCCCACCATCATTAACAAAAGACCTCAGTTGTGTGGAATCAGTCTCTCTGAAAATCTTATACCCACCATGACATTCTTGGAGAATTGGGGTGTCCACAAGAAACGGTGGGCAGAAGTGATATACCACTGTCCACCTCTTCTCACTTACAGTAGGCAGAAGGTGAAGTCCACTGTTGAATTTCTTTATGAGATGGGCCTCTCAGCAGAGAGAATTGGGAAGATTCTGACACGCAGCCCAAACATAATTAGTTACAGTGTGGAGGACAAGTTACGACCAACTGCTGAGTATTTCCATTCTTTTGGGGGTGGATGTTTCTGTTCTCCATCGTTGTCCACAGATTTTTGGTCTTAGCATTGAGGCAATTTGAAGCCCTTGACAGAGTTCTTCTTGGGTAAGGGATACTGTATTGAGGATGTTGGGACCATGATTTCAAGATATGGAACCTTATACTCCTTTAGCTTGTCGGAGAATGTGATACTGAAATGGGAGTTCTTTTTGACCATGGATTAGTCAAAATCTGAGCTGGTGAAATTCCCTCAATATTTTGGTTATAGTTTGGAAGAGAGGATTAATCCAAGGTTTGCAGGTGTGGAGGAGTGTGGGGTTTCAGTTTTGCTGAACCAGGTGCTGTCACTGTCGTATGGTAATTTTGAGAAGGCTCTGAATAAGAAGATGAAGAAAATGCTCTCTGACAAGGATGAGTTGCAGGCTTGCAGCAGCGATGGCCTTCAACAAGACAATGTACAGTGAAACTTGTGTGCTGATTTATAGCAGCACACAATTTCAATTTTCGAGAGCGCAATTTCCAGGTCAGAAACAAAGTTTAATGTGGGCATCAGAATCAATTTCCATGGGGCTCTCTCATCTCTTCCTTTCTTTGAACTCAGATTATAAAAGAAGGAATTGAGAAAAAAGTATCAGCAACAACTGGTTTTATTATGGGACAGCTCATGATGTTTATATTGATCTGTTATGTGTCTCCGAATCTAGCGTTGGGTAGACCTCATACAAAAACTGGACTAGTTCTACCTTTTATTTCATTTCTTCTGGAAGGATTGTTTTATTGTATTGAAAAGTTGGGATCATGTAACCAAATATACAGCTGCATTTGCAAACTTTGGACATTTCAATGTTTGGGTGAGCTTTAATAAGGTTTCAGAACATATTTTGGTGCCCAATGCAGCATGCAGAAGGGATGAAGATGCATTTAGCAATTACCATCCCCTGTGAGCTCGTTTTCCAGAGACAATTTCCTGCTTGATGATCCTTTATATTGACAAGGTTCTCTCATTTCCATTACACGATGATGAGAAGGCATTAGGGAAGTGCTTGTGGAAGCAGGATTATTGTTATCGAAGTTAGTATGTTCTCAATTACATACACGAGAACACTGATTCATTGAAAATATTCAGTGCTGATATTTTGTAAGATACATGACAGAAAAACTGTAGAAGAGGAGATGGGCCATGTGAAACTAGAGGATGTTGATGATTATTTAAATATAGGAGAACAACTTGGGAAGCCGTTGAACAGTTTGGAAAAAGCCAGGCCCGTTTAAGAAAAAACTTTGGAATAAAGCCTACTGCACAGTTTTCTGCAGTGTTTGTTTGGAAATTATTATAGAATAGATATTGTAACTATATATTTTAACAACTGTGTACGTAGTAATACTTTGTTTTTATTTTGACACGTTCATGTGAGTTTTCAGTGCCATATCTATCTACATGTGAAAAAAACAAAAACACTCGATTGAGATTTCCTAAAATTTTGTCGGAAGTTTTCAGTTTAATTTAAAGAAAGTCATGTAGCATATTCTGATCTTCATGTTAATCTCTTTAGATAACACTAATGATATTATTTTACTCACACAGACTAAGAGGGCTGTATTCGAGCCGAGTTCGGAGTCCGGACAAATTGGGACAATCCAAAACTCGACAATTATATCACATCGACCTGATTCCTACAAGATAGATCAGATCCATGACCACAATTCCAGAATTTGCAGCCACAATTTCCCAAGCTGCCATTATGCTTCATCATCAGTACCATATATATGGCGTCTTTCTATTTTCTACAATCCCACCAATAAGTATCACGATGGACCCATTGATTTATATTGAACCCCAGAATCCGTTAATTATATATGACAATATCATCATGCGTATGAAATTGTGGAAACCCATGGAAATCGATCAATCCACCAATTATATCTTTTAGAAAAATACTTTAACTACAAAGATATTTCATAAAATTAAATCTACAAATTAACACTACAAGAAAAAAGGCTTTTTCCGGCGATTTTATGACTGTCGGAAATAAATTCGCCGCAAAAATCCTTTTATTGCAGCGATTTTTAAATCGTCGCACGATTTTTACATAAAATTTTGAAATTACTCTTTTGCGGCGATTTTTTTAATTTTTTGCGACAGTTTTATATTGTATATTAGATTGTAAAGCTACATTATATTGCGACAGTTTTAAATCACGTTATAACGTGATTTCATCATATTATATATTAGATTGTAAAGCTACATTGATTGAAAAGTAAATCTAACGTGCATATCCTATAAAGTGATCATGGGTTTACTTTTGTTGGATCTCTTTTTGTAACTCATCATGTAGCCCTTCTCTAATAGTTGAGGTTTTGCGTACTAAAATGGCAAATGCTTAATTGGTTGGTATTAACAAAATTTCAACTATTTAATTTAAAATAAACGGCTGCATTGGATTATATAGAATAGTTTGATCAAATCCTGGTAAATAATCATGTTCCGATCCATCACAGACTCCAACTTGCCATACGATGACAAGTCTTTGATCGTATCGTTTAAGATAAGTACCCCGCGATCTCGAAGGCCATTGAGATTATGATGGTTGCAACTTGCATATATATTAATGCTGGATCTATATTTTATTTTTTATTGAAATTTTGGATCATTCAAAGTTGGTGATCACATTGGAGATCATCAGATATTCTTGTTGTTGCATATCCTGCCATCTTAATCCCTATATATCTAATCGTAAACCAAACTCCTTAATCATGTATTGGGTTTTCAAATCATTAATAATAAAATAATGATGTGCAAATTCTGCACACTCTCTTTAAAAAAAAATAGAGTTCACCATTAGAAAAATGATTTGTTTTCATGTAGATTCTATATTTATTCGTTTTTAAAAAGAAATACGCAGAGATTACTCATTTTAAAATTGTAAATATAATTTCTCATAATAATATATTTTTTGAAGCAATTAATAATAAATTGCTTTGAATGGCATGTCACATGTATGCATGCATTCTTAAACAACACCAATTAATAAGATGTTATACCATGTTGCTGTCGTGGGTAACATATGGCCCCGATCGATCAATGATATGATCGATTTTGTAACGACGACTATATATGTCACAATCAATTACAATCAAGTATATAAAAAACTATAATATATTTTTATTTTTAAACTGTTGCAAGGACAGTATTTTTAAATTTTTAAATAATATAAAACACAGGTTATTATGTGATTAAAGTTATTTATATAAATATTAATTTCTAATAAATATATTATCCAATAATAAAATTAGAATATCGCGTATCCATATTCTAAAATAACAAATAATTGCTTCATTATATACATATATATATATATATATATATTGATCGAATTTGCCAAGCTATTTATGCACTCCTTCCAAATATATATAAGACAAGTTGCTACCATCTTATCAATAATTATTGATATTTATTGATATTTTTAAGGCAAGTATATGGGGCTAGCATTTTTCTATGATTTTTGTTGAATTAGTGACATATTTTTATAAAGTTGTAAAAAATAATTAACTCAAACCTCTAAACCGTATGAAAACAAATGGGAATATTATTGGGATCTCATTATATTGGATCCTTCCCCATAATGTATATATATAGTACTTATTTATGAGTTTGTTTAATTACTAAATAAAGTGGATTAGCACATTGGGGGAGGAATTGAGCAGGTAGGATGTCGGGAAGTTTCTTTTATATAATAGTTGCCATGTTGAGCATTAATAATAGAGTAATGCATGCTACTCATCATCTCAATTCTCATCATCCTCTCATCATCTTATGAAATGTCATTAGATGATTGGAAACTATTTATTATATATCACTTGTGAATATATCATCTAATGCCACATCATGAAATAATGAGAGGATGATGAAAAAATAGATAATGAATAGTTTTACTCTAAATAATATATTATAAATAAGAAAATTTTTAATCATCATCCCTACATCACATATTTGTTTTTATTTTTTATTTTTTTATTTATTTTAATAGGTCATGTGTTTTCATGTAAGGAGGATGAATAGAAGAACTCTATAAATAATAATAATAATAATAACAAGAAACCAATATAATCCCCCGTGTGAAACATTTGCAGCCAAAAGAAGTAACAGCAAATGTGTCAAATTCAACGTTCGAGGATATTTTTCATTACTATATTTTACTTTTAAGTGAAACGGAATAGAGTTTAATGGGATCATGCGATTTAAAGATTAAAAAAATCTTTTACTATATATTTACCCATAAATAAATTATAAATAAACCTAACTCTATAGCTAGCTAGTTTTTTTTTTTTTTGTTTTTTTAAAGAATCCAGACCACATGATCATGAGTGACCCGTATCCGAATTTATTCAAAAAACCCTTACTTGTGGTGGAAGAATATCTCAGACACATTATAAATAAACCTAACTCTATAGCTAGCTAGTTAGTAACTTGGTAGTAGACCATATCACTTTATTTCCAACCCAGGATTCTGCGTATCTATTTTCTTGTAGTGATATATCTCAGATAATCAGTTGATGATCTATGTCTTAATTGGGATAGAATTAATAGTCATGTATATATTCTAAAATCTCTATGCGAATTCTTTGAGAGTACGTAATAGCTAGATAGATCATCATGCATGGAATTATTAGGTCATATATATATATGATATTGTTTATTGTACGTTATTCTTAATTAAATCGTATTAGATATTCTTTAAATTTAGATATTCCTTAAATTTGAATAATGATCATGATCAAATATTATAATCCTCAACATGTCATGTCTCCGTCAATATTGCAATGACTCTGGATCATATATAGGCAGGCTAGCTAAGCGCTGCTGGATCCTTATCCTTCGATCTAATCGACAATGAATAATATTACGCAGCGCATGCTGCATGTATATATATGGCCACACTGAAAAACACATGCATGCACTAAAGATCAGTAGGTAATTATTATTATTATTATTATTATTATTATTATTATTATTATTATTATTATATGTACGTATCACTCATGATCAGATTTGAAACATGCATGTTAATGGAAGTAGCTACGTATTGAGATAGCTGCGTTTGGAAGTTTAGGCCATCTCAAATTACTTTATCGTTATTTAAAAACAGTTCATTATTATTTATAAATAATTCATTACTATTTTATCACTATTAATAAATTATTTTATTATTATTCACAAATGATCTAAAATATTTTTAATATCTAAATGTATCATAAAGCATGTATGACGGTCGAAGGTCATGTACGTAACCTCCATGGACCCCCGGCCGACGTGGTCCGGTGCAACTATACGTATGTTCATGACAGTGAATAAAAAATAAATATTAAGAATGTAAAAGAAATATGAATACACAGATTTATGTGGTTTGGCATATTAATCATGCCTACGTCCATGGAATGTTTGGAGAAGAGAAATCCACTTTGATATGCTTGTTTTACAGTCTCTTGGAATGGGCAGCCCCCTCTCCCCCACCCCCGACATGGTGAGGGGCGGGATGCGGGGGTGGGTCCCTAACAGTCTCTCATTTTTTACTGTACAATAAAGATTTAATTTGAATATATTTTTTAGGGAAGATGTTCTTGTTGGAGCCCCTTTCGAAAGGTTGAAGAAGCTAAAGAAGAAGTCGAAAATGCCCCTTGGAGTCGTCTGGCCGTTTCCTTTTATCTGATTCCTTTTTTCGCGTACCCCTAGGGAATGGTAAGGATTAGCCGTCTTTCTTTTGCGTGTCTGACATTCTATATTCTCTCAACTTTCTTATTTTTGCTTCTCGTCCATTTCTCCTGACACCCTCCTTTCCTTTGTCCCCTCATTGTCTCTCATTTCTCTCTCTTCCTTTATCTTTTAATGATGGGATCTCTCCTCTTAGGCTTGACTTAGTAGGCTTACTTTGGGCCTGATATATTTTATCCCTTCCAATATTATGAGTAAGTGTTACAAATGATCAGCATATTAATTGTTATGTACTTATGTATCTGGTTATATATATATATAATATGATTATTTCTTAACCTTATAAATTGAGAGTTGAGATCTTATTGATTATATTAATCCGTATGATTAAGCTGCATTCAGCAGGCCTGCCCTGCGCCTTAAGTTATTGATCAATAATTGAATGAATCAATTAAAATCGGGTTAATATTTTTTTAATTTAAAGCTGTTTTAGCTTTTGAATATTGTTCATGAATAGTATCATCATCATTCATCACGTGGTATAGTCCGCATGAATCCTAAGCAAAAAGCAGAGTTCTCAATCACAAGACGATCATAAAGTACTTTGTTAAGGTAATTAATTAAGGATATATATATATATATATATATATATATATATATATGAATTAATAAATTAAAGTAGAATTTCCAAAGCCAAACTATTCAAGCTGGTAATTAATTAGCCCTACTTATATATGGATAATATTGCATGTGAGCCATGTATATATGTATGTACATGACATACATGGTCCACAAATTATTTCTAGAAAACAACGGAAAATAGCTAGGACCTTCCAAGTTCCGCGGCCACTAGGTAAGGGGCATGCATGCAATTGAATTAATTCCATGCTACGTACGTCATTATACAAATAAGATAAGATGCCTTGAATAAGTTTTAATATATATATCGTGCGTGTGTGTGTGTGTGGCCACTAGCCTTAATTTATGATGTTTTAATTTAATAAATACGACATGATTACCAATTTCAGGAAACTAGTGTAAGATTCAGAAAAGAAAAAGAAGAACCAGAATAATTATTTTATCCTATCCAATCAAAACGAAATGACAGGAATACACCAATTAATATTTACTTATTCATTGTAAGTCAATTATAGAGAAGCATAATCTAATTACTAGTACTTTACATGACTGATGTTCTCCAACTCATGAATTCATGAAGTGAACAAATTATAACTTTGTGACAAATGATGTACAAGAAAATTATTTATTTGTGATTAATTATTTTTTATAAAAATATTATTTCTTGCTAAAATTGCTAAAATTAGTTTGTTTTCATTGTAAATAATCATTATTTTCGTAAATAATTCGTCACAAATATTAATTTTTTGTAGTAATGTGTGACACAATTCTTATTTATAATTAATCTTTTATATATATATATAATATAAATCTTTGGTAAATATTCATAAAATCTGTTAATAATAATATATAATAAAAAAATCGAATGAGAGTATGCATTAATAAATGGAAAAATAAGGACCACAAGACGATAAAGTTATCCATAAACGATGTGATACAACATGGATCCCATGCATCCGCACAATGATTGATGAACATTAATTGTCAAAGAAGGTAAAAAAAAGATAAAAATTAAAAAATTAAAAAAAATTAAAGGAAAAAAAAGAAAGAAAAAGTATCATGCACTGTTGATGAAAAAATCGTGTGATATAAGAAGAAAGATCTACATGAGTGCATGCATGCATGCACGCACAGTAAAACTAAAACATGAAAAAATCCGTGCACGTACGTAGACGTATAACGCGTCATACATGTAATGTCGAGGGCGAGAAAGGTATATATGCATACAGCTTCTTGCTAGCTAGCTAGCTAGGGCATCAAGATTTCTCGGTTGATCGACGTTCAACGTACAGTTTCCAAAAGCCAAAAAATTATTTCGCAGAGAGAGAGAGATCAGAGATCAGATGATAAGATTCATGTTAAACTGCATGCATGCCTCATAATTTATACCCTACTTGTATAAGCTAGCTTAATTCCTCCGATCGAACAGGATGTCAATGATCTTAACCACGATCGAGGACAATTATATATATATTAATATGGAAATTAATTAAATTATATATAATATATAATGTCCCCAGGCATGAGGCCAAAAAGTCATGCATCGGCCACTAATAACCGGCCTTAATTAATATGTGTGTATGTGTGTGGCGAGAAGGAAAAGTGTCCCTAGCTGGCTATATATATGCGTCGATCGTGATCAGTACATGAATGCGTCCTAATTTCAATATTTATGGCCTAGCTACAACCCCACCAACAAAATTGAAACTTTGACGTACGTGTAATATTTAATACAACAACATTTGTGCTATAACGACGTTTATATATATAAATATATATATATATATATATATGTTGATCACTTACACATCATGAACGGGCCGGGTGTCATGCACGTACATGAATTACATGATATTGATCATTTCTATTGAATGTCAAAACTAATCAGTTCTGACATTAATGATGTGAATTTATGGAGAAATCACAAAACCTTGGAACCCCACTAAAACCAATAATGCACGAAGTTCTCGATCGACAAAATTTGTCGCATATATAAGCTAGTCTAGTCATGATAAACTTCAATAATTCAAATAACTTTTGATCTCAAAAATATTATTTATATTTTAACCTTTCCATCTGACTAAAGGTTGAATAGACTTTATATTATTTCTCTTACTTACCAGACTATTTCAATTTTCCAAGCTAATTTTTAACAATTTCAACCAATATTTAACTTATTTTTGGTTATATATATATATATATATATATATGTGTGTGTGTGTGTACATGACTAATATCGGAGGACCACATATATATATATATAGCTATCATCTGATCTCTCTGTGTGGATATTAATGTTGATATAACGCGCGTCCCGACATGATATATGTTGGTATTTTTTTTTAATAAATAATAATTTCTTTAACTTTTCTTTTAAGAAGTCATAACTTTTAGTTTTTCATCCGTTGAAGTTTTGCGGCATTTTATTTTACAGCTTAAATGTTCGTATTCTTTAAGGTATTCAATGGGGATAAAATCTAGCAGCTTAATTCTTTAAGGTAGTGTCTGGGGAAGTTTCTTATAAAAGTTCCAATATCAATGCATGCGGCATGTTATGCATGTGTGGTGCATGGGATCGAGGAGGTAGGTAATCTCTTTGACAATATCATTAATGCATGCAGCATGTTATAAATGCGTACGTGGGTACTCTCTCTCTCTCTCTCTCTCTCTATATATATATATGTATGTATGCGTGTGGTGAAGTAATGCTCTTCTTTATCATAATTCTTGTATCTTTAATTAGTCATATTTAGTGATCGAACGACTTTTTAAGTGATATTTGAGAGTAATATTATAATTTTTTTAAAAGAATATTACGAGAAAGTTTTACATCATGTATCTCCATTTAATATATATGTAACTTTTTATTTTTATTATTATATTTAAACACACACATATATACATAAGCATTAACATAAAAAAAAAATGACTAATACATATTCATGATTAAGTAAATCTGTGTGATGCAAAACTTGCATAAAACACGTGAACGTAGACGTCGGCATGCGTAGTACTTGATCTAGGCCGGTATCATCGGCAAATTAATTAAATTATATGTCCCCCAGGCGTGAGGCCAAAGTCATCGGCTAGCTACTAATTTGTGCGGCCTTAATCATGATGGGATTTTCTAGATGAGACAACCGGCCTACAGACAAATTTGGTGGGATGCATGGGCACCTTTTACTCATCACTCTCCCGATCTACCCTCTGGCCATCGTTAATACATATATATATATATATATATAGATAAATATACAGAACGTGAGAAAATTAAAGCCCACAACCATATATATAATAATATATTAAAGCGAATAATGTTATTCGTTGTTTATTTTTTCATTATCATTTTATAATATAATATTAATTAATTAAAAATTATTTATTATATTTCACTGATTAACCTAACATCTAATGTCATGATGAGATGATAAAAAATATATATGATAAATAAATTTTTTCCTTGCAAAATGCATGATACTAACTGCTGGTGCACATGTTGAGATAGGTTGGTACTGCGTGTGTATGCGATCAGGATTGAATGATTAGACTCTCTCTGATGGAGACAGTCACCACATCATGTAACACATGGGACGGCATTAATCTTCAATCAAACTTTAATATTAAGAACCTGATCATATATATATATATATATATTATCAATCTGAAAAGAGATATAATATAGACATGAATTGGTAGTTATATATGATTGATTTTTCGTTTAACTTAGCATTTTTGGTTTTTGAGAATAGAGGAATATAGATTTGTTACTTACTACCTCAAAATTATTATTTATATTTTAACTTTTTAACAATGTATTTTGAGTGTATTTTACATTATTGAATTACTTAAATTTTTATGAAAAATGCTACTCTTACTAATGATTTATACAGTTCGTTTTTACCGTTTTGACTTTTTAATTTTTTTTATTTTTTACTAAATAATTAAGTAAGTATTTTTTTAATAATTTTATAAACTTTTTTATTTTTTAAAAAATATTTAAATGTATTAAAAAATAGATATAAAAAAATATAAAAAAATACATAAATATTAAACTAGTGGTAGCGGGAGCGGTAGCTCCCAACGATGGGACTAGCACCGCTCAATCTTTATATCGTGTGATTGAAATATTTTTTATTTATTTACTTTTTATCATCATTTTCCACAACATTCGTAGGTAGGTCGCTAGGAGGATTGACTTTTAATATGCATTAAATATTGTAAAAACTAACATGAAAAATGTTCGGTTAATGGTATATATTAATAAAAAATATTGTTGAAGGATGACGTAGCATCACCCTTAATAATTAATAAGTTACTTTAATTGGACTGCTTGTCACATATATGCAAGTATCTATATATATAAATATATTATTAAACAAACACTGATTATTAATAATATGTATTATTAATTTCCATATATGCATTGCTTGCTGCTACACTACTCCATCGGGGTGGGCCCTCAGTGACGTGATTCTTTTTTTTTTGAAAAAGAGAAACACCATCCATTCAATAATCGGACATACAAGATTGACTTAAACAAGTCAATTACAAACTTTAACAGCTTCCCAACACACAACCGTGGTTGACATGGTCTAGTCCAGCACATCTCTTTAGATCAAAGTCTAAGAGAATGCACACCTCTGTCCAAGACAGAGGAAACCGAAAACCCACTAAACACCCCGCCAACTCCGCTACGCGGAGGGGGGAGAAACACCATTCCGGACCACGTCCGAATGGGAAAGGGAAATAAATAACTAGACAATAAAACAAAATAAAGCGAAATACATTGTGAAAACACTGAACACGGAAAATCAGTGCACAAAAACCATAGGAGGAGAGAAACCAAAGGTCGAGCTATGAAGATCCAGAGACGCCTGCTCGGGAACTGCCGCGCGTTTCCGCAACAGAGAGTTCCCTGGTGGCGCGTGAGGCCCACTCGCCGACGAGCTCCGAGATCTTCAACACGCGCGTGCGGGCTACGCGCCGCATCGGAGGAGGCCGCATTCGGAGGTTAAGCAGATCGGCGACAGGTAGAGCTCCTGGTGGGGCGCGTGTAGGACGCTGATGACCGGAGAAGCTCGAACCGGCTACTCTCCCTTATTCGGCCGAAATCTGAAAAAAACACAAAAAAACCAAAACAAGCCACCGGAGACAAAGGGCCGGCGAGGAGAGGGAGGAGAGGAAGGGGAAGAGGGAGCCGAAGCTCCCCTTCCCCCCAACTGGATTCGGACGAGAGGGTTTTTAGAGAGAGGGTCTGGGTTTTTAGAGACGTGATTCTGTTCATGTTATTGTGTGTACATTTAAATGTGAGTAAAAATTAAATAAAGTAAATAGTGTACTTGGATCTGTTTGTTGGGAGTCGGGCCTCATTTATTGGATCATTCTTCCACATGCAGGCTTAAATATTCCCCGATCGAGTCAACAACATCGGCCAATCTTTTGAATGTTTCATATTCTTCAGTTAGAGCAAATTAAGCTGCTTAATAAATTAAGAAGGAAAAAGCTTAGAAAAACAAAAACAAAAAAAATTAAGAAGGAAAAAGAATTCATGTCGATCATCGATCGGAGGTCCATGCCAATAATATTACTGTAATCGATTTTCTTTTGATTGGTGGACAAGCAATCTCTCATGGGTCTCGTCCTCGTCATCTAGTTTATTATGTGAAAAAGTATAGATACTTTTAGATAAATTTAAATTGAAATTGAAATTTCTATTCTTACAAAATCTCATATCTCATCAGATTTTGTCATTAGAGAGCTTATAAAAATTAAAACAATATTCGTCACAAAAAATTTATGTCCAAAGAAACTCCAAACAGATGAATAATTTGATTTATAATCTAGATTTTTTTTTTATATTTATCAGTCATAGCTATAACTTCGATTTCATTAAATGAAATGAAGTCTATTTCTCATAAAAAAAAGAAGTATAGATATAATATTATTTTTAGAATTTTTTATATAATGAATGATATTTTTATAAAATAATTTATAAAAATAATATTATTTTATATAAATATTTCATCTTACAAATACATGAATAAATCAACTTAAATGTTATATCGTAGTACCTACAACGTACAAAAAAAAAGGACTTTTGCGTACGTATAAGCTACTTGATGATGATGATGATGATGATTAGTGTATATATTAATTATATAACTGACAGTTTTGTACAATTATACTCTATTATTATTACTCTTTCAACAATACTTCACGCAAAATATTATAAAATAAAAAGTAAGGCCATCAAATTCAACGTGCCCGTGAAGGCTGTAAACTATATACATAATAGACACAAAGCACGTTGGTTTAGACAAATGTGAATGCAATCTAAAATTTAATTAATAATACTTTAAAATTAATCGTCTTTATTAGAGAAGGCAAAAGGCATATATATATATATATATATATATATATATATATATTATATCTTACATAAAACTTACAGTAAATCTTCGTACATAGTACCGTTGTTAATTCCTCCAATTGATTAATAGTTTATATTATTTTCTCTAAAATTAAAGAGTACATAAAAAAAAAAAAAAAGTTAGAGAAATTAAAAACTAATTAAAGTTTACTACTAACATAGAAAGTGAAATGCCTAATTCAATTCAATTCAATGTGACATTAAAATTTTGAATGGATAGGTAAAATTAAAGCAAAAGGTGACATTTTTTTTTTATCTCAATGTAAATTATGCTCTAATTAAAGATCAATGGTTAATTAATGGCTAATTAAAGCCTTGTTTGTTTTCAAAACCAAAATCCAAAACTTTAAAAATTTTGAAAACCTCTCATCCCATCATTACAACTTTTACAAATCCTCATATAAAATAAAATAAATAATTCAATTTTTTCAAATCTCAAAATAAATATAATATTAAAAAATTTATTCTAATAATATTTTATTCAATTTTTTAATTTTAATCTTATCTCATGTCATCTCTAAAAACAAACGAGGCCTAAGCTGCTGCAAGCATTACGTGTGGTAGGTGAAGGTAGGCCGGGTAATGTCCTTGAGTTTCTTATTAAAGTTCCAATATCATTGCATGCGTGAGCGGCATGTTATGCATGTGTGGTGGGAGCTGGAGGCCAGTAAGTAATGTCTTTGACAAGTTTCTTATTAAAGTTCCAATATCAATGCATGCGGCATGTTATACATGCGGTGTGGGTACTCTCTCTCTCTCTCTCTGAAGAGAAATAGCAGTACACTATGAAGACAATTCATTTGTTGAAATGCCTCAGTGGGCGTGTACTATTTCAGTGTAGTATTAGAGAGTATATTTTGACCATATTCAGCACTCAGTGCTTGTACAGTATTTATAGACAGAGGAAAACAAATCCAATCATTTTACAGAATATTTCTAGATGCTTCTATAATCTTCTTCCGTAGCATATTGAGGTGGCATCACATGGTTTTGCCTTTCTGTTGTAAGGCATTCTGTTGAGCATTATGTTGAGATATGTTGTCAGCAGGTGAGTGCTGTGAGCTGGCGTGCAAGGGTACAGAATATTCAGTTGTGCTAATACTCTCTCTCTCTCTCATCATAATTCTTGTAATCTTTAGTCATTCTTGGTTATAATGCGCTACATTTGGAACGAATTTTTATATCATTTACTTCAATAATACCTATTTGAAATATGTCTGAACATTAGAATGATTGAGGATGACAAGAATTAAGATGAAGATGAACATTACTCTATTTAGTGATCAATGTATCATTTGCAACGTAAAGCAGTTATAACAACGAACGTCTTAAATTCAACTCTCGAGGTCTCATCTAATAATTAATTATATAAGCTAATTTCCAACCTCCTGTTATTTCTTTTTCAAAATTGGAGGCATCAACAATTAATTACAAAGCAAATAATACAAGAAATTTCTTTTAACTATGAACAATTCTACTCATCATCTCATATGATACTCACTATACATGATTTTTAATTTTTTTTTTTTAATTTTGTTCTTATCAAATTTGTAGTGTACGGATGATGAGTAGAATAATCCAATTAGGTTAAGAGAAATATAATGAGAAAAAATAAAAATGAAGTAAAAATAAAAATAAAAGTATTGGTATATATATGTGGCTTGTAGGAGGATGAGTAGCAAATTAAAAATGTTTAACTATTATAACATTGATTTGTGAAAGAGAATTAATGGATTAGAGTTCAAGTAGTACTAGTGCATATGGTTGCAATGATTTAGGATGCGTTTGGATGTTGAGCTGAATTTAATTGAGTTAAGTTTTTTATGAATAATAGTGAGTTTAGTAGTGAAATGAATTATATGAGACACATCTAAATTGAGTTTAAAGTGTGTTTGGATGTTAAGATGAGTTTAATACTTTTTTATATGAAAAATTAAAAAAGGTTGTGAATCCCACGTATAATGAAAAAAGTTGTAGTATCCATGTGTAAGAAAGTTTTGAGTTAAGATGAATTTAGTAATTTGAAAATTGAGTATTTGAATGTTAAACTCAGCGTAAAATTAGACTGATCTCAGCTGAGCTCAGTAACCAAACGTACATTTAAGATTAAAAAATGATCTCTTGCTATTTAGCTATAAACAAATAAATAAAGCTAACTATAGCTAGATGGTAGTAGATCGACCATATCCCATTTTTTTAAACCCAGGATCTGAGAATATACCCTGTTTGTTAATTGATGGCACTGCTTACGCAATAACCTCGTGGCCAAAACTCCTCAGATGCATGCTGTTTGATACGATAATTGATAGAATTAAGCAAACCAGAATTAATTAATTAATACGTTATACATTATGAGATTCTCATGATTTCTGAATTAATCATGCAAGAGCATCAACCACATGAATGATAACGTGAAACTATGGTCAAACTAGACGCGGTGATCCTATCATCGATAGAAGACCAGATCATCATCTCATACTTCATGATGATGTATGTAATTAATTATGATCGAATTGCTATATTTTAGAATTTCGATTCGAAAAAAAAGATATATGGATATGGGTCTACATAATCCTTATTGTTGTAGTACTTATCCACGTGAGTGTGAATATATATTAAATATTCATTAAACTCCAAAAATAATACAAATATAAAAATATCTTATCCGGACAATATTATATATAATTATTAGTCCTAATAATGTCATGTCTTCTTTATAGCAATGGCTCAGGAGTCAGAGGCGCGCAGAACCTTATCCTTTAATCTACATTAATGGATATCATTTAAATATATATATATATATAAACACACACACACATTGAAAATGCCTTTGATTTTAAGACTCACCAAAGATCAGGAGGTTATATGTATCACTCATGATCAGATTTGAAAGATCATGTTAATTAATGGAGGCCATATGGCGATCGATCGAAGGTCAAATTAATGTAATTAGTTTGCCTAATTCTAAGTTATGACGAAATAATAAATTATGACCTCCACATGCAGAGTTTGTGCATATATATATATTATATGCTCTCTCAACTCAATCAATCAAAATCACGATAAATATACATAGTGGAGAATTAATAGTACTTATACCTAGCCTAGCTAGCTATATGAAATATCATTAATCATATTGTTTCAACACTTCAAAAATTAATTGCATGCATGCTTATAGTTCTCTAACATCGAGACGTTTTTGTTACGGAAAATGATATAACAACTATATATATCACAAGTCATTTATAATTAAGCATTAAAAAATTATTATTTTTTATCTACTCTAAACTGTTACTACGACAGTGTTTTGGAATTAAAGTAAAAAAAAAAAAATTTGAATATAAAAGTGTAGATAAGTTGCGGAGTAGTACTTAACACACCTAATTATATTATATATAAGCTGCTTTAATATTTTGATCAATGCATGCATTAGATAGAGGTATGTGTATATGAATCTTGTGGGGACAAAGAGATGGAAGCTTCGATCCCGGCCTCCCCCACTCGCTATTCCACAACTAATTTGGACCGACTACCTCACATGGAATTAATGGGTGCATAGCATATATTTTTAATATATATATTATATATGTGTGTGTAATGCGTGCGCATGTGCGTGAGAGATCAAAAAATTATGTATAATTAATGTGCGTTTGTGTGTGTATATATATATATTCTTCTTCTTATATATAGCTCCAAAGATTTGATCTCGTATCAAATAACGACATTTCATATTTTATATTTACTTAGTTTTTCATGTCCTCTCATTATTTCGTTCTTTGTATTTATTTCCTTTTCTTAAAATAGAACATTGTTACATCTTCTTATATATACATATATATATATATATATATATATATATATATATATATACACTTCACATTTTCGATCTATAAATTCAAGAAAAAATTGAAACCTATGAATTATATAAGCTACATATAATGTGACCATGTGAAGGCCGTGTTTCTTTCCTTAAAATAGCTTGAATATATATTTATATATATATATATATATATATATATATATATATATATGTGTGTGTGTGTGTGTGTGTGTGTGTGTGTCTTGTATATGTTAATTTTTATAAAATATTTCCCCTTCTTTTTCTAAGATTGGTGTGTTCCATGAACAAAGAAAATGGACACCTCGATTTCTTAGTTTTGACCTGTATTTACGTCGACATTTGGTCAATAATATTATCAAGAAAAAAAGTTAGGTTGTTTTAATTTTGAAAGGAATGGCTAGCTAGCTCGATCTGGAGATTTGTGCAGCTAGCTAGCAATATTATTTTGAATTTTGATGTTGCAGCACAGCTACACTAATCATGATGTTGATTAGAATGGAATATTAATGGAATTAAGCCGCAGATTGAGATCTTTATATATTGGTTTTGCATCATCAATTGAACATGAAAAAGTAGTTAGTAATTATCAATTAGAATGATCTGCATGTTCCACATGATGATGATAAGAACTTCGATCGGTTGCTATATATAATATATGAACGGCCTCTAAAGTTTTGAAAATTACAAAAATGATATTGGTCGATCGTATATATATAAATCATTTTGGAGAGCTAGTTATATAAATATATATATATATATATATATATATATATATATATATATATATATTTATATTAGTACTCGTATAATAATATTCATCTGATCCTATATATATAGTATAGCTTAAGAGTTCGAATTTTTTCCATTTCTCTGAAAATTGGGGTCACAGTAATTATAAGGTCCGATTAATGCAATGCACTTCGGGATTAGTACTCGACACAATATCCAAGCCGCTAGCTAACCTTATATATAATTAAAGTAGTTATATATATATATATATATATCATGTTCATGATATAATCGTTATTATAATTTGAAACAAATTATAAGGTTGCCTGCTTAGACTAACATATATATATATATGCACGTATATTTCTTAGACAACAACGTATAGTACTTAGGTCTCGTTTAGATTGCATGATTCTCTCATCTCATCTTATTTCATCTCAATATCTAAACATCACAAACACAAATACTTTTCAGTTTAAAATGATTTTCAACTTTTTCATCTAATTATTACCTAATTATTACTACTTTCCTAAACTTAAAAAAAAAAAAACAATTTAACTTTTTCAAACTCATAAATAAAATTATATTATAACAATATTTTAATTTTATAATAATTTTTATTCAACTTTTTCTCTCTCATTTCCCAAAACTCTATAAATCATCTTGTAAACTCAAACTATTTTACTCCTATTTACAAATCATCTCATTTTATTTCATATCATTATCCAAACAAGTCCTTAAATGACTGATCGAGATATATATTAATATAGAAGATAGTGATGCTCAAATAAAAGCTATTGCAGAGGAACCATATGCGTTGTATAGTCTATTTCTCTCTCAAGTTATGTAACAGATTTCATTCCTTTTGATACTCAGAATATTGTACAAAAACCGTGTATAAATATCCTTAGTAATGTAATGAAAATATACACTGAATTAAGTGAAAATGTCATTTTGATATGGGAAGACCCTCGTCACAGGACCACTCTGTGATAGCCTCTATATCTTTCCTTCGGAGTCAGCCTCTCCCTCCACCTCATCCTCCTCTCCATCTGTCAACTTGGGCAAGAAAACATCTGTGGCTGAGTGGCACCGTTGGTTGGGCCATCTTCATCACACAACACTCTCTCATATTCTACATACCACTTGTTTGAAGGTTACTCCCATTGCCTCCAGCTTCCAGTGCACCAAGTGCCCTCTAGGTAAAAGTCACCAACTCCCATTTGTTTCTAATTCGGCACATTCAAATAAACCATTAGACTTGGTCTGTACCGATGTTTGAGGCCCAGCCCACTTTGTTTCTAGACAAGGTTACAAGTATTATGTCTCTTTTGTAGATCAATACATTCGGTTCACTTGGTTCTACCCTTTAAAATTAAAATCTGATGTTATTAATGTCTTTTCCAATTTTTTACCTTATGTTGAACGTCTCTTTAACACTAAACTCATCACCCTTCAAACCGATGGGGGTGGTGAATTCAAATCACTTACGCCAATGTCACATCGATCCATTACAATCCCTCACTCTCAACCTCAAATTCAATCACACGTTGGTTTACCAATACTCAATTCACAACCTTCCATTCTAAGCCCAAGCCCAAACTCCTCTTCCTTCCTCATCTCAGAACCCATCATCTCATTTTCTCCCAATTTTCCCTTCTTTTTCCCAATTTGAAATCCCTAGTTCCCTTTCCCATGGCACTTTTTATCTTTCATTCCTCACTCTACATTGTTCACCAATCATCACCAGAGCACACACCAACTCCTCTCGACCTCGTATTCGAATGGATGGTACAATTGCCTATCCTTCTCGACAATGTCTTTGTACCACGGCAACCCCCAAAACACCTCCTAGCTATTCCATCGCCTTTAAACATCCTGAATGGCATGAAGCCATGAACCAGGAGTACCAAGCATTACTTCAAAACCATACCTGGTCCTTAGTCCCTCTTAACCCGTCTTCTAATGTCCTTAGTTGCAGATGGGTATACTGAACAAAACTTCATGCCGATGGTTCTATTGAGCAAAGGAAGGAATGACTTATAGCCAAAGGCTACCATTAGCAACTTGGCCTTGATTTTCGCGAGACCTTTAGCCCAGTGGTCAAGGCACCTTCAATTTGACTGATCTTATCACTTGTTGTTGCTCGTGGGTGGCCCCTACAACAGATTGACATTCAAAATGTGTTCCTTCATGGAACCCTCATAGATCAGGTATACATGCATCAGCTTCAAGGATTCATCAATCATCAATATCCTAATTATGTTTGTAAATTGCACAAAGCAATTTATGGCCTAAAAAAGGTCCTGAGGGCATGGCTTGCCCAATTGAGTTCATGGTTGCTTGATTATGGTTTTCGAGCCTCTCAAGCTGATGCATCTCTATTTGTACTTACTCATGGTGATCTGTGCATGTACCTTCTAGTTTATGTTGATGACTTTATAATCACTGCTTCTAAAGCCTCTGCTATTGATACATTTATTAGTGACTTGAGTTTGGCCTTCCCAGTTAAAGACCTAGGCACTCTGTCCTACTTTCTCGGTTTGGAAATAACACAATTAAGCAATGATTTATTACTTTCTCAGAGAAAGTATATTAAAGATTTACTCACTCGGAGTAAAATGTTGCATGCAAGGCCAGACACGTCACCTATGGCGACAGCTTTAAAGCTGTCAAAATTTAACTCACCCAGTTTTGATGATGTTACTCTCTTTAGAAGTATTGTTGGAGGATTACCATACTTGTCTTTCACATGACCCAATATATCTTATGCGGTTAATAAGGTGTGTCAGTTCATGCACACACCAAAATTGCCACATTGGGTTGCGGTAAAATGTATACTGCGTTATTTGAAAGCAACAATCAATCATGGTTTGCTTTTCTCCTCCCAATCTTCTTTTAAATTACAAGCATACTCGGATGCGGACTGGGCTGAATGCCTTGATGATAGAAGATTTATGGGTGGTTTTTGTATTTTCTTGGGTAAACATCTCATCTCTTGGAGCTCAAAGAAGCAAAGCACTATTGCAAGGTCAAGTATTGAAGCTGAGTACAAGTTTGTGGCATCATCAGCAACTGAACTTATCTAGCTTCAAACACTCATTTCTATACTTGGATTACCTCTTAGTCAAGCTCCAACATTGTCGTGTGACAACATTGGAGCCACTTACTTGGCTGCCAATCCTATCTATCACTCAAGGACAAAACATATAAATATTGACTTTCATTTCGTTAGAGACCGAGTTACTGCCAAGGCGTTAAATATCTTATTCATCAATTCCAAAGATCAACTAGCTGATATATTTACCAAACTATTGGTAGCTAACAGATTTTTCAAGATAAGAATGAGTTTCAATGTTGCAGACACACCCTTGGACTCGCGGGGACAATATAGAAGATAGTGATGCTTAAATAAAAGCTACTACAGAGGAACTATAGGCGTTGTATAGTCTATTTTTCTCTCAAGTTATGTATACAGATTTTATTGTTTTTTATACTTAGAATATTGTACAAAAACCATGTAAATATCCTTAGTAATGTAATGAAAATATACATTGAATTCAGTGAACATGTCATTTTGATAATATATCCCACATTATACTCGTGGTAAGTTGGTAACACTATTAATGCTCTAAAAAAATGCATATATGATGGTATAGTACTGATAAGCACGGTGAGTGGGTTGATCCTATCGCTAAAGATAATTATGTAAATGATGTTATTTTCTGTAAATAAATTATGCAACATGTGAGTTCATATTATGTTTGATTCCTCATTTTTTTTAATATGTTACTTATTGTGTACTTTTTTTTTTTTTTTTTTTTGTAATTATAGGAAAAAATGATTAAGATCCAATTAGCTTTGAGGAATCCTCTCCTAGTGACATAGACATATTCACGCAAATGCTCGGGACCAAATCTGGTTTGGTAAGAGGTTTGAAACGTTCTTTCAAGCATGTCAGTTCATCTTCCAAGACCTCGATTTCAGATGTTAACAATCTTACTAAAGATTTAGATGCAGCACGCCAAGAAATTGAGCAAATGAAGTCGAGATACCAGGAGTTGGAGTCTCTCTTATCGTGACAGTCTGACTTAGAGACGCAGTTTGCAAGAGCAGCAAAGAGACCGCGATGAGAAAATACGCTTTGAAGTCCAAGAGCAAATTCGGTAGAATTGCAGTGGGTGAGGAAAAAAGAAGAAATGATTAATATATCATTATAAGAAACTTTTATTGTCTATTTTTGTAACTCTATAAGACATTATTAGTTGTTACATTTATGGTGTAATATGAAACAATTTGTATGCTTTTTAATTTTATGAAATTATTATTTCTGATCAGAACATTCGCATGTAAACAACAGACGTTCAAACATTGCTTCACATCCGAATCAACATTCAAACAAAATAACAATGTATTCAAACAAAACATTCGAACGTAAGACACCACATTCGCACATTTTAGCACACAAACAATCTAAACGTTCGAATGATTAGAATTGATACGTGTGAACGACAAACTAACATCAGAACGTTAAAACTTGTACGTTCGAACTCTTCTCCTTTAACATCAAAATGCTACATTCAAACGTATCTAAGTTATTGTTCGAACGTTGTTACGTTCGAACGTAAATATCATTCGTGTGAAACAAAAACAACAAATGTCAATTTTTTTACGTGCAAATGTTAATCACTCGGGTTAATGTTCGAACTTCGGTTTATATGTGCGAACATTACTTTCTGTGATGGTTTTTAACTATTACAAAAAATAATCATGCTCAAACGTTATATCTCACGGAAGATTTTCAACCGTCACAAAAAAAAGAAAAAAAATTATGACGGTTGAACAGTAAACCATCACAAAAAATATTCTATGATACCTTTTAGATGGCGGTTGTGGTGACGATCTCAAACCGTCACAAAAAAGGTTTTGTGTCAGTTTGCATATTTTTTGTGATGGTTTCATCCGTCACAAAAATTAAATTCTATTGTAGTGTATAGTACGTTCATATTATGTTTGATATGTAAGTTATAATTCTAGGGTGGAAGTTTGATATCCCGTATTTTAGTGTATTTTTTTTTTGAATGATTATTTTATTTAATTTAAGTATTGGTTCTCTTATTTTAATTTATCGTGTTTATCGTTAGGTTAATTTTCACTTTTTAAGTTGTGAAATTTATTTTGATGTGTTTTCTTGATATTAATTGTTGTTTGCATTTAAATTACTCATTGCTTTAACTTATTTTACTGTTGGACTTTAATTATTTTATTTTATTAATATTGAGTTGTAGTATTTTTATTTGACTCTTATTTATTTTTATTGTGCATTTTTTTTTTGTTGGACTCTTCTATTTTCAGACTGGGTTTATTTGAGTGGATTTTTATTTTTCTTTTGATCCCAGCCCCCTAATTTCCCCCAAACGGTGTCGTTTTGGTCTAGTAGTCTTAGGGCTTCATCTCTTCTTTTCTTCTCCATTCTCCTGCACGCCGCACCACCCCCTTTCCCTTTCCTTCTCTTTCTTTCTTTTCCTTCTTTCTTTCCCTCCTCTTTCTTCGTCCAGCCCGTACCTCCCAGTCTCTCTCTCAAATTTGCTCTCTCTCTCTCTCTCTCTCTGATTTGTGCTCTCTCTTTCCTTCTCTTCGTTCTTTCTCTCGCTCATCTCTCTCGGCCTCTCTTGCTCTCCCTCCCACTCATCTCTTTTTGCCTCTCTCGCCCTCACACCCAGCTCGACGGCACCTCCACTGCACGCTACCTCACGTCTGAACACCATGAAAACAACCCAACCACCGCGTCCCAACCACCCAGCAACTTCCTCTGTTTTGCTTTGCCAAAAACATAGTAACCCACAACTAGTTCCAACTTAAACCACAACTCCTTATGTCAAGCGAACCCACCACAAGCTACCCAGCCACCATCACTGCACCTTCACCCCTCTCAACTACTCCCTGTCACCATGGTCTTCACGCTCTCTCCCTCTCTTTGAACTCCACTACCTGCCACGAAGGAGGTTGCCATGATTGTATCTCGCCAACCCAGCCCCATGCACCTTCATGTGTTCCCTGCTCTCCCTCGTTGCGCCACTGTCGACATCCACCCAGTGCCAATCCAATTCGTTGTCGCGAGTTTCCCACACAGTGAACTTGGTTCCATCGCACTGTAATATTATATTTTACTCTCAGAAATCTGCCCATGCATTTTATGATGTTTCCCTAAAATATCCCTGTTATTAAGCGGGTTCTATTTTGGGTCATTGTCTTTTTAATATACTTGTTTTTGTGAAGGTTGAGTTTTTTTATAAAATCGTATAAAGAATATAAATGAGGATTTAAATTATACTACGTTAATTTTAATCCCTTATTGTATAGTATTTGAAAAGCATGTTGAAGAAATTGTTTTAAGTACAATTATATTACTTTCAATAGTAAATTAAAAGATTTTTTAAAATTTTATTAAATGGGTTTTCCGCTTGTTACATTATTTGAATTTGATATAAGTATATTATTAAGTTATAAACTAGAAGTATTTAATCTGTTTTTAAACACTAAGCCGATTACATGATACAAGTCCATAATGGTTTTTAAATTAGATATGATTCAAAATATTTATGAATTTATGAATTTCCTACTACATTATATGGTGGCAGTATTAAATTATCGTTTTAACAATAGTTTATAGAGATATGAGTTTTAAATTTGATTAAGTTTATTTTCGAAATGAGCCTAAGTTGTTTTGCCATATTTGATAAAATTATATTATGATAAGTTAAGATTATTTTTAATGATAATGGTATTTATTAGATTTTTGATAACTGGATACTTATCAAAGCTATTTTCTGTTGTATGAATTTAAGTAGATGGAGAGTTTAGCAGTCATTTTAGAAGTTTAGTAACCTTAAGTATTCCATATAGGTGACAATTGGTAATCATTCGGCACGATTGTGGAAAGATTCAGAAAAAGCTTAAAAAGTTTAGGTAAGCAAGGTTCTTATGCTATATTTGCATAAAAAGAAATGAACTGAGGTTGGTTTGTAAAAATGTGCATTTTGTTTTAAAAAGAAAATGTGAAAAACAATCTCAATATATGTTTTGCATTCATTCATGAAATATGTATGAAAGAGAAAAGAAATGCTTTTGACATAAATAGTGTAGACATGTTTCTAAAATATGCAAAAGAGCGAATATGATATCATTGAGATTTTCATACATGTGATATGAATATGTTTAGCACGTGTTTTGATATGATATGGATATGAAAAACCTTTGGCATACTTATCTGTTTTGATTTTGATTATGAATATGGTTATAATATAATGATTCTGGTTCACGTGATATGATTGGTACCAATATGATATGATATGATATGATATGAATGCACCCACTCTGGAAACAAAGTGATCTTTTATATGTTTTTTTCTGTGTGCACACTGGGGTTCCGAGATTGAAAAAGAGGAAGTTTCACATATGATACTGTTTGATTTGGTCACCGAGGATAACACAACCCTACCATGGGGATAAACATGGTATACAATATGATATGATAAGATGAAAATGTTCAGTTATGTTATGCCAAAATGTTTTTGAATATAAAAATGCGTCTTTGAATATGAAATGAATTTTTGAATATGAATAATTGGTTTTTAATATGAAAATAGTCTTTGAATATGAAAGGTATTTAAAAATGAACAGTTGGTCTTGGGGGTATTAAAGATTGAAAAATTGCTCTGATTTTCTGATAACACATTTTTTCTGAGATCTGCATATGAAAATAAAATGTTTTGTTTCTACATACTGAATTTTCTGAAAAGGCACATGTTTACATATTAGTATATATTTTCTGCTTACTGAGTTGTTGAAAACTCACTCCCTTATCTTCATAATATTTTCAGATGATTTTAGACATTTCAGCTGAAGATCAAGACTGTGAAGCACTGGGTGAGATGACTTAAGAGTAGTGGATTAAGAATAGAAAGCACTGGGTGAGGTGAGATGACTTACCATGCATGCTTACTACTGCATGCACTACTAGTACTTGTGCATGGGCCCTCAGATTATATTCATGTGGTTGTGTGTACATTTTCCTTTTTTATTTTATGGAAATAACTTCATTTCATTTAATGAATCTGAAGTTATAGCTGTAACTAATCAATATAGGAAAAATCTAGATTATCAGTCAAATTACTCATCTATTAGGGACACCTCCGCCCACAAATTTTTTTGTGACAAATATTATCTTAACTTCTATAAACTCTCTCCTGACAAACATCAAAGAGAAAACTGCTCTGTAAAAATAGAACTAAACGATCCCACTCCTCCAAATGAGACGAGATATTATCACCCTCCATCCTGATCCAAAGGAGGCGAGGTATTATCACCCTCCATCCTCCAGAGGAGGCGAGGTAACTATCACCCTCCATTCTCCAAAAGATGCGAGGCACTCTTCTACTATAGACACTAAGTCCAATAGCCTATTTCTTTTTATTTTTTAACTAACAACAAGAGACATAACATAAAATACATAGGAAAAATTGGAAAAAGAAAAGAAAAGATCTACACACAAAACAGAAACACTGGATTGAACAAAAACATTGAGCGAAGGGCTGGAGTGGCATGTGAAGGACTCGCGCCACTCTAGGAGTTAGCTAGAAAGTCGATCTTGAAAACCTGACATTACTGGCCCAAGAAACGCCGCGCGTTGCGTTGGCAGAAAGCTTCTTGCAGTGGCACGTGGAAGCCACATGTGCACCTTCAACCTACGCGTGCATGCTACACGCTCTCCTTTTGGCGCCGCATTCTGGAGACTGGAAGATTGGCGGTTGAGGAACACCATGGTGGGGTGTATGTAGTCTTTTGGTCGTTGAAAAATCCCAGATCGGCATTTCTCCCTTATTTGACCTGAGAAAATACACAAAATAAAATAAAACACAATAAGACAACACCTGGGCAAGGAGGGAGGGAGGGAGGAGCCGAAGCTACCACCCTTCAAACAAGTTTTGTTTTTGGGTGAGGTTTTAGAGAGAATGGAAAGGTTCTCTCTCTAGGGCCGGCTCCCATAGCGTAACACCTTCACCTATGGTTGTGTGTACATTTAAATATCAGTATAAATTAATTAAATTATATATTGTACGCACTTGATTCTGTTTGTTAAAGCCAGCCAATTAAATGATCAGTCTAGTACGTAGTCATCCCACATGCAAACCTGTTTGTATTCAGAGATGAACTGAGATGAGTTGAGATGATTTGTGAATAGTAGTGAGATTTATGAGTTGAAATTTATGAATAATAATAAATAGTAAGTTAGATGAGTTGAAATGAATTGAAATGTTTTTATATTCAAATGGAATTGCGATCGATGTAGTCATCACCAACATCATCCGTACTCTAATTAATATTTCCTTCCAAAATAATTAGTTATATATATATACGCCTCCAATCTTTTGAATGTTTCATATTGATCTTGATCTGGTAGATCAAAGCTTAATTAAAAAGGAAAAAGAATTCTCCATTGATCGGCGGTCCAATATCATGTTGTACGTACCTCATTATAATTAATTGGCGGATATTGGATGGACAAGTTAATATTAATCAGCCAATTAATTATTATTAATCCGGGTACATACTACTGTAACTGATTTTCTTTTGATTGCACGACAAGCAATCTCTGTTCTAGACCGTCTCGTCCTGATCTTTATTTTCTTTATAACGTACTGCATGAGGTAGTTGTACTAAAATCAACTCAAATGTTTTATCGTAGTACTACTACTGACATGACTATTACCAAGATTAACGTAGAAAAATAAAAAACTTTGCGTGCTGATATATAATATATATATATATATATTATATTATATTATACGAAAATAAACTACATTTCATTTAATAAATCGAACGGACAGTTGTAACTTATAATATAAGAAAACTTTAGGCTATAAGCTAACTACACATTTATCTTTTCTAAGACATATCCACTGCACGACTCTCCAAAGAACAAAGAAGAGGCACTAAAATCAACTCAAATGTTCTATCGTAGTACTAGTACTGACATGACTATTGCTAAGATTAACATAGAAAAAAAGGACCTTTGCGTGCTAATTGATGATGATGATTAGTGCATAGAGTTGTTATATGTCTTTACTTTTTACTTCTACATATTAATTAATTAAGTACAATCATGCCTCTATTATTACTCTATTAACAATACTTCATGACGCAAATAAAATAAAATAAAAAGTAAGGTCATAATTAAACTATACATATATATATATATATACACACTCAGATTATCAGTTGTTAATTAATTGCTAGTTAAGTTGCAATTAAGAAATATTAAAAATGGGCAGTAACGTACGTATGTGATGGGAGTAGGTATAACCGTACGTATAAGCTGGTAGTAGTGTCTTGTAAAGTTTTTTATACATGCAGTGTGGGTACTCTCACTCACTCTCTCTCTCTCTATATATATATATATTTATATATGTGTGTGGGGTGAAGTAATGCTCTACTTTATCATTATTATTTAATATACAAAATAGATTTTCCGTAAATATTCATAAAATCAGGACCATGTGAATTTTTTAGTAATTTTAGTAATAATATACAAAAAAAAATAACATCTAATGAGTATGCGAAAAATAAGGACCACATGATGATAAAGTTATCCATAAACGATGTGATACAACGTGGATCCCATGCATGCGCGCAATGATTGCTGCACATTAGTTGTTAAAGAAGGTAATTAAAAATAGGAAAAAGTTACGTAAAAAGTTATCTCACGTAAGGGTGTAAGTTTAAACTAAAAAATGGGATCGAATCAGATTAAACCGGACCGGTTGGTCCGGTTTTAAACTGTTCGATTTAAAGTCGGTTTTTATATTATAAAAACTAGCCGAATTTGGTTCGGTTTCGATTCCATAATTTTCAAGATCAGACCAAATTGGTTGGAAAAAATATATATATAAAAATTAATTTTATATATTATACAAAATATTTTATATATATATAAGTTTTATATATTATATATCTATTTCATATTATAATTTAAAAATTATAACATAAATTGTTAATCTTAAATATGAACATTTGTAAATTGTTTGATCATATGTTATTAATATAATTATATATAAGATAATGTTATTATAATTTATAAAATAAAAGTTTAATCTTAAAGATGAAAATTTAATTTATCATATGCTTTAAACATAAAATATATATTAAATTATTAATAACATTTTATCATAAGAAGTAACACTTTATTATACGTTTTTTATATTTTAAAAAATTGAAAATCGGATCAGATCGGATTGAAAACAGGTAGAATCGGAGGTACCAATTTAGGAGGGTAACCGGGACGTAATCAATTTTGGAAAATGCAAAACCAGTACTTACCGGTTCAGTTTTAAATTTTATTTAAAACCGGATCGGACCGGACCGGTTACACCTCTAATCTTACCTTTCAAGTTGTACCGCTCAAATGTACCGTTTGACAATTTTGTTTTTAACTTAGTGTTTAAGGAATTGATTTTAAGTGTATTTTTTATTCTTAAAAATATTTAAATATAGGGTTTTGCTACACAACTTCCTACTATTCATCCACACTCCACACTCCACATTTTTAATATTTTTTAAAAATTTTTTTTTTTAATTTTTTTTTAAATATTTCAAATTTTTTATTTACTATTCATATAAAAATTATTTAATAAAAAAATTTTAAATTTTTTTTTTTAAAAAGATGGAGTGTGGAGTGTTGAGAAGTTGGGAAGATTTATTGTAAAAATATATATACACTTACAACTCTTTTTACAACTTTTATACAATTATATTAGGTTAAATGAGTGATGTTTATATAAAATAACTTATATTAAAAATAACATCACTTTATATAAATATCCTCAATTCAACACATGGTTGTATAAAAATTATAAAAAAGAGTTGTAAGTGTCACACCAAATGAGCACTCCAAATTATATGCATACTAGTACAAATAAGTTTTTTTCTATTTTTTTAAGTGTGTTTTAAACATCATTAACCATTAACAAAAAATAAAAAATATATAAATTCAATATTAATTACATCATTAACTATTAAGAAAAATAAAAAATAAAATAAAAATATATGAGTAGGCACATTTGGTGGACATATTTGGAGTCACATTATCATTTTCCTAAAAAAATGCTATGAGGAAGCATTATACCATACAGCTCCATCTAATATATATATATATAATTTTTATTTTTGTCATTTTATTTATATACACATATTTAAATATTAAAATAAAAAGATAAAAATAAATAATCATATATTCACGATTAAGTGAAACTGAACGAAGACGTAGGAGGGTACTATCGAGGGCGAGAAAGCTATATATGCATGCGTAGTACTTGATCTAGGGTATCATCGGCTAATTAATTAAATTTTGTCCCCGACCCTTGGCCAGAAGTCAAGGCAGGTTTGAGAGATAAGATGAGAAATTTTAATTTTATATAAAAGTTTAAATATTATTTTTTAATATTATTATTATTTTAAATTTTAAAAAAATTGAATCGAAATTTAAAAAAATTAAATTATTTATTATATTTTATTTAAAAATTTAAAAAAAATATAATGATGAAATAAAATGAGATAAAAATTTTATGTTTTATCTCACCCCGGACCTGCCCTTAAGTCATCGGCCAGCTACTAATTTGTGGGGACCTTAATCAAGGGATTTCTAGATGAAGACAGCAACGGCCTACGGACAAATTAGGTGGGATGCAGCATGGGCACGTTTTAAATTATTTCCATCCACACTTGCCTCCCGATCTACCCTAGTCTGGCCATCGTTTTCTTTTAAATTAAGACAGCATGAAATCAAATGTTAATGCATATAGATATACCAGTCCTTCTATAGACAAGGTCACAAGGGGATGGGCCAAATAGAAAAGGAGGCCAACCGATCCCTTCTGTCTTTGAGTGAAATGCAAACGACGATATGCCACATCAGACATGATATCGCGGGAGTTTTTCAGGACAGTTGCGAGTAGCACAGAACGTGAAAAAATTAAAGCCTACAACCATATATATTATAATATTGAAGCAATAATGTTACTCATTATTCATTTCTTTATCATTATTTTATAATGTGATATTAATAATTAATTATTATTTATTATATTTTATTTATAAACTTATCATTTAATCTTAGATTATAAAAATAATAAAAAAATAATGATAAATAGAAATTTTTATAAAATGAATGGTAGTGTTGATGCACGTGTTGAGTGAGGTTGGTACCGGAATTGATCAGCATTGAATGATTAGACTCTCTGATGGAGACAGTCACCACATCATGCCACACATGGGACGGCATTGATCTTCAATAAAACTTTAATATTAAGGACCTGATATATATATATATATATTTTAAAATCTGAAGAAAAGAGATATGTAGACTTGAATTGGTAGTTATATATGGTTGATTTTTGGTTTAACGTAGCATTTTTGGTTGTTGAGAATAGAGGAATTCCTACGTTAAAATTATCTCAAAATTATTATTTATATTTTCGCTTTTTAGAGGAATATCCTTTCAAAGTGTATTTTGTTTTAAAATGTATTATGGAACAATATATTTCGAGTGTATTTTATCATCTTTGATCAAGATAATAAGATCTTTTGTCACTCTTTAAACGTAGGTATGTTGTCAAATTACATAATTCTTTATATTGTGTGATTGAAATATTTTTTATTTATTTACTTTTCTATTATTGTTTTCCATAACATGATTTGTGGCTAGGACGATTGACTTTTAATGTGCATTAAATATTGTAGAACTAAGATGAAAAATGTTCGGTTAATGGTATATATTAATTTAAAAAAATACTGATATAATGAAAGTTTAACTATTTACTCTAAACTTTAACAGTTGGGACTATGAGGTAGGCCATGATGAGATTACGATGGAATTTGCAAAAAAAGCCATATATATAGGCAACTTGTAATTTTTGAAACTTAGTTATTATTATTATTTTTTTTTTTTTGTCCTTTTTGGATTGCTTGTCAGCAAGTATCTATATTATATATATATATATATATATATATATATATATATATATAAATATGTATAGGAATAATGTCCCAGCTCCCGGAGTTACCTCTCGCATTTTTTTTTATTTTTTTTATTTTGTGATTAAGAATGTATTTTTTAATAATATTATAAATTTTTTATAAAAAAAAATATGAGATAGTAGTACTAAAATCAAGTCAAATGTTTGATCGTAGTACTAGTACTGACATGACTATTACCAAGATTAACGTAGAAAAAAAGGAACTTTGCGTGCTACTTGATGATGATGACTTTTTTATTTTTTGAAGTAACTTGATGATGATGATTAGTGCATGTACTTATATGTCTTTACCTTTTCCTTCTACGTATTAAATATATATATAATATTATTAAACAAACAGTGATTATTATTAATGTGGATTATTAATTCCCATATATGCATTGCTTGCTGCTACACTACTCGATCGGGCATGGGCACTCAGTGACGTGATTCTGTTCATGTTGTTGTGTGTACATTTAAGTTAATGCCAGAATAATAAAGTATATAGTGTACTTGGATCTGTTTGTTGGGACCTCATTTATTGCAGGCTTAGATATTCCCCGATCAACTCATTAACGTACAACATCTAATTCATGATCAATCTTAATTATTTCCTTGTATATATTAATTATATAATTGACAGTTTTGTACATGAATTATATCTCTATTATTATTACTCTTTCAACATGAACACTTCACGCAATTAAAATAAAAAGTCAAATTCAACGTGCCAGTACCTGATGAAGGCTGTAAACTATATATATATATATATATATATATATATATATATATAAGCACGTACTTGGTTTAGTCAAATGTGAATGCAATCTAAAATTTAATTATAATACTTTAAAATCGTCGGCGTTAGATCAGAAGGCAATATCATTGCATGCGGCATGTTATGCATGTGTGGTGCATGGTAGAGGTAGGTAATGTCTTTAACAAGCTTTCTTATTAAAGTTCCAATATCAATGCATGCGGCATGTTATACATGTGTGGGTACTCTCTCTCTCTCTCTCTCTCTCTCTCTCTCTATATATATATCTATATGTGTGTTTGTAGTGAAGTAATGCTTTTCTTCATCGTAATTCTTATACATCTTTAGTCATACTTGGTAATTATGTGTTACATTTGGAATGAATTTGTATATCATTTACTTAAACAATATCTATTCGAAATAGAAAAATAATAGTTGCAGTCGTGAGTGCGCAAGTGCCGCACAATCACTTTAAAAAAAATGAATATATACGGGATCCGTATGAAAAAAAATTATTTTCTTAATAGTAGAACCCACTCTTTTTCAAAATGACTGCACGACGCTTGTGCACTCCACAACTATATATAATATTACTCTTTTAAATATGTCGAACATTAAGTATGACTGAGGATGACAAGAATTAAGATGAAGATGAGCATGATTACTCTATCTAGTGATCAATGTATCATTTGCAACCTAAAGCAGTTATAACAACAAACGTCTTAATAATTAATCCTATATTAAATTTTATCAAAGCGGGACTAAAATATGCATGAGAATATTCTTCTCCCGTAATATTCCTCACCCCACTACTCCCCCTTAATTTAAAATTAAAGCAAGCATGAAATTTTAATAACAAACAAATCATATGTCTGATCAAGAGATCTTTTGTTATGATCATTGCTAACTATTATGTATCAAGGGTGGTGACTCAATGGCTCTTGGACTGCTCCTAACTGCATGGTTTAACAATTACTGGGTTTTGAGTTCAAATCCAAATATGGAGTCACCTTAGACTGTTGGTACTGGACTACTAGCCACTTAAAAATATCATTAGTGAAGCTGAGATCTAAAGTATGACTCAACCAATTCGACTTGAGAAATTGCCTGCGACTTCCTACTGTCAAGGTCTCTCTGGTTCGATTTCTATCTGGTAGCAGCTAATTGCTATTATGGTCATGCTCAAGTAAGAAAGGTTGTTCGTTTACCCCCTCCTACCTTTTTTTTTTTTTTAATAAAAAAATTATTGCTAACTATTAGGCTAAAGTTCTTTCATAAATATGAATAAAGAGAAAAAAAAATGTTTCGATTTCTATATGCAATCTAGATTCTAATTATAACGAAACACATGATGAGATATCAATGGTTTTTAGTCGTGTTTTCATTTGGTCCCGTTTGGATTCAAAGTTGATCTCAACTCATCTAATTATTACAATTTTTCTAAATTTCTATATAAAATATAATAAACAACTCTACTTTTTCAAATTTTCAAATAATAATAATTAGGGTTGTGCAAAAAAGGCCTCAGCCCGATCAATCCAAAAGGCCCGATATGGGCCCACCTGACTAAAGTCGGTTTCATCGGATCAAACCCAATACAAGGTTTATTACAACATAACATCGGTCAAAATCGACTTCAGTTGTTTCCTCAACCGCCCTCAAATGCCAAAAGCCATTTCTGTACCAAACATATGTCTGCATCTCCGGCAACAACTACACCTTCTCCAACTACTCCAATGCCCTCAAGTCCCTAATGAATCTCACCCAGGTCAAGCTCAACAATCTGTCGATGGCCAAGGATGTGGGCAAGGCTTTTGGGCTTCTCTCGAGCAGAGCATGGTACTACAAGAAGTTGGACATGTTGGTGAATTTGAGAAGATCGGCGGGGGTTTTGGCCAAGAGGAGATTTTGATTGGTTGAGAGGGTTTGGTTTTGGACAGGGATTCGAAGCTGGGATTGGATTAGGGTTTTGAGTTGGGGCCTCAGACCTGCCAACTCTCAACTCTCACGCACTTCACCGTTCGTGCTTCAAGCAAGCCATCAAAATTCGTGACTTTGGAGGATGAACTTGGGAGTAAGAAAGAGATGACAGTGCATAAGAGTTTCTACAAAAAAACAGAATGAAAATTTTTCCTCTCCCACATTTTCCCTCCAACCAAACACTATTAACTTCAACGACTGTCATTTAATTGGGCTCTTTTTAGTTCTTTCTCCTGGGAATATCAAACCCTATATTCAATCCTCTGCCGATGAAGAAGAAACCCTACCCTCAATCCCTCTACCAATGAAGAAGAAAGATGGAGTATTTTCAAATTTTTTTTTAAGGCTTCATTTGGATGCCAAACTCATCCCAACTCATCTCAACTCATTATTACAATTTTTTCAAATTTCAATACAAAATATAATAAATAATTCAACTTTTTAAAATCCCAAAACAACTTTAATATTTAAAAATAATATTCTAATAATATTTTATCATCTCAACTCAACTCAACCCAACTCATCTCAACATCCAAATGCACCCTAAGTCTATCAGTTGGGTCATACGAGTTCAACCTGCTTTTATTTTGGAAGGGTCAGGTCAGGTTGGCGCCTTGAATGGGGATATTCGAGTCGAGTCGGGCATAGGCCCAGTACTTTGGGCTCGAGCTGCAGGCTAATAATATTATTAACAAATAATATTCTAATAATATTTTATTTAACTTTTAACTTTTATCTCAAACTCATCTCATCTCAACTCATGATCTCATCTCAAATTTCCAATCTCTTGTTATTTCTTTTTCTAAATTGGAGGCGTCAACATGAATTAATTACAAAGGAAATTATACAAGAAATTTCTTTTAACTACATATGAACAATTATACTCATCATCTAGCCATGTATACACTATACATAATTTTTTTAATTTTTTTTCTTATTGAATATGTGTGTACGGATGATAAGTAGAAAAATTCAATTAGTTTAGAAAGAATAAAATAAAAAAAAATTATAAACAAAATAATAAATAAATGTACTGATATAATATGACTTGTAGGATGATAAGTAACAAAACTGTTTAACTATTATAACATTGATTTGTTAAAGAGAATAATGGATTAGAGTTCAAGTACTGGAATTGCATATATATGGCTGCAGTGATAGGTTCTGTTTGGATTCGAAGATGAATTAAGATGATTTGTGAATAGTAAAATAAAATATTATTAGAATATTATTTTTAATATTATTATTATTTTAAAATTTGAAAAAATTGAATTGTTTATTATATTTTGTGTAAAAATTTGATAAAATTGTGATGATGAAATGAGATAGAATAAATACTTGAGGTAAATTTTGAATTCAAACGAGGCCTAAAGATTAAAAAATGATCTCTTGCTATTTAGTTATAAACAAATAAATAAACCTAACTATAGCTAGACGGTGGTAGATCGACCATATCCCATTTTTTTCAACCCAGGATCTGAGAATATATTTGTTAATAATTGATAGCACTGCTTACGCAATAACCTCGTGGCCAAAACTCCACACATGCATAAAAATACTGTTTGATACGACATATAATTGATCGAATTAAGAAAACCAGAATTAATTAATTAATATGTTATACATGATCATGAGATTCTGATTTCTGAATTAATCATGCAAGAGCATCAACCACATGAATGATAACGTGAAACTATGGTCAAACTAGACGTGGTGATCCTATCATCGATAGAAGATAATTGAGATGTAAAACAAAGTGATCCGATTAAAGATCCTTAATTAAATTAACACTTCTACATTCTTCTGAATCTATCTAAAACGGAGGATTCACACTGGTTTATCAAAGTCGCGCTTGGTCCTCATCACGCACCACCGCACATCCACTCATGTAACCATGAGTACATGCATTGTACCATTGACCTCTTCGGCCTAGCTACTATCTTTCAAAAACATCATTCACCACCCAATACAGTGTTGTGTTCCACCCGCGGTGAGTCGCCTGTGACCTTATCATCTTGACTCTAAATATTTGAATATGTTTCTACTTTCCTTGAAAGAGGAAATGGAGGTAACGGATATGTATATATATATATATATATAAATGAGAATCTCTAACAAATGTGTCAAAACAATTGTTTGTAGCTAAGGGAGGCAAAACATGGCATGACTCGTAAACTCAACACGAAATTAATAGATTTGAGTTTGATGTCAATGAATTTGGGTTAAACGGGTTGTCCCAGTAAAGCATGATTAACATACGAGTTAATTGCGGGTCAACCCGTGAAACCCGCAATCAACTCGTATAACACTAATAAATTCTATTTTTAACTTTTATAAATGTTTAGTTTTATATGGATTTTGTTGTTGTTGGGATGTAATAGTAATATTAGTATTTGGCTACTTATTATTTCAAACTATTGAGCTTTTTTTGTTAATAAGCAATTTCATATTATGAAAATAGTAATTTTCTTATATATTATTGATTTAGATATTGATAATAAAATATTTTTATCTTGAATCTAATTGTAATTGTCAATGATTTTACATAGTTAGAAATTATATTAATTGGGTTTAAAATAAATAAATATACTAATTAACTCAACTATTGATTTGAAATGAGTTGAATCAGATTAAACAAGTTAAAACATGATAAACAGGTTGTGTTTGGATTGATCTATATAGTCTAATACTCATGAGTACTTAACCCATTACAAATATGACTTGTAGCGCTCGGCCTGTAATACGATTATATAAGCTGTTGATTACCACAACCCTTGATTCCATTTGTTGGACAACACAAAATTGCTTAATAATGCAGTCTCGTTCTTGGCTCTGCCAATTAGGAACAAGCGCGCCGAGCCAATATTGGTTCGATTGTGATTGTTTTTTCTATATATTCTTTTAACTACTGCAAATACTATAATATGCATGGCGTTTGTTCAAGGCACCCGGCCATCCCCTCTTATACCTCTGTTTTTAATTTAATATAATTTGCTTAATTATAAAGAAAATTAAACACTTTTGAAATATTGTGAAGACCAGATCATGATCATCTCATACTTCATCTTTATAATAATTATGATCGAATTGATATATTTTAGAATTTCGATTCGAATAAAAAGATATATGGATCGATATGGGTCTACATAATCCGTATTGTAGTAGTAGTACTTATCCACGTGACAGTGAATATATATATATATTAAATATTCATTAAACGTATATAATAATATCTTATCCGGACATGAATATTATAATTATTAGTCCTAATAATGTCATGTCTTCTTTATGCCGGCTGATCAAGTGTCGGGCCAGGGCAGAACCTTATCCTTTAATCAATTATGGAATTTCTTACACAATTTTTTACTATTTATTCACACTCCACATTTCATATTTTTATATATTTTTTAATATTTTTTTTGAATTTATTTTTTTAAAACTATTTTAAATTTTTTATTCATTATTCATATAAAAAATATTTGATAAAAGAAAAAAATTAAAATAAATTAAAAAAAAATACAAAATAAAGAATGTAAATAAATAATAAAAAATTGTAAAGATTTTTTTATTATAATATATCTACAATAATATGATTGAAAATGCCTTTGGTTTTAACACTCACCAATTAAAGAGAAGGTTATATATGTATCACTCATGGTCAGATTTAATGGAGGCGGTAGGTATCTGAAAAGCATGCATGGCGATTCATCGAAGGTCATCATTTAAGTTTGTCTATTTTTAAGTTATGACGTAATATTAATTGAGCTCCACGTGAATGCAGATCAGTTTGTGCATATTATCTGCTCTGATCTCCACTCAATCAATCAAAATCGCGATAAATATTGTGGAGAATTAATAATATTATATAGTTATACCTAGCTATTTATATATATATATATATATGTAATATCATTAATCATGTTACAACACTTCCAAAATTAACTGCATGCAGCTTAGTCCAACGTCGAGTTTTTGTAATTAAGGAAAATGATATAACAATTATATCACAAGTCATTTATAATAATTAAGCATTAAAAAATTATTATTTTATTTACTTTAAACTGTTACTACGACAGTATTTTCGAATTAAAGTAAAAAATAATAATAAGTTTTAATTATAAAAGTGCATGTAGATAAGTATGTAGAATTTCTCTTTATGTAGTAAGTTTGTGGGCGGACAGAGATGGAAGCTTCCATCCCCACCCCCACTCACTATTCCATGCATGCAGCTGGTCATCACTCGTCACAACTAATAATTAGAACCGACTACCTCACAGGGAATAGGTGGAAATTATTTTTAATATATATATATATTATATATATTCTTCTTCTTATATATATAGCTCCAAAGATTTGATGATCTCGGCCTATCAAATAACATTTCATATTTTATTTTTCCTTTTCTTAAAGTAGAACATTGACAGTTACATCTTCTTATATATACACATGATTTTCGATCTATAAATTCAAGAAAAAATTGAAACCTATGAATTATATAATTAAGCTACATATATATAATGTGACCATGTGAATTAAGGTGTTTCTTTCTTTAAAAATAGCTTGAATATATATATATATGTTAATTTTTGTAAAATACTTCCCCTTTTTTTTCTAAGATTGGTGTGTTGCATGAACCAAGAAAAAGAACAGTACCTCGATTTCTTAGTTTTGACCGTTATTTACGTCGACATTTGGTCAATAATATTATGAAGAAAAAAAGTTAGGTTGTTTTTTAATTAAAGCTAGCTTGATCTGCATGCGGATTAATTGTGCAGCTAGCTAGCTAGCAATATTATTTGAATTTTGACGTTGCAGCACGTACATGCAGCTACACTCATCACGATGATGTTGATTAGAATTGAATAATGGAATTAAGTCGCAGATCGAATCATTTTCACTTCATGATCATGATGATCTGGTTTTGCATCATTAATTAATTGAACATGAAATAGTAGTTACTAATTATCAATCAGAATTCTGCATGTTCCACGTGATGATAAGATCGATCGAACTTCGGTTGCTATAATAATATATGAACGGCCTGATCAAAAGTTTTGAAAGTTTTGCATGGTCGTGTGTATATAATATATATATATTATATATATATATATATATATATATATATATCATTTTGGAGAGCTTTTATACGTATATATTAGTACTCGTATATTTCTTAGACAACAACGTACAGTACTACTTAGGTCTCATTTTGGATTGCATGATCTCCTATCTCATTTTATCTTAATATTCAAACACTATAAATATAAATACTTTTCAATTTTAAATAATTAAAAAATAGCATACTAATATTATAAAAAAATCAATTATTTATGATAAAAATGATTTAAAAACTTTTTTCTTATGTCATAACTGTCCATTTACAAGTACTTTTTAAAGGAAAATAATAAAGTATCAAGAACATCATGACTGGCCTGTATATATATATATAAATACACACACATATGTAAAGCAAAACCGCGGCCTAGTAAGTACTAGCACTCACGTGTTGAAAGACATGAGACACATTAATTTTGGAACCAAAATACGTCAAATAATATTAGTGTGAAAATAAAGTGAAAACGCGCTTAACTGACCATATGAGTGTGGGGCATAATTATTAATTAACGTGGGAGCAATTAAAAGTAGGTCATAAAATGCTGCTGCTGCTGCCTCCTTCAGGCCGCGGGTTGAGTAGGGCCGGGCTACCCATTTAAGTATATATATTGTTGGCACCACCTTTGAATTAATATTACTATATAATAATATAATGATCTGTTCATGATGATGATCATTTGATCACAGAAATATAATATATATATATATATATGTCCGTACTAACAAGTGGGGAATTAATTAAATTGTGTTGAAAGTTTCTTAATTTTACCAAAAGTTTCAAAATAAATAATAATTGATCGAACATGTTTAATTAGAACGACCCGTATCAGGTTTTATATATAATATACATAGTGCTACTTATTTATATTTAATATTTCTTAAAGAAGTTATATATATATATGCAGCATGAGCGACTATGTCAAGTACTTGATCAACCTTCAGATGAAGTATATTAGAGATATTAGTCAACATGAATATATTGGCGGGACTGACTCATGCAAGAATCAGATACAAGTTTGTTAAGGTAATTAAGCTTAATAATAATTTTCAAATGCAAAACTCATGATGATCTTCGAGTAAGCTATAAATTATATATATGTATGTGAGCCAGATTGTATAAAAGCTAGACTAGTAGTAGTAATACGTACATGCAGCGCCATGGTCAACAAATTATTTCTAGAAAACTAGGAGATCAAATAGGAAACTAATTCCAAGTTCTGGCCACCAATTAAGATATGATCAAACTGCAGGGACATGGAATATTCTTCATGCCACATCATTATTCACATAAGATAAGATAAGATACCAGCTTTAATAATTTTCTATATATATATAGCGTTACCAATGAAAATAAATGAATTAATATATATATA